>OY992877.1:64148665-64599138 GCA_963921405.1 Cepaea hortensis | reverse complement strand
CTTCCTGGCCCTACCTCCTCCCTCTTCCTCCTCCTTCCTCCTCCTCCCTCTTCCTCCCTCTCCCTCCTCCATCCTCCTCCTCCCTCTTCCTCCTCCTTCTTCCATCCTCCTCCTCCCTCCTCTTCCCTCTTCCTCCTCCTCCTCCTCATCATTCTCCTCCTCCTCCTCTCCCTCCTCCTGCGTTCTCATCCTCCCTCCTCCTCCTTCTTCCTCCTCCCTCCTCCTCCCCTTCCTCCTCCTCTCTCCTCCTCTTCCCTCCCCTCCTCCTCCTCCTCCTCCCTCTTCCTCCCTCCTCCTCCTCCTCCTGCGTTCTCATCCTCCCTCCTCCTCCTTCTTCTCCTCCTCCTCCTCCCTCCTCCTCTTCCCTCCCCCTCCTCCTTCCTCCTCCTCCCTCTTCATCTTCCTCCCTCCTCCTCCCTCTTTCTCCTCCTCCTGCATTCTCATCCTCCCTCCTCCCCCTCCTCCTTCCTCCTCCTCCCTCTTCCTCTTTCCCCCCTCCTCCTCCTAATCCCTCCTCCTCCCTCCTATTCCTCCCTACTCCTCCTCCTCCCTCCTCCTCCTCTCTCTGCCTATCTCTTCCTCCCTCCTCCTCCCTCCTCCACCCTCTTCCTCCTCCTTCCTCCTACTCCTTTTTCTTCTTCTTCTGCTGCTGCTGCCGCCGCTCCATTTACCCAAGTTAATTGTTGGGGGAATATGTAAAGATCTTTCAAGTGCTCTTTCTAATGCTTTTTGTAAGTTGGTCTTCGTTTATCTAAGGTTGTTCTAATCGCAACCAATAAATGATTAGACAGACAGACAGACAGACAGAGAGGGAGGGACAGACAGACAGACAGACAGACAGACAGACAGACAGTCAGTCGGTAACGGGAACGAGAACTTATATGACTACTTATATGAATTAAATGAGATGCTCCCCACCAGGGTCTGGGCGAAGCCGGGCAGGGTCAGCTAGTTTCTTTATAAATGCTTACCTTTTGTGTGTGTAAAATAACTTTGCAATTACCATTTGGTGTATGATAGCCTACAAGATCACCCTAAATTGTGCTATACTGAATTCATGCAGTTAAAGATTGTCACCTGTTGCAAAATGTTGTTGTTGCCTTTTTTCTTTAATTATCAAAGTGTTTTCGGCATTGTTCTTTTTTGACATACAGACAGTATTTTCTGCATCATATGTGAACATTATTGAGGTGTTTCACTGTTTCTGTCTGTTCACCTCTTTCTCTTACAAAGGTGCTCCACTGTTTCTGAGTCAGCACCTCTTCTTCAACTGCCTTTCATCTCCCAGTGAAGCATTGGCCCTTAAGTATCTCACACCACATCCTTTGTAGATGTGTATAATTGGTTGCATTTTGCACCTAGTATTTCATGGGAAGAGTTGGCCACTCTGTATCGATAGAGTACAACATGAATGATTAATCATATGCCTTCAAGATATAGGAGTATATGGAAAGGTCATCAGATTTATTAGTAACTTGTACTGGGAACAATAGCGTCTATTAGTTACGGAAATGATTATTTGTTGCCAATATAGATAAAAGGAGGAGTATGGCAGGGATGCATGTTGTCCCCAAACCTCTAAACTTATACACAGAAAGAATTTTTAAGCAAGGCGAGCTGCCTGGACTTAACATCATTAGAAGAATCATAATTGTAGGTATGCCGACAATACAGTGTTATTAGTAGAAAGCATGCAAGAGTTACACAAATTAGTGGAACAAGTAAACAGGTATAATGCAGCATGTGGCTTAGAGGTAGACAACGATACAAGTAGGAAGATAACATCTAGAGATGGAAGAACAGCAATCTGACAGAATTTACTGTCAGGACAAGAGACAGACAGTGGTGGAGTTCTGTTGCAGCCAACCTTCATTGTGGAGATGGCACCTGATTGATGAGCCAGTTTCACGCCAACTCTCTTTAATCACCTATAACAACTTGAATGTAGGTTAAAGTGTTACTGTTCTTTGCCTTCGTTATGCGCCCCAGTAGTACATGGATGATAATTATGGCTGGTAATGATTAATTTAAATGTAACAATTAACTTTAGAAAAATTAATGATTAATTAATAGCTAAACATTTATAGTCACATAACTCACATTATAGTCATATTTGTCAAAAATCGAAATAAAACTAGATTGTCTTGTTCAAATGTCATCTAATATATATATTATATTATATTGGCACCTTTCCGTCTTGACAGACGATAGTTTGGTACATTGTGCTTCAAAAAGGCTTAATAACTGTCATATGGCAATAACTACGATCCATGGCGGTGGCGAGTGTGGCTGGTAAGGCCAATTCTTGCTGCAAATGTTTGCCCACAGTAGGTGCATGTGAAAACATGGTCATTTCCACCATTTTGCACCTAATAACCAACTATGCAAATAGATGAGTATGTTGACAGCTTGTTTTGACAGCATATTAACAATATAACCAGCAGAGCTGAACAATCATTCACATGGAATTGAAGTAGCTACTATGCACAGAATGGGGTTGGCAAGGAATGCCAATTTTGGATATCGATGTTCATTAAGTTTCCACCATTGTCGTGGGTCAACCGATTAAGCAACTTTCTTCTCCATTTTATAATGCAGAATTCATCAGAAGAGCTGTTGACATGATCTTCTGTGTCTGAGTCAGACTCCATTAGCTAATACGTTTGGTTCACATATAGTTTCATTGTCAATGTCAGTATCATTCGTTGTGGCAGTCTCCATCTGCTCATAATGAACATCAACTGCTATTTGTTGTTCAATATGTAACCAAGTTCGTTCTTTTGCATCTTTTGACAAACACTTCAGGTATTTGTAGCGTGGATCAAATGCTGTTGCAATCTGTAGTATTTCAATACTTGTCATATTAGCTACACGTTCACTGAAGTCATTAATACATGCTGCCTTAAATTTAGCTATGTAGCCCGGATCATCATCGTGTACAGTCATATGCTTTGTCAGTGATGATAGCAGTGGCAATACACAGCTACATGAAACATAATCTTGAACGCCAAGCAGGACCGTGGTCTGACAGAATAAGTCCAAAACTTTGACATATTTTGAAATCTTCTCCCAATTTGAATCTGACAGTTTTGGACCTTTGTATTGCTTCTTTTCATCTGACATGTACACAGTTAATGCTTCTCTGGCCTTTAGAAGACTCTGTAGCATAATAAAAATACTGTTCCATCTTGTTGGTGCATCAGGCTGCAGCTTACACAATGGTGACTCAGTATAATTTTGTAACTCGGTTGTGTTTGCAGCATTATGTTTAAGACGGTGTGCTTTTCACAGATTCTTTAACACGTTAAATCTTGCTGTTATACTTAGCAATCAACAGTTTGTCAATAGTGCGATGGAAGGTAGCTTATATTCAACATTTTGCAATGCTGTCCATAATAGTCGTGATTTACTATTGATATTGGTCTGCCACTACTAGCAATCCAGTTTCCATGTGATACTTGAATAGCGTGTTGTAATGCAGCACTCACTGGACGATCAGACAAACGACAAAAGTGACTCAAAGTAGCCAGCTTCGAAGTAGGTGGCGATGCTGCAATAGACCGTCTCAGCTGAAGTTTCTGATACTGTAGTGGATGTTTGTTTTGGAGGTGGTAAGTAAGCAAGGTGTTAGAACCATGGTAGGCAAAAGATTTATCGCAATGAACGCAATAAACCTTTTCAACATTTTCAACATTTCTGTAAGTCAATACTTTAAAACCAAAATGTTCATGTAATTGTCCGGAAATTCGTTTATATTCCTCCGCTGCCATGTTGTTACTTTTAGACTTCCGGTTCATTTGTATAACTGATGGGAGAAAAGTGTTTGATTAATCATTTAAAAAATGTAAAGGTAATAAAAATTAATGATTCATCAATTTATTAATTGATAATTTCCGCAGCCCTAGTGATAATATCATTACATGTTGTTACATTGTTAGCATAAATATTTGGAAGGAAAGTAACACATTTGACCCAAATTGTCTCTTTTATTTGTCCTTTTGTTTCTTCAATGAACAAACAAGAGAAAAATAACCTTCCTAGGAATGTTTAAGTATATTTATTCTACATTTTATTTGTTTAAGTATATTTATTCTACATTTTATTTGAGGGATTGAATAAATATTAAAAGTATAAGATAATTTTTAATCTAAAAAACATATTTAAGGCTGTTGTATAATAAATGTTGTAACATTTTTTAACATAAATAATTATGCTTTTATTTATTAATTATGTTACCATTGACTATTATTAGTTTGCTTCTAGTTGAATGAAACAGTTAATAGTTTTTTTTTTAAGATTTGATGACATACATGGAATAATTGACTGCAGTTTATTCCTGTGTTATAATCTTATTTTTAAAGTATGAAAATACAAGATGTTGACTTTTTCAAAAAATGTATTATAGGGGTGCATTTTACAATAAGCGGAACCCTATTGTTCCAAAAGAAGTGGCTTTTAATATACCAGCTTACGTTCTGCAATACACAATGAATGGACAAGACTGGCCAGAAGGAGATGAAGTGTACCATGAATGGATTACCTGTCCTTCTCTACTTATTTATGGTGCTCGAGACCAACTTGTTTCCCTACAGGAGGAGAAAGACATGGCCAAGGTTAGTCCTAGACTGTGACACATATCCACATATTTAACTCGTTATCGACAGCTGCAGTTGTTACTAGATCACTTAATAAAACCATAAGGAAAAATAAATGAAATTTATATGATGCATCACCAGAAGTGCGAGGTGAAATTGAGAAATTACCTTGTGTAGGAAGATTTAGACAAATTAAGCACATGAACAAAGAGTTGATATAAATGGAAAATGTAAACAGCTTAGTGACAAATAATTATTTTATTTTATACTTTGCAACATCAGCTTCATTAAAACATCAGATGACAGATAGCAGTGGAGAGTCCTAACACTGATGTCTGCTTCTTTATAAAGAAAGAGAGGAAGAGGATTCTAAATATTTTTATTTTTTATATAAAAGAATACATATATCTTTAATGGTAGTGAAACCATTATTAGAATAGACACAATAACTTTTGCTATTATAAACAATTAATATGCCCACTCTTTATATTTATATAACAAGTTGTACTTTAAAGTAACAAATGTGTGGGTTTGTAAGAATTAAGATTAGAACGCTATAGTAAGAAAGAGTCAATAAAACAATTCAAACAGATTGGCTGAGTGGTGCAAATGATTGAAAAACAAGGGATTCGCATATTGTGAGCTGTATGGTACAGAATCCATTTAGAGGTTTCTTGATTCTCGTGTGTTAAAACTACAACACCCCTATGCTTAAGGTCCAATGTGGATTAGAAAAAAAGGGAATTCACCCACCTTGGACTAGACAATAGAATACTAAATTAATTCAGCTTAATACTGTAAGTATTTTCCAGTTAATAATCTTCTTGACTAGGCAGTCGACATGGCCGAAAGGATAAGCGAGCTCTAGCACTTAAACTTCCTGTGCACTGATGGCGGGGTCACAAGATCAGCCCATATACCATTTATTTGAACTTCAACGTAAACTTCTCATTTGGACAGCAATGGCAAACTACTGAATGTAAAATTACCTAGAAAATCAACTTGGGGTTGGGGTTAATCGCAACGTCCTGCTATGGACAGGCAATATTTTTTTTTTTAATTCTTAATTAAAGTAAAAACATCCATTTATGGGTCGTTAACATTAGAATGCCAGTCTCCGCGAGATGGCGTTGCAGACCAGCTGTGACTAATTTGGCAGCAGACCGTGTCGCGCTGGTTTTAAATTGTTGGTATGGGAGCCAGTCGTTCAGAAAGCAATGGCAAACTACTGAACGCAAAACTTGCCAAGACATCAACAACGGCAGTAAAATGCTGGTGTTGAATGCAACATCCGGTAAAGGATATGCAATTTTTAAAAAAAAATTAGAATGTGATGTGAGGTCAGTATTTATGAAGACTGAATGGCACCTGAAATAGTAGTTAGTAGTTAGCCATCTTTATTGTTCCATAGATATCTCGTGGAAGTACTGTATGGAGCTGTTAGTCCTAGAGCTGGACTCATCATCATCATGTGCTCTGCTCACTGTTGTTAGCATTCATGCTTTTCCACATATCTCAGTCCTTGGTGTTCTGGATGAGTTCTGTTGATGATACCCTTCCAAGCCACTGTTCCAGACCATCCAGTATCTTTCTCTCAGTCTGCCTCTTCTACCACTGATCTTTCCAATTGCCACAATGTTTTTCAAAGTTTTTCACATGACCAAAGATTATCTTTTGGTTATATTTGTACATAATGTTTTACTTTCATTAGCCTGTTCCAGGCTCTTATTGTTTGTTACTCTGGTATTCGAAGGTATTCACAACTTTTGTTTCAGAAGCCACGTCTGTTAATTCCAAGCTAGTTGTAATTTATTAATGCAGTTCCATGATTCACTGCCATACAACAGAATACATTCTTTATAACATTTCAGCACTCTTGTTTTGACATTCAGTGAAAATAACTTATTGCATGAGATACTTTTTATTTTGTGAAATGCAGCTTTTGCTTGACCGATTCTTCTTTTAATATGTGTCATGCCTTCAAATAATCTCAAATGTGTGATTAAAATCATTAGGGAAAGCACACTGACAAGCCAGCTTTGTGACAAAGAGGTTATGGACGCAATTCATAATGTTGCTTATGGGGTTCGAAACACGGCTCCAGGCAATTTGGCAGCAGACCATCTTGATATGAATGCCAGTCGTTCAGAAAGCAATGGCAATGTTAAGTAATGAACGTAAACTTGCCCAGAAATGACAAATAGCCATAATGCTGAGGTTGACTATGATGTCAACTAACTTTAAACACTGACAATTCTATTCCAAGAATTCATGAATATTTGTCTGATGTGGTTGGGAGCATTATTTTAACACAGTATACTTTCATTTCTTCTGATGTTTTAGGCAATATACAATTCACGACTTGAGGTGATAGAAGATGCTGGCCACATGGTAATGATAGAAGCCCCTGAAGAAGTTAACCATCTAATTGAAGAATTTATCTCTCAGCCATCAACCCAAATGACTTCTGATTGCAATGCAACGTGATCCTATGTGTGAAGCAAACAGTCTCACTCACAGTGGTCAGGTCTTCAGAATAAGCGCAATGACCAAAGTTTGGCCTGCATAATTTCAAGTCATGTCAGTCTATTCAGTCTGAAGTTTCTGATCTTCAGAATCATCCCAGAGACCAAAGTTTGGACTGCACAATTTTGAGTCATGTCAGGCTATTCATTCTGAAGTTTTTGAACATGTCATGCCTCCATCCCAAATTTTTATCCTGCTCCTGAACATTTTTCTTAGGAAGATCCAGTGATGGCTTTTCTTTGATTCCACATCAACATGGTTGAACTTATATCTTTAACAACAGTTTCTAATTGACAGATCAAATGACAACCATCTGTAGTGTTCAGCTTCAGAGTTTCCACTTCTTCCAGTGAATGCTCAGTGTCTTTTTGCCGTTTGAAATATAAGTAAAAAGTAAAACCACAGTATTTTTTTTGCTGTTTGTGATTTCCTGGCAAGTTTACATTCGGCAGTTTGCCATTGATTTCTGAATGGCCGGCACTCATACCATTATATGAAAACAACCGCAAGGGGTTTGCTGCCAAATCGGCTGCAGCTGTGTTTCGACTGTGGTATGCGGGATTACAAATAATAAGTAAAAAACCCTTTAAGATCAAATGAAACTTGAGGGGTGATGTAGCCCTTACCACCCCAACCGCATTTACTTCCTAGAACATTTCCTGACCACTTTAGGCCAGGAATCCCAGATCAATTTTAAAAATCCACATCACTGCAAATTTGAACCCATAACCACTGAGCAAGTGAGGGTATATTGTTCTTTCCCTATCCCCCCGTATTTTTAGACCAATCAGCATCTACAGGTGAGTTGGTCAATCTCATGTCAATCATCTTTGCTGCCCAGAATATATTCTGGTACTTATTTTTAGCCTAGCTTGACACAAGAGTCCAATTAAATAGGGAAAATCCCCAACTCAAAGGAGATTTGAATCCTTGACTCCCTGGCCGCCAAGCAAGAGTACTAGCATCTATGTTACCATGGCTGCCATAACAGTTGGCAAGTAATATAAAGTGATACATGACAATGCACAGAAACTGATGCTGTACTATGTGTTTTTTTAATTAACTCACACACAAACTCAAATACACACTCAAACTTGTATACATACACATATGCCTTTGTTGACACTGATAAACGTATATTGTTTTGTCTTCCTATATTGCTGGCCAATGTACTTTGTAGAAATAAGATCAGAAATGAAGAAATCAGGACTAAAGTGGGGGTTATAGCAGCACTAGATTTTATTAGAAAGCAGCAAGTCAAATGGTTTGGCCATGCAAGTAGGTTACCAGTCAACAGCATACCACAACAAGCAATGATGTACAGACCAGATGGAAACAGAGGAAGAGGCCGACCACGTAAACGTTGGACACAGGAATAGCAGAGTCCATGGGAATATCGATACATGAAGCCCATAATCAGGCACTTTCACGATGTTTATACTTCACCTTGACACCGCAAGGTACAAGAGGAGTATGATGAGATGTTCTTTGTCTGTTGTCCACCATACATGTCATCTACAAATGTATATACCCTTCCCTATATCTTTTATTTTTCTTCTTTTGCCGTATATCCCCCATTTGAAGCATAGACCCTCTACTAGCTCACTCCCAGCTCTTGTATCTGTAGCTATCCCATGCAGCTCTGTACGTGTCCTTACCATATCTTTCATTTCTGTTTCTACTTCTCTTCTTTCTCATTTCTTTTGCCCTGTGGGTTCCAGACTAAGGCTTTTCTAATTAATTTATTCTCATGGTTTCTCAATGTATGGGCTATTTAGCGCCAACGTGTTTTCTTCACCTCTTGGTTCATTGGTGTTTGTATAGTTCTGTGCTTGAAATCCACAGTGCTGATTTTCGTATACCATTTGGTTCCTTGTATTTTGCGCAGGCACCAATTAGTGAGTGAATGTTTGTTGTTTATTTGCAATCATTTTTATTTAACTCCATGTTTCTGATCCATACAGTAGCCCAGATTTAATGTTAGAACTGAATTTTCTAAGTTTTGTGCAAAGTTTAATTTCTAATGACTTCGACACATTTCCTAGTGACATAAAAGCTTCTGTATTCTTATTCTATCTTTATCTGTTCCACCCCCATTGCTATCTAAGTAAATGTATGATTCTGTCTCTTTAAGTGAGGTTTATCCAAAGAAGGTCAGGTTATCAATCTTAATTTATTCTCGTTATCTACATCTTTCCTCTATGTATTTTTAAACCTAGTTGTAACCTTCCATCTAGTGTTTGTGGCTTTGCCAGCATCATGCCATGTCTCTTCTACAAGAGCCTCCTTTTCTCTTGGGTGGCTTGGTTATTCTGTTTTCGTTATCTTTAGACTTGTTCATGATTGGTTGGCTAAAGTTTTTCTATGTGATGAGGAAGCCAGCCCTCAGCCCAACCCTCTTACGACCTGAATGGTAGGTTACAGAGTGATACTATTCTTTGCTTCCCTTAAGGGAAGTATGAAGTGTATCATTAACTACAGGTATTCTTTAGTTCATCATCAGAGGACGAAACATCAATAACATTAGATATGCAGATGATTCGGTATTTATTGCAGACAATGGGCAGGATCTACAACAATTAGTAGATGTGGTTGTTGCACACTGTGAACAACTAGGGTTAAAATTAAATTGTAAAAAAGACACAGATTATGGTCGTCACTAGGAAGAACGCAATACCACAATGTAATATACAAGTAAATGTGAATATTACTAAACAAATGAATCAGCACAATTATCTCAGAACAGTAATAACATCTGATGGGAGATGCCTTGAAGAGATTAGAACAAGAATCGCCATGGAGAAAGTAGCCTTTAGCAAGATGAAAAACATACTGACCAATAAAAAAAATGTCAATTGAAACGAGAAAAGAGTGTCGAGGTTCTACATAGAGCCTGTACTTTTGTATGGATGTGAAGCTTGGACAATGAGCAGACAAGCTGAAAAAACATCTAATAGCTGTGGAAATGTGGTTTCTGAGTAGAAGGCAAAGAATACCATGGACAGATAGAAAAACCAATGACCAAGTACTGCAAGAAACAAATGAAAAATCGTAAATTGATTAGAGAAATTAGACGTTGACAGTCATCATTTTTTGGACATGTTATGAGAAAAATAAATTGGAGAATGTGGTGACAACTGGCAAGATCGAGGGGACGAGAACAAGGGGAAGACAGAGAAGTAAATACCTGGATGGCTTGACCACGTGGCAAGGTCGAGACAAGCACACTGAGCTGATCCACGACTCTGGTAATCGAGTGAAATGGCGAGTCATGACCGCCAACGCTTACCGGCATGGCACATGATGGATGGATTCTTTAGTACTTTCCATCATAGCTTCGTGTGTAGATATGTGAATAATTTCTTATTTGCAAAAGGTGATTGATAAATCTTATCTGCAAGTTTGCAAAACCATAAATTGTGAATGTGCAGCAGTGAAATTTTAGTGTATATATTAATATTATTTACTGACTTTCTTTATTCACTGCAGGAAAATAAAATGATATTCAAATATATTTGCAAATATGTGTTAAATTTGTACTGATTTCAAACATTAAATTGTTTAATAAATGTACATACAAATATATTATGTTGCTGATAACAATATTGCTTCTTATGGTGATTACTAAGAAGCAGAAGAAAAATATGATGATGATTGTGGTGGTGGTAACTATGATGATGATGTATTGGTTCATATTTTTCTACAGACGCAAATTAATGACAAAAGGAAATCGCCAACTATTTTCAACAGTATACTGTATCAAATACACAACTTCATTGATGGATGTTCTGTAATTTATCACATACACTGGAAACCAAACATGGTAGTTACAAGAAGAAGGCTGAGGAAAATAATCTTAAGCTCATTAAATCATCTCTGATACATTTTCCATCCGATTTAATCCGCGCGTTCTTGGTCCTAAGATCAATATCATAGCTCCTATGACAAAACTAATAACCGCAAAGACTCAGGGAAAATTGAATTCTTGACCTTAGTATTGGCCTGTTTTTTTCACTTGTTAGAAGAGGATCTATTATTTTCTAACAATAAATTAAATGTTCCTAAATGCCTGCAAATATTGAGATCCTGGGTTAAGTTCCGCAGTATTGAATTTTGTGTTGAACAGTACAGCTCTCTGGTTAAATCAGTTTCAAAGTATGTGTACCAGAGTTCTGTGCAAATTGGTGTATTTAGTGAGATAATGGCCACGTTACCAGACTTCTGGCCTAGTCAAAATGTAATAATATAGGCAATATTGCCACTGTTCTGTGCAAGTCGAGGTATTCAGTGTATTACTGACTATATTACCAGAGTTCAGTGTATTGCTGACCATATTACCAGAATTCTGGGAAAGACATGATGTAAAACTGACCATATTACCAGAATATCGAGGTAATTATTGTATTACTGACCAGAGTTCTGAGAAAAACGTTATGTAAAACGGACTATATTACCAGAATTCTGAGAAAGACGTGATGTAACAGTAAAACTGACTATATTACCAGAATTCTGGGCTAGTCGAGATAATCATTGGATTACTGACTATATTACCAGAATTGTGGGCTAATCGAGGTATTCAGTATATTACTGACTATATTCCAGAGTTCTGAGAAAGACGTGATGTAACAGTAAAACTGACTATATTACCAGAATTCTGGGCTAGTCGAGGTATTCAGTATATTACTGACTATATTACGAGAGTTCTGGGAAAGACGTAATATAAAACTGACTATATTATTATTACCATTATTCTGGGTTAGTCGAGGTAATCAGTGTCCAGTAAAGAACCACATCGACAACAAATTGAACCCATTTCCACCGGGCCGGCAGGCAAGCGTGCTAGTCCACTGTATTACCGTGGCGCCTACAGTTTTCCGTCTGTTATGTTGTTGAATGTGTCATCTGATCTCTTCTTTTTGCCTTGCCAAATCATAAAATACAACTCCACCCTGTCTTACCCCTAACTTCTTTCGGCATGTATCCCTCAATGGAACATAAGCACACAGCCAACTCACTCCAAGTCGTCCTATCTTTATCTATCCCATGCAGCTCCGTCCATATCCTCCCCATATTATTAATGTGACTCCATTTTTCTTTTCCGTATGTTTTTATGTCATCTTGTATTTATTTTACCCTGTGAATTCCAGTCAAAGGCCTTTCTAGTTATACTATTATCAGTTTTTTTTTTTTTTTTTTTCCTGTTTGCTGCTTAACGCAAATGTGAATCAAAACTCTTGTGAAAACAAACGTATCTTGGGAACAACAAGCTGCCATACAGTTGATAATGAAGTAGGTCAATATCCGACTATTAAGATAGGTTTGCGACAGGGATGTATAATGTCTCAAGGTCTTATTTTCCTATGGCGTGAAAATATTTTTATAAATTAAGACATTACTTCAATAATATTATTAATATTATATACGCATATGATACAGTATTGACTGCATACAAGTTGATAGAAGAAGAACAAAGAAAGACAGAAATAAATATATAGATGACTTGACCACATAGCATGGTCGAGACAAGAACACAGAGCTGCTCCATCCTCGGGCGATCGTGCGAGATGGCGAAATATAACCACTCAAGCTTATCAGGAAGGCACGTGATGATGACGATGATTGATTGATTGATTGATTTAGCAATCGACATCACAGCATTCGGGGAATTCCCATAAGCGCTCCGTCCCCATCCTCAGCAGCCAGCGAAGAGTTCCAACACCAATAGTACCAGTAGCAATCTGATTATATGTCCGTCTCGCCTTTCCTCTGAGCGTTGAGCGTCGGCCAGATCCCCTCGTCACTCCTCGCTGTGTCATTCTTGCCAGACCATGGTAATCCATTTGCTCCTCCGAGGTGTACACGTGCTCCCACAAGGCCGCAACCACGTCTGCCTTGTCATGTATCAATATTCCACCAAGTTCTGCAGAGCCAGCCAATCTGTCCGCCTGTTCATTTCCCAGCACACCGGCATGCCCCGGAGAAAAGATCCAGGCGATGCTTGTCACCGGTGATCTCCGAAGCGAAGCAAGCCACTCCGCACGAAGCCTGCCCGTCCTCACCCTCGTCAGCATGCTTTCTGAGTCAGTTACAATCACGATGTGTGTGTGTGTGTCGTATTCTCCATCCAGCGGAGAGCCGCAGTGACTGCCTCCACCTCCATTCTTAAGCTGGATGTTGTGGTATCATATGCCAGGCTCTCCTGCACCAAACGTCGACCATTAGCTTTGGCTATGACCCCCAGCCACTTCTCTCACCTCTTGACACCGAACGATCTGTGTAGATAATCATCACCCGAGTGAGCATTGTCCTGAATTAGTTGCTGGATTTCCACTTCCGTGGCCCCTGCTGGCCACTCCCTGCACTCCCGGCTTAATGTGATTATAACTCTGCACAAGTCTGACTGCTCCGCTGGCACTCTGACCCACTCCTCTCCACGCCTAATGTTCTCCAAGGGACACACCTGTCTGATCGTATCCTCCGCCTGAGCCATCCATGATTTCCCTCTTATCAGTCGCTGACCCTTAACTGCGTCCAGCGCCTCATGCAGTGGGTGGTCTGTGTCTGCAGCTACTCTGAGTTATGCCTTCGCCTGCATCACCTTGAGCCTACCAGCAACAGTCGGCAGACCAAGGATGTAACGCATACACACTACTGGGGTGTCTCTGGTGCATCCCAGAATGGCCCGCATAGCTTCGTTCTGTATGCGCTCTAACTTCACCAGCTGACTCTCTGAGACAGTGAGCAGTCCTAATCCATAATCAATTACTGAGAGGATCAAGTGCTGGTATAGTGTGAAAAGCATTCTCTTCTCTGTGTCCATTGCAGCCATAGTTTTAAGTGCACTGGGTCCCTTTTGAGATCTTGTCGCAACCGTCTCCACATGGTCTTTGAAGGATAGGCTCCTGTCAAATGACGATGATGAACCCAAGCTATTGTTTTCATGAGAATAGAAACCTCTTCGTGATTTCAAGATTTCCAGAAATTCCCAATAGCAGTACGAGTTCAATAGTGCTAGATCACATGCGTTAAACACGCATCGCTCTAGGAAAGCTGGATATTTTGCTGCTCCTGTTTCTACGCTGAGAAATGTATATACTTCGTGTGGCAGACTGAAATCGATGTTTCAGTGCAGCTGAAGATATATAGCATTTGGTAACTGCATTCTCTTAGCGTCTGCAGCCATGGTTTGGTATCCTCAGAGGCTACTTCCACTAGACCTCGCAAGCATTGAACCTTGTGACAGATATGTGGAGGTAGTCATTTCTCCCACAGAGAGCGACATTGAACGCAATATAGGTATGTAACTGTTTCACAAGGAAATGCCACAAGCATATAACGCGTACATGTATTGTATAGTGTGTGTGTGATTCTGCCATATATACCAGTGGATCCTCGCTGGTGCTACGGAGTTTGTGTACTGCGCTGAGATTCGCCTTGTGTGTTCTATAGTGAAGACTGGAGCACTTATGGAGATATTCGTATTTCGTATGCGGTGAAAGTGGTCCTTTGCAAATCACATATATGTATGTATGTATATATATATATATATATATATATATATATATATATATATATATATATATATATATATATATATATGTGTGTGTGTGTGTGTTTGCGCGCGCACACACACACATACACACACACCGTCTCCCTGGCAAAGGATTAAAGGTCGTTGTTCATAATCCCGTATACTCACGTACGAAACACAGCTGCGGGCGATTCGACAGTGGATCGCGTCGCGCTGGTTACTTACGGATGTATGTGAGCCGGTCGTTCAGAAAGCAATGGCAAACTACTGAACATAACATTTGCCAAGACATCAACATCTCATCTCATCTCATCAGGTTCCTCTTGTACCTTGCGGTGCCGAGGTGAAGTATCAACAACGGGAGAGTGCCCGCTTATGGGCTTCATGTATCGATATTCCGATGGACTCTGCTATTCCCTCCGTCCATCGTTTACGTGGTCGGCCTCTTACTCTGCTTCCATCTGGTCTATACATCATTGCTTGTGGTATACTGTTAGTTGGTAACCTACTTGCATGGCCAAACCATTTGACTTGCTCCCGTCTAATACAATCTAGTGCAGCTATAACCCCCACTTTAGTCCTTATTTCTTCATTTCTGATCTTATCTCCTCTTGATACAATGAATATTCTTCTCGGGAATCTCATTTCTGTTGTTGTGATCTTTCTTTTCTCTTTTTCTGTCATTGTCCACGTTTGGCATTGGTAGCATAGAGTTAGTAGGAAGATTGTGTTGTGAAGTGCTTTCTTAGTAACTATTGATACACATTTGTTCTTCAGTATTGGTGCCATTTGTCCAATGAGTTGGTTTGCCTTATTGCAGCTATTTTCGATCTCGTCTGCTGATTTGCCATTTGATAATATTATACTTCCTAGGTACTTGAAACTCATTACGTGTTTCATAGGATATGTCGTTTAAGTGAATTGTTGTTTTTTTCTTCTTTAATTATAGTCGTTACCACTGTTTTACTACACATTTCGTTTAGACTATTCATGTGGTCTTGTAATTCAGCTTCTGATTTTGCTATTAGTGTTTGATCATCCGCAAACAGCTGAAAAATGCTGGTGTTGACTTCAATGTCCTGTAAAAAGGATATGCGAAAAAAAAAAAAAAAAAAATATATATATATATATATATATATATATATATATATATATATATATATATATATATATATATATATATATATATGCTGGTGTCCCTGGTCGAGGAATTAACAGCTTTCTCCGTAACCCCGAATTCTCTCGTGGTTGACGTGAGCGCACGAGAATTGGAAGCGATTCGAGTCGTGCCAGTGACTTATGAGAGTATGGAGCCGATCGCTCAGGAAGCAATGGTAAACTACTGAGCGTAATCTTGCCAAGAAATCAACAATTAGCTGAAAGATGCTGATTGTGACAGCGATGTCATGGAAAGGATATGCAATATATGTGTATATATATATATATATATATATATATATATATATATATATATATATATATATAGAGAGAGAGAGAGAGAGAGAGAGAGAGAGAGAGAGAGAGAGAGAGAGAGAACGGTGTATGTCAAAGAGTCTATTAGTCTATTTACTTTTAACATCGTCTTAGCCAATTTTGACAACTCTGAAGTCTTCACGACACAGTCCAGCAACTCAAAAGCTTCAATCGCATGATTAAATTGGACACACCAGAAGGAGAGACTGACTATGTTCCTTTTGCTTACTTCGTTGATGATCTGAAGTAAAAGAAAGTTTTATGAGATCATATGCATTCTGCTTCATCCTAGCTATGGTCACAAAGCTTATTATCGGTCTACCACAAGTTGATTGCAATCGTGTATGCTTCATTGACCAGGAAATAATTATTGGTTTACATAATTGCACTTATCACGGTACCAATATACCTCCCTTGATTTATTGTTGAAATATGCATAGTTGTCACTAACAAAGACTTGCAGGTGTTCATTGGTAGGTCTCTTGCTGCTTCAACTGTTATTGCTTTGTGCAGCACGAAAATAGCCATCTTCTGCAAGTGGAACATGATGTAAATTCGTTAAAAATATAACAAACATGCAAACTAACAAAATGTTGGTGATGTTGGTTAGTCAGTTAGCTAGTCGTCAGAACCATTCGGTCCATACATGCGTGGATCCCCCGCTCAGTATTTTTCTCAGAGTGTAGCAGCCAATAAGACCAGTTCTGTATAGGTTCACTATTCTCCCTTGACCTCCTACATAGCATTCTTGTGCGGCGTCGATATTCTTGCAGTCTATCAAGGTTGTATGCTCACAGCCATCATTTAATTCGTGCAATCGTCCCGCCTCTCTGGTAGCAATTACTATATCAGCTAGGTCTATTGCTTGTCAGCATTCCATAGTAACCCGGCACGCTAGCACATCAGCTTATTCATTTCCTCCCACACCTGCGTGTCCAGGAATAAAAATGACGCAGATTTTTGTAACCTCCATGTTCTTAGAGACGCCGCCCACTGTCTCCCTGGGCATACTGATTGAGTACGTAAATGGAGCACAAATATCTGTATGACCCAAAAGATAAAGAGAACCATCCCATGTACTCCCCAAGGCCTGTTTGACTCTATGAGATGTGTCTTTGAGTGTGACTGTTTTAGTTCGACTTGTGGCAGAATGTTGTGCAACAAATTCCCAAGACAGAAACTAACCACTAAGAAAAACAATCATTAGTGCATTATTTACTCATCACCAGTACGTGCTCAGGAAAATAGCGCAAGCGTTAATATATCGCCGCAAATCTCGATCCTTTATGTTCTGAATCAATTCTATTGACGTCCATGTTACCGTCTTAGGCCATCCAACATCATTTATCTTTGTCTTCATCTTTCTTTTCTACCGTTGATATTTCCAGTTTTCGCCATTTTTCCAATGCCCGAATTGTCAATCATCTCATTTCATCATGTTCCTCTAGTACCTTGCTGTGTCGAGGTGAAGTATAAAGAGCGGGATAGTGCCTGCTTATGGCCTTCATGTATCGATATTCCGATGGACTCTGTTATTCCCTGCGTCCATCGTTTACGTGGTCGGCCTATTCCTCTGCTTCCATCTGATTTGTACATCATTGCTGTTTGTTAGTTGTTAGTTGGTAACCTACTTGAATGGCCAAACCATTTGACTTGCTGCCTTCTAATCAAATCTAGCACAGCTATAACCCCCACTTTAGTCCTGATTTCTTCATTTCTGATCTTATCTCTTCTTGATACATTGAGTGTTCTTCTCGGTAATATCATTTCTGTTGTTGTGATTTTCCTTTTCTCTCTCTTTTTTTTTTTTTTTTTTTTTTTTGGTCATTGTCCAGGTTGGCATTGGTAATATATAGTTGGTAGGAAGATTGTGTTGTAAAGTGCTTTCTTAGTAGTTGTGAAACATGTTTGTTCTTTAATATTGGTGCCATATGCCCAATGAGTTGGTTTGCCTTATTGCATCTATTTTCGATCTCGTCTTCTGATTTGCCACTTGATGATATTATACTTCCTAGATACCTGAAACTCTTTATTTGTTTCAAAGGATGTTCGTTTAGGTGAATTGTTGTTGGTTTTTCTTCTTTAGTTATAGTCATTACCTCTGGTTTACTTGTGCTAATTTTCATGTTATGTTCCCTATACATTTCGGTTTGATTATTCATGTGGTCTTGTAATTCAGCTTCTGATATTGCTATTAGTGCTTGGTCGTCCGCAAGCAGGCGTTCTCTAATGGTTAGATTTGCAGATGGTTCTTCTTCTGTGTTCTCGTCATGCGGTGTTCTTGCGGTCTGTGTTTGGCTGGTTTCTTTACATATGTTGTTTATATATGTTATGAACAAGAGCGGGGACATGACACAACCTTGTCGTACTCCAGATCTTATGATGAAGGGTTCAGAAAGGGTTCAGAAAGGGTTTAGAATTGTCAATACATGACCAAAGTACATTACTTGTCACTGTCTTATAGTTATACCAGTACATAATGTTCTACTTTTATTAGCCTATTCCGGACACTTGTTAGTTACTCTGGAAGTACAATGTACTCGCAACATTCGTCTCACAAACTACATCCTGTTGCTTTTAAGCGTTTCCCAATTTGTTCTGTCTTATTCCAAGATTCACTGTCATACAGCAGAAGCCAAATAATAGCCGATGGGGAAGCCATATTTTGTATTTATTTATTACATTCTGAACCAAATATAAAAAAGTAGGAGAAAGCAGTGCGTCATGTTTGAATTTTCACTGGAGAATGACAATTACGAATACACATCACACGTGGCCTGGGACTAATAAATGCTCAGCTTCGTAATCGATGACATACACCATTAAGTTTCTGGTTTTCTGTAAATGTATGTCAGAGAACACAATGCTTACAACAGCCTTGCTTATTTTGTTTCTTCATAAACGTCGACACGGACTTCGGAAATTGCATATCTAGGCAAGTCTGTTGACAGCAGATTGTTAACGAAATATGAAGAGACAGTACAGCCTATAGACAAACCAACATTTAATGAGAAACCCGTGGACCATTTACCACAAATCGAAGCTCCAAAACGAACATTAGCAAAGGCTGTTAAAAAAGCCAGTCCCCTTGTTGTTAAGGGTAGAAAGCAAGCACTGGTTCATCGTCCCGTCCGCGCCGTCAAAAAAGGAAAGGAATTAAAGACAGAGGTAAGCTATTTATTTATCTTTAATGGTTCTTCAAGTTCATATTACAGCTTTGAAGTAGTAATATTAATATGTTAATGCGCTTAGGTTTGAATACCCGGGGGCTTGAGCTGAAGAATATATAGTTAATTTTTTCATTAATCCAAATATAACGTATAATGACAATTATCATTTTAACTCTTTAAATCCACCAAATACATGCGATGTGTGATTTTCTCTTCCATGTGCATCACAATCTTCGTGCAATGTGTTCTCTTGTCACATGTGATCAGAGAATAAGAAGAAATCTAGCTTTTTCAGCAGTTACTGCACTGGGCATTTACCTTATTTGAAACTCATGCCCTCATATTTCAGTGTTCTGTTATTGAGGGTCTGCTGCGAAAAGCCTTCGACACTGAAAGAGTTAAAATAATTTACTATTTTGATACTGAATTTGTAACGGACTCATAGAGTTGACTTCCGAATGTAGGAACAGGTATATTCCGGGTGGAGAGGCTTGCGTTGCTGGATATGACAGAGACGGCTAGCGTATCAGGGATTTTCTACCCAGGGTATGCATGTGTTCTGATAAACTGGCTGAGGGCTTTCTGGTTTTATAATCTACATCATTGCACTCGGGGCATTCCCGCGCATGCTTGATTTACCCGTCTGTAGAAGTCACCAACGAGTTCCCAGGCTGATTATTCCAGTAGCAATTTGATGTAAACTCCGCCTGGCTTTTCCTCTACACCTTGAGTATCGTTCAGATCCTCTCCTCATGTTTACTATCTGTTGTTGGACGGACACCTCTGGAACAACTGATGCGCATACGCAACACCCACGTCCCAGTATAACTACAATTTATGCAATGTGTTATTGTCAGCGTTACGACGCCCTATCAAGAAACAGGTCGCAATCTGACAGTGCAGAGGATGGCTCGCACTAAACACGCCGCGAAAAGACACGCATAGTATGCTGCCGGAAAGAAGAAAGCAGAAGCGAGGAAGTGCGCTAGGGCTGCTAATCCTGTGGCGACACACAGCAGTCCCACTCCTACACCAGCTGAAGCCGTATCCGTGACTGAAACGACTCAAGAGACTAAAAATGAAGCAAACAGCAGCAGAGAAGTCCACAACAACACTAACGAGAAGCAGCCAAATAGCTCACCAAAGACCTCCACATCGGCGGAAACCACAACCGAGGACTTCACCGGTAAAGTCCTGCTGAAATATATCAGCGTTGAGGAGGCCAAACTGTCGGCGCTACCAACAGACAAGATACTGAGTCTGTTGAAGAACGAGTTAGGAAGACACAGCATACCCAGCTGCGCAAAACACCTGAAGGAATAGTGGTCGCAGTCAACTGAACTCCAAGACCACCGCACTATTGCAGACTATCACACAACAGGAGAAAGCCGACTTCAAGCTTCCCCACGACATCGCAATGAAAGCCACCCGGCACCGCACGAGCAAACGATGGGTCATCAAACGAGTCAAAACCCATCTCTCAAATGATCAGATCAGGGAGATGCCGTCGAGAGACAACGCGACACTCAAGCTTATTAGTGCGGAGAGGATCATAGGGAGGAACAACACCTTTTCCACAGTCGTTATCATCACATCGGAGGACCGAGTGCTCTCTTAAATCATTAGATGGGACAAGAATGAGCAAGTACCGGAGCACTACATACCTAGCGTGCTGCTGTACTGCTAGAGGTGCCAGAAGGTTTGGCACACCCGTGCCACTTGTAAAAGTGAGGTGGAGGTCTGTAGGTACTGCTCCGAACCCCACCCATATAGCCAGTGCCTTCAAGTAAAGATCGACACGGACTTCAGGAGGTCTAACCAAAACAGAAAGTGCGCCAACTGCCTCGGCAACCACGGCGTCAGGTACCTCGGCTGCCCCTGCCACCTTGGAAGGCAAAGAAGCGATGAAAATTGCAATCAAAGCTAATCCGCCCCATAAAGAGGCCCGACTTACTAAAGCGATAAAGCGCAACTAGAAGGCCAACTGAAGGATCTAAGATCCAAGTTCACCGGCATCGAGGAACAGCGAGACAAGGCACAAAAGACGCAAATAACAGCCGTTCAGCACATCCTAGACGAACCAAAGCAAGTGCAGCAGAAGATTGAGCAGGATGTCGCCAGAATTGCCGCAATAAAAGCGGAGTCAGAAGAAACTGTATCAAAAATGCAAGAAAGAAAAGAAAAGATAGAACAGCTCAAGTCAAAGACCGAAACATCGCAAGCAGAAGATATAAAGTCCCAGACAGAAGAAGAAGCAACAGAAGAAGAAGTAGAAGAGGAGGAAGAAAACCAGAAGGACAGCGACCAAGACCAAGATTGGACGGAGACCAAGAGAAGAAATTACTATCCACCAAGATGGAGCTATCAACCCGTCCGCGACACAGGGTACCAGAGACGACCAAGAATATGCAAAGATAGACCAAGACGGGGTAATGGATGGAACAACAGGAGAGACGACTGGTAAAACTTCCTGCAGGAAACAGCACCATAAGACGGGGTGGGTACACAATTACGCCAGGCTTCAACTATTATGCGACTCTGTCCATACATGTAAAACCACAATGATGAAACGAACACATTGAGAACAAACCAGCAGCGAGGTAGCAAATATACGCATTTCTATTTACCAAATAAGAAGAACCAGATACACCATAAGGGCCACGACTATAACTAGATCGATAAGTCGACGGTTTAACGGGGCCATTTGTCTCAAGAATTGGAATTGGAATGTGTTCTTGTTTGGGGCAAACACCTGATTAATTGCGTCTTTCGATTAAGCTGTCTTTCTTCAACCTGTAGAAATGTGCATCAATAATAATAGCATATCATAACATCATAACATGCGCTTGGGGTGGTATGCAATCTTAAAAATTTTACAGTCACTGCAACTAGCAACAATGGAAAAGTCACCTTCATAAAAGTGACAGACTTCGGGCACAGGTCAACGAAAGTTCATAGCTTCAGAACCTTTCCAAGTGAAAGATACATGTTTTCAACCATTTTACTTTACCTGAAGGTGCTCTGTGATGCACTGACAGATTGAGAATATTAGAAACCGAGGGTGACCGAGGCAGAAGGTGCTGAATGGTTCTGGAAAGAAGCATGAAAGACAATCAGCTGTGTAATTCGCAAACACACACACACACACACACATCACACACAGAAAGCTGCTGTTTGTGGAGTGATATGATTGTCTGCGCAGCCCGGCGTGTTCATGTTAGCTGGTGGCATTAAGCTTGGCAAACATTTCTTCTATTGTGTAAATTCGATTCGGTGTTTACTTTGACGTTAATGTGCAATGAAAACAGTGGAGAGAATATCGAAGACAGAGAGAGAGAGAGAGAGATAGACATAAATAGAATTGTAAAAGAAACAATATAGTGATAAGTAATAGCGTTCAGGCTTGAGAAAACAAAAAGTTAACAAAATAAATAATGAAACCCAGAGAATATACGGAGAACGAATTGCAACACTCAGCAGAAATTACTCTAGAGCAGTGGTTCTCAACCGGTGGGGAATTCCCTCCAAAGGGGTGGGGAGAAAGGGAGGGGGGTTTCCAGGGGTGAGAGAGAGGGAGAGAGAGAGAGAGAGAGAGAGAGAGAGAGAGAGAGAGAGAGATTATTTCAAGATCGGGTTAATGCAAGAATCGATTACTTGATATTGTTTTCTCCTCCATACTTTACATTCTGTACTTCTCGCCCTTCTGAAATTCGTTTTATAACGTAAGTAGACAATCAAATCACGTTTTATGTAGACGTCTAGACTTGTTCTATTATGTGTTATTAAATTTAGCTTCCATTTTTACATATACTGTGTAGGGGCGGGATTCATAGGGAGGAAGTATGAAGGGGGGGGGGGGGGGGTTGACATTCTGAACATATGGTGAAGGGGTCTCATGTCATCTCATCTCATCATGTTCCTCTTGTACCTTGCGGTGTCGAGATGAAGTATAAACTTAGTGAGAGTGCCCTATTATGGGCTTCATATATCGATATTCCCAAGGACTCTGCTATTCCCTCCGTCCAACGTTTACGTGGTCGGCCTCTTCTGTTTCCATCTGGTCTGTACATCATTGCTTGTTGTGGTATGATGTTGACTGGTAACCTACTTGCATGGGCAAACCATTTGACTTGTTGCTTTCTAATAAAATCTAGTGCTGCTTTAACCCCCACTTTAGTCCTGATTTCTTCATTTCTGATCTTATCTCTTCCTGATACGTTGAGTATTCTTCTCAGGAACCTCATTTCTGTTGTGATTTTTCTTTTCTCTTTTTCTGTCATTGTCTAGGTTTGGCATGGTAGGAAGATTGTGTTGTAAAGTGCTTTCTTAGTAGTTACTGATACATGTTTGTTCTTTAGTATTGATGCCATTTGTCCAATGAGTTGATTTGCCTTATTGCACCTATTTTCGATCTCGTCTTCTGATCTGCCATTTGATGATATTATACTTCCCAGGTACTTGAAATTCTTCACTTGTTTCAAGGGATGTTCGTTTAGGTGAATTGTTGTTGTTTGTTCTTCTTTAGTTATATTGATTACCTCTGTTTTGCGTGTGCTATTATTCATGTTATGTTCCCTACACATTTCGTTTAGACTATTCATGTGGTCTTGTAATTCAGCTTCTGATTTTGCTATTAGTGCTTGGTCGTCCGCAAACAGGAGTTCTCTAATGGTTAGATTTGCAGATGGTTCTTCTTCTGTGTTCTCGTCATGTGGTATTCTTGCTATCTCTGCTTGGCTGGTTTCTTTACATATGTTGTCTATATATGTTATGAACAAGAGAGGGGACAGGACACAACCTTGTAGTACTCCAGATCTTATGGTGAAGAGGTCAGAGTGTCCTCCAGTTGCTCTCACTATGCATTCACTGTTGTTGTATAAACATCTACATAGGTTTGTTAGATGTGTACTCACTCCATATTGTTTAAGGATTTGCCAAACTTGTTTCTATCTACTCTATCGAATGCCTTTTCTTGGTCGACATAGGCTAAGTAGAGTGTTTCATTGAATTCGATTGATTTTTCTATAAGTTGTCTAAGAGCAAAAATTGCATCTGTGCATCCTTTGTTTTTCCTAAATCCAAGTTGTGTTTCGCTTAGCTGGGGTTCTAAAGTAGTTCGTAATCTTTTTTCAAGAATTTTGCAAAATATTTTCCCAGTATGACTCAACAGTGAAATGCCTCTGTATTGTGTGCAGTCTCTTTTGCTGCCTTTGTTTTTCCAAACTGGGATAATTATGGCATTTCCCCAATCTCGTGGTGTCTGTTGTTCTACCCAAACATGATTGAATAGTCTATGTAGCCAAGCTGTTCCTACTTCTCTTGCTGCTTTAATTAGTTCATTTGGTATTTCATCCTGTCCTGGTGATTTGTTCAATGGGGCTAATCTGATGGCTTCTATAATTTCTTCTTTTAGTATGTCTGGTTCTAGTTCTTCGGTGACATCTGTATAGGTCTCTTGAATTCCTGTGACATCTGATGGGATGTTGATAAGTTGTTCGAAATACTGCTTCCATCTTATTAGGATTTGTTTTTGTTCACTTATTGGTTCTCAATTTTCTCTGATAATTATTTCAGTTGGATCAAAGGGTTCTCCTCTGGCTCGCATTGCACTTATCTTTTTGTAGAAGTTTCTAGTTGCCTCCTTGTAGTTGTTATTTAGGGTTTCTCCATAATCTTCCCAGTCTTTTTGTTTTTCCATTTTGTCTTTTACCGCTTTCTTTACTTCTGCGTTCCACCAACTTGTTATTTTCTTTATCCGTGTTTTGCTTTTTTTCGTGGCACCACATGCATTTTTTGAAGGGGTGTATGCGCCAAAAAGGTTGAGAACCACTGCCCTATAGTCTTTTTGAATGATGAAGATACAAACAATATATTGCACGATTTATTGCCTAGCATATTTCGCTGCATCAAGCCAGGTACATAATGCAGAATTCACACAACATAAAGTAAAATAACTAGATTAATCTTTCAAGCTGAAATGTATACGTGTTCGCACAGTAATGTCAATTGTCTACCACGGTAACTTAAAAAAAAAGTCTTAAAAGTCGAGAGGATAGACTTCATTGCACTGGGTTTTATTCCATATGGCTCGGTCTCTTTCCGCAGGGCGGCCTGCTGAAAGCGTCGCACAAAGCACGAACTCCGTGGCTCCAGCGATGACCCCCACGAGTCTCAAAATAATGCACTCGTGAACCGAAAGCCGTAGTCTGGAATCGAATCCACAACCTACAGAGCGCGAGGCAGACGGCTTGACTACTTCGCCACGGAGACTCCCCTGGCACGGTAATTTTAAAATGACTATCATGTCTTTCTCTTTGCACAAAACTAGCCTATGTAGATTAATTATGATGGCTTCTGGAAACTTTACCACGCGACTATCTTGTGTATTAAACAATATAGAGTCTGTTATAAATGTGTTAAATATATATGAAAAACAGAACGAATGCTACACACCATTCATTGGCACATTGCCATCTTGACAGACGATAGTTTGTGCTTCAAAAAGGCATACTAACATTTACCTATGGCGGCAGCGAATGTGACTGTTAAGGCCAATTCGCGCTGTAAATGATGGTTCACAGTGGATGCATGTGAACACATGGTCATTTCCACCATCATGCACCATCTTACGTCTCACACGCTTGGTGTGTGACTTATCTGCAATAATTTTCTCCTTTGTCTTTATTCCATTTCTGATGTTTGCCATCCATGCAATATGATCGGCGGCGACTTGCTCCCAATGTGCATTATCAATACCTGTATTAATCATGTCCCGCTTACACACATCTTTGTATCGTAATAGAGGCCGACCCTGAGATCTCTTACCTATCTGTAATTCACCAAAAAAGATGTCCTTTTGTATTTTACCATCATCCATCCTCCTAAGATGTTCTATCCATCTAAGTCTACGAAGACTGAGCATGGAATAAACCGTCACACAACCTGATCTTTCCATTACTTCAGTATTTGTGATTTTGTCTTGCCACTTAATACCAAGAATTCTTCACAGACACCGCATATGAAAGCTGTTTAAACGTTTCTCTTTGTGTTAGTAAGTTGTCCAGGTTTCACTGCCATAAAGAAGAGTACTAAGGACACAGGCTTGATAGACAAGGACTTTTTGTTTTGGCACTAAACTTACTGTTCTCCCAGACTCTTTTTCTTAACCTGTTCATTGTTGTTGCTGCCTTACCAATCCGGATGTTGATTTCCTGATCTAGGGATAATTTGCTATTTACCACTGATCCTAGATATGTAAAATGGTCTACCATCTCTAGTTCGGCGTCGTCAATAAAGATTGATGGTACCCCATTTGCACCTTGTGACATAATCTGTGTCTTCTTTTTGCTAATTAATAAACCAAATTCAGAACAAGCATTGGAGAATGCAGATAGTAAACATTGTAATTCTTCCTCAGAGTGGGTCGTAACTGCAGCAGCATCTGCAAAAAGCAACTCTCTGATCAGTACCCTCCTAATTTTGGTCTTGGCCTTCAATCTCTGAGCATTGTAGAGGCCGCGATCTGAGCGTGAGTGAATGTATATACCACCATCCTGATCACGAAAGGCATATTTCAGTAGAAGTGAAAAGTATATTCCAAAGAGGGTGGGAGCTAGTACACAATCTTACTTAACTCCACTCTTGATTTCAAACTCTTCAGAAGTTGCACCATCAAACTTGATTATACCCTTCATGCCTGTGTGGAACGATTCCACAATGGACAGAAGAGTTGGTGGGCAGCCAATCTTCTTTAGTGCCTTGAACAGACCTTCACGACTGACCAAATCAAATGCCTTTGTGAGGTCGATGAAGGCAATAAACAGTGGTTGATTCTGTTCACGGCATTTTTCTTGCATTTGTCGCAATGAGAATATCATATCAATGGTAGACCGGTTCTGTCGAAAGCCACACTGTGATTTGGGATAGAACTTATCTTCTAGGACTTGAAGTCTGCGCAGAACAATTCTGGCAAACACTTTTCCAACAATACACAGAAGTGAAATACCCCTATAGTTGTTGCAGTCGCTCCGATCGACCTTGTTCTTGTACAGTGTTATGATGCTTGAATCTTTGAAATCTTGTGGGATTTGTCCTTCTCGCCAGAATAGCTCTATTAGCTGGTGGATCTGTAGAGAGAGTGTGTCTTGCCCACTCCTGATTACCTCTATTGGAATCCCATCCTTACCTGCAGCCTTGCCAGATACAAGTTCATTTATAGCACAATTAACTTCTTTTATGGTGGGAAGTGTGTCCAGTGGTCAAGAGTTGGTAGAGCCTCTATGACGTTGAGGGCATCATCCGCTAGTTTGGTCTCACTTGAGTAAAGCTCCAAATAGTTCTCTACCCATCTGTCCATCTGCTGTTTCTTATCAGTTATGATTTCTCCAGTCAAGGTTTTCGATGGTGCACTTCTTTTGGTCATTGGACCACAGGCTTTCTTTATTCCTTCATACATGTTTCTGATGTTTCCCTTATCACTTGCGATTTGAATGGACTCACATAACTTGATCCAATAATCATTTTCACACTGCCTGGCAGCCTTTTACACATCCTTCCTAGCTTGCTTTAGCTTACTCAGAGTGTTACGCGTTGGTATTTCCTTGTTTCTTAAGAGAGCTAACTTCTTCTTATCAATCACGGGTTGCAGAGTCTGGCTGTTTGCCGCAAACCATTCCTGCCTCTTATGATCCACAGTGCCGTAAACCCCTACGGCAGTTGTATAAAGCGTTTCCTTAAGTTGACTCCACTTTTCACTTACTGTACAATTTTCTGGTGTATCAGTGAAAGCGTCTTCAAGTTGCTGTTGAAACTGAAAGCACTTTTCAGGATCGTGAGTGTTAATAATATTAATCATGGAGCTAGATTATTGTTTAGCTGTGTAGATTCTCTTTGGTCTCAGTCTAACCCTTGCAACAACCAAAGAAAGATCCGTATCACAGTCAGCACTGTGGTAACTTCGATTCAATGATATATGGTTCAGATGTTGTATCCGTGTGATGATGAAGTCCAGCTGGTGCCAATGGTTCGATCTTTGATGTTTCCATGTGACCTTATGCATCTCTTTTGTTTTACAAAAGGATTTTGTAATACATAGGTCATTTCCGTTGCAATGTTCCAGCAGCCTTTGCCCATTTTCATTCATGCGACTGATGTTGTATTTTCCAAGGCACACTGGCCATGAACTCGAGTCCTTGCCCACACGAGCATTGAAATCACTGAGCACATAAATGTAGTCAGATTTTGGAACTGCCTTGATCACAGAGTTTAACTCCTCATAGAACGAATCCGTCACATCATCAGAGGAATCGAGTGTTGCAAGCTCAGGGATAATAGTCTTTCATTTCCTCCTGCTGGAATTTCAATCATTCCCAGTAGCGAATACTTCACTGCAAAGCTCACACCGTGTTGCCTTTTTTCTGTTTGCCCTCTACCCTTCCAAAAAAAGGTGTAATTGTTTTCCCTAAGTGACCCTTCCTCAGCGAGGCGAGTCTCTTGCAGGCCAGCAATATCAATGTTAAGACGATTGAGTTCGGCATCAATTACAGCCGTTTTTCTCACATCGTCAATATTGGTCAAGTTAGTGAAAATCCTGGACACATGGTTCTCACGTTCCAGGTTGCAAGCCGTAGCTTGAGGTTTCTATCTTTCTTTTCATTAGTACCTGGTGCATTGGTTTTACAGCCTGCGGGTCATATTTTGTCCTAGCCCCAAGCACCCATTGAAGCAGGCAGGCTGTGGCGGATCAGCACGCAATTGGAGGTGAGCTGCCCAGCGTGAGGCGGGCGGGAGCTGATCAGTGACACCTGTAGATGTCTCCCACCGTTAGAGGCAACGCGTGGCGCCCCATGTCTACGCCAATTGACAGGGACTTATAACCCGTAACAGTTGCCTCTCGCTTTGATTCCGAGACCGGTTAAGACCAGGGATGGAGTTATAGCCTCTCCATACCACAAAGCCTGGGCTAAAATGCCCATGCAGCATGATCCCTCTCTCGGCCTGCCTAGTTCACTCCAGAGGAAAGGTAACACCTCTAAATCTGGAACAAGACAAGCTGCAGAATCTGCCGGATCAGCAAAGCAATGCTCTAACTGTCCTGTCGGAGCTTCGATCCTAGACCAGCCGCCAACCAAGGCTTAGGGCCTGGTCTGCCCTGCCATGACATTTTGTCTTTAGGTTGCATTTACTCGCACCAGGTTAAGGCTTGTATCCTCCCAATTGCGCTCTTCCGCCCGAAGCCGTTGGCACAATGTGGGGTGTCGGGTTTGGTAAGCGCTGCCCAACGTTCGGCGCTAATAGAAAGCAGGTAGTACCGTCTACTGTTATACGGTAGCTCAGTCATATCTGACTAAGACCTGACATAAGCTACAAACCAACAACCATCATAAACGAGAGAATTGGGTTGAATTTAATCAAGAACCGTCATAACAACACTCCGGACATTCCCACATGCGCTCCGCCCTCAAATTTAATTGCCTGCACAAAGTCATAATACGAATGGTGCCATCTGCAGTCTCATTGTGTTTGGCCTTTCGGCCAGATCCTATAGTTACAATTCTCTCCAGGCCATGATGGTAAATCTGTTTTTCCACACTATACACACAATCCCAAATCCCACAATCCCTGGCCACACTGCCTTATCATGCACAAACACCCACCCACTGGTGCAGACGCAGCCACTATGCCCGCCTACTATTTTATAAAGAAAGAGAATACACGTTTATTTAATCCCATACAGAGAATAGCAAAATTGGCAGACTATTTGCAATAGCGAGTATCACAGCCCTGGATTCTGAGATAACACATTTTTTTCCCCTTCAAATTTTTATTTTCTCTTCATTGTTCTGATGTTTTCCCCATCTTTTTTTAATTCTTCTCATCCCATTATTATGCCTTAAAGTAGTCACTGGAGGGTCATCTCATTGATTATATGTTGTGTTTTGTGTATTTATTTGTTTGCTGGTGGAGGCTAGTCGCCGCAACGTCCTGTATGTTTCGTAATTCTGTTCTGTAACTCTGCGTAACTTTGTGTTATTTTATATTTTTTACATTTCCACAGCTTTACCGCAGTTCCACTAATTTTATTCATATTTAGACTATTTTCGAGAACTACTTAACCCCACACATAACACAGAAAACAAAATGTGAGCCTCGAAGCCGAAAACAACCAAAAGTAAACTTCATACCGGCAGAGGTAAAACCAATTATTCAGAAAAGTCCTAAAAACAAATCACCAGGTTCAGATTAAATAACCACAGAAGCTTTTCAGGCTTTTAAGAAAGCAGACATTAAATTGCTAACTTACCTTTCAATATGGCTTGGGAAGAAATAAAAGTCCCTAGACGACTGACAACAGGCAGTTATGGTATCGATATAGGACAAAATATGCAGTATAACAGAGTGCGAAACGAAGGCATTTCATTCGTGATTCACACTGGGAAGGTATAGCAGACACGTTCGCAATCAATACATGAGTGAGGCAGGGATATGTACCCCCTCCCTTCTGCTATTTAACATCTGTTTAGACGGAACATCTAATGAAGCCAGTCCTAAAAGAACTGATTCAGACAATTATGAACTCTTTACATTAGACAAAATAACAGACACACCCATGTTTTTGCAGACGATTAATGCATGTTTTACAGCGACAAGGCAGGCTTACAAAATCATGTTAATAATTCTAACTTGCAACATAAGCACTATAATATATACATACAACCAAAACAGAAGTAATATAGGTTAGCACACATTCTTGTCCACTAAACTGTCATTTTCATTATTCAAATCACATATACGCAAAACCAATATGAGAGAAATGAGATACATGAGAAGAGTTACTAATTTAGCCATCCAACACTGAGGAGCCGGTCTCCCTGGCTAAGGTGTTAACGACTTTCTCCGTACTCCCTTATATCGACGCAGGGTAACGCAGCTGCGCGAGATTCGGTAGTGGATCGCGTCGCGTTGGTTACTTGCAGGGGTATGTGAGCCGGTCGCTCAGAAAGCAATGGCAAACTACTGAGCGTAATCTTGCCAAGAAATCAACAACAGCGGTAAAATTATGGTGTTGACAGCGATGTCCTGTAAATAGGATATGCGGAAAAAAAAAACATCGAGGAAGAAGCGGTGTTATCAGATAGACAATGGGATCAGTGGTGTGTGCCATTTACAACTGAAAAGCAGAAGATTAAATGGCTTGACCATATCGTTAGAATGAAACACCAACAGTTACCAGCACAGAAGATCTGTCATGACATTCCGATAACCAACAAAAAAAAATTTGACTGATGACACCAAAAACATTGTACAGTCACGCGGAATGACATTGTCCAGCGGCACCCATCAGACGCTGGAACATTATCTATCCTTCCCCACGACGCTTGACGGCAAAAATGGAAGATTATGATGACGATGATGAAATAAATAAGTCTAAACTCATTCTTACATGTACTGTACCCTCTTGCAGTATACGATATCGTAGGCAGCATCCTAAGACTGTACCCTAATGACATGAACTATTTTTCCACCATATACAGGTCACAGAAGTAATCCCTCAGACAGACGACTCTGCTGCACAGCATGCTTTGGATATGGCTGAACGGGCGAAGAAACAATCACTTACTGGTGCGCATGATGATCACTGGGCAAGTCTCCGGAAGTCGATAACAAGTAAAAAAGGTTCAATGCAATCCAGAAAGTCTGAAGGCGTAAAAAGCCCAGCCTTGTTCATGATTTTACCTACAGAAGCAGATCTCGCAGGACAAATTCTAGTAGTAAGTATAAACAACGTTTCTGTTCTCCGTCAGTTCTTCTTCTCATAGTACATAAGTCTGTAAGAAAACGCGCACTCGAACGCTCAAACACACACACACACACACACACTCACACGCACGCACACGTGTATATATATATATATATATATATATATATATATATATATATATATATATATATATATATATATATATATTTGTGTGTGTTCCTGTGTGTGTGTGTGTGTGCGTGTGTGTGTTTGTGGACAGATTATAGTCATACACATATACACGTGTGTGTGTGTGTGTGTGTGTGTGTGTGTGAGGACAAATTATAGTCATACACATATACACGTGTGTGTGTGTGTGTTAGTGTGTGTGTGTGTGTGTGTGTGTAGACAGACGAACGGACTAGTGAACAGACGGACAGATGAACAGACGGACGGATAGACAGATTAACAGAACACACTTTATCAATTGGGCACGTAGACCGTCTTACATTCAGCCCTTCCATTCACTCATCTTTCGCACACCAGTTATCTATCGTGAATGTTACATTTATTTTTCCAAACACACACACGCGCGCGCGCGCACACACACACACACACAAATACACAGATACACACGAATATACACACATGCAAACATATATATGTACACAAACATACACACACATACATACATACATAAACACATCCATGCATTCTTTAAAAAAACACTCGCCCAGTCATATACCCACACAATCACATTCACACACAGACATACTCCATAACACATACAGATACCAGCTCACAATAACAAACACACTAACAAGCATTCACTCACTCATAATTCTCTCTCTCTCTCTCTCTCTCTCTCTCTCTCTCTCTCTCTCTCTCTCTCTCTCTCTCTCTCTCTCTCTCTGTCTGGCCAATAAATGCTCAATAAAACATAAGGCACATACACGCAAGGCGTAACAAAATCACTCCCATTAACATACACACGCACACATTCTCATTTATACACATATATCCTGGTAACTTTCATCAGCATTCACACAGAAATGAAAGAATGGTATGATACATATACATTTAAGTACGTTCATGCCAATGGAATTTCATAATAGTAGATAGAATCAAGCGGACACGTAATCAGTAGGAATTATATAATATAAACGATTTCATATTGAACATGTTGAAATCATGTGAGCAGCTAGCCAGCCAGCCAGCCAGCCAGACAGACAGACGGACAAACAGCCAGACAGATGGACGAATGGACGCGTGTGTGGGTGGTTAAGCAGATAGACAGACAGGGAGAGAGAGAGAGAGAGAGAGAGAGAGGGGGGGGGGGGAGGGAGGGAGAGAGAGAGAGGAGAGAGAGAAAGAGATAATTATATAGGTAGGCGGGCGGGTGGACGGATGGACGGATAGACACGTAGATAGGTAGATAGGTAAGTCGGTAGACATACATGTATGGATACATGCCATTTTATGAATGTTTGTTTGATTAATATTTGCGGTCAATATATCAAGTAATTTTCTTTTATTGCATTATCTTTACAGTCAATGTTTCAAAAAAGATTAGAAGAAGAAGAACGGACATTTGAAAATCCGTTTATGGAGGATGAACATGTCGGGAAGAGATCTGCATTACTAGGTGATCATACACATCGAGTAGAAGTGGATACTGTCGCTACAACTTCGGCCTCGAGGAGTGCCGTAGTTTCGAAAATTTCTTCTTTGGTTGACAGAAGCATTCCTAAGCCGATAATTGAAGAACTAAAGGCAACAGATGCCGCTTCAATTGAGGAAACAGGGTCAGATACGGTCGAAATCATCCTTGCATTGAAACAATCTAAAACTGTTAAAATTGTCAAATCAAAGAAAACAACAGAAGCCGTCGGTATTACTTTTCCTAAGACAACAAGAGACACTCCGTCACTTGGGCTAGGGGAAACTGTAATGACGACATTTGTTCGTTCAAAGCCACAAAAGAAAACCGCTGCAGTTGTAACTCCGAAAGAATCCTCTACAGTTCTAACTCCGAAACGAACCGTCAAAGCTGCATCTCGGAAAGGAAGCATTACTGTTGCATCTCCGAAAGAAACAACTGCAGTTGTATCTCCGAAAGAAACAACTGCAGTTGTAACTCCGAAAGAAACCTCTACAGTTGTAACTCCGAAACGAACCATCAAAGCTGCATCTCCAAAAGAAAGCATTGCAGTTGCATCTCCGAAAGACACCACTGAAGTTGTAACTCCAAAAGAAACCACTGCAATTGCAACTCTGAAACGAACCGTTAAAGATTCATCTTCAAAAGATGTCACTGCAGATATTTTTCCGAAACAAGCCGAAATAGTTGTGTCTCCAAAAGAATCAATAGATACTGTTGAAGGTACAAAGAGAACAGTCAAATATACCAAAGCTAAAGCTACTAAGAAAGGAAAAGAAATTACAGACTTTCAGTTTCCAGAGGAAACAGTAGGTGCTTTAGAACTTATTAAGACAAAGGATGAACATACTGAGTTCACCCCGTTAACTGGTAAGACATCGACTGAAAGTGAAAATGTAGAGTTCAGCTATCCAAAGTCCAAAAACTTTGAAGAGTTGACAAAGGGCATTATTCAAGTTTCCTCTTCAAATAGACAAATACTGAAAATTATTCACCCTAAAAGGACATCAAGTGATCATGACATTGACGATACAGTTGAAGAAACAGAATCACCAGAAAGTCTTCCTGAATTAGGAGAATACCAGTCAGACAAAGAACGTGACATCAGGGTGTCATCATCGAAACCATCCGAGACTAGCACTTCTCGCACAAAAACTTCCGAATCGGTATTGTCTGAAAGCCCTGAAACATCAACGTCATCATCAGAATATGGTGAGCCTGAAGATATTCTTTTCTTCGAAGATTCCAGTGAGCTGCCTATCGTACGTACGCGTGTGTACACCAAAAAACCCAGCGTTCCAAAAAAGCTCCCTCCTATTAAATCTCCTTCGCGGAGGGGAACTAAAATTCGATTTCCAGATCGCGTGAACAAAGCAACAATTTTTAAGAGAAAAATGACCGTAACCCTAGAGGAGCTGTTAAAGCAGAGAAAACAGATAGCGCCGGAGACGATAGTACAAGACGTCAAGGAAGGCGACCTGGAACAAGCATTAGTTCTCCCTTCATTTGGGCTAAAAGGGGACACAAATTTTAAGGTATTGTGAATGTTACATAATGTCTGTGCATGTGTGTGTGTGCGCGCGTGTGTGTGTGTGTGTGCGTGCGTGCGTGAGTGCGTGCGTGCGTGTATTTCTGTGAATGTGTGTGGTTGTATGGGCGTCCTGAAATTCCCTACAGCTGTACTTGACTACGGCTCCTGGTGAACAATTAGGACCTGACCACGGCCAGGTGTGGTCACTTCTGTAATGAATAATGCTCAACACAAGCAACATGCGTGGACGTGGCCTGATAGTTCACACCGGACATCATACATAAACAACATGGACAAGGTCGTCCAATTACAACGTGACAAACTGATTCGCCTTGTCCATTAGTAATAGTGACTGTCGTCAGTCGAAGGGTGTCGGTCATTACTAGTATTCCGTTAAAAACCCCGAAACCAATTAGCAAGTCCCACAAGAAATTAATTAAAACCATAAACTGATTAGATAAATTTGACGTAGATAGTCAAAATATCTTGGGCACGTTATGAAAAGAAGCAAACTGGAAAACCGTGTGAGAACTGGTAATATTGAGGGGAAAGGAACAAGGGGTGGTAAAGAGATAAATATCTGGGTGTCTTGTCCACATGGCCTTATCAAGATAAGAACATATAACTGATTTATGACTCTGGTGATCGTGTGAGATGGTGAAGCTTGATCGTCTACGCTTATCGGCTTGGCACATGATCGTGATGATGTTACAAACAATACAACATGTTTGGTTACATTATCATTAAACTATCAGAAGGTTGCCGTTACAACCTCTACCTCCATTCTCAAACTGGAATGCGTGATATCTTACGTCAGACTCAAGTTTTTGCACAATATCCGTTTGCCTTACAATGTTTCTCCACCCAGTCTTATTGTCTCACCAGAGACCCATCAATGTCTATGTAACATCGCCAGGGAGTGAGTTGTCCTTTATCACTTGTCGCAAAGAGAACTCTGTATTACCAGGTATCAATTTCCGATACCCTCTTTCCAATGAACTATCATTCTATGCGAAACTTCATAGCTTGGGGCAATCTAGACTATTCCTCTCAATGAACGATCTTGTCACTTCAGCAAAATTGCCTGATATGATCCTCAGCCTTTGCCGCCCAAGAACTACCACTCTTCAAAGTGTCTTAGTACGGATTATCTTCTCCCTTAATAATAGAAATAATAATAGTAATAAAACCCTAGTAGAACAGCCAGTCCCCTTTTGGCAGGCCAGTATTTTCCACATAGCTAATAACAAGTGCCACACCATTCTTTAATATTACCGAGTCGAGTAGTATTGATTTTTGCTTTTCACCATGCCTTTATAATGCATAACTTTTATATTGCTGTTCTCAGTTAGCCTTGAATGATGTGTGAATTAAATAATGTATGACAGAGAGTGATAGAAGGACAGAAGTCAATGTTTTTTCTATGTGAATGTAACATTCACAATTAATGAATGAAAGGGCCGAATGTAAGACGGGCCAAATCAATCAATCATGTGCCATGCCGGAAAGCGTGGGCGGTCATGACTCGCTATTTCACTCGATCACCAGCGTCGTGGATCAGCTCAGTTTTCCTGACTCACCCATGCCATGTGGCCAAGCCATCCAGGTATTTTCCTCTCGGTCTGTTCCCTTCGATATTGCCTGTTGTCACTAAGTTCTCCAATGCATTTCTTCTCATAACATGTCCAAAAAATTTTGACTGTCTACGTCTAATTTCTCTAATCAATTTACCATTTTAATTTGTCTCCTGTAGTACTTGGTCATTGGTGTTTCTGTCTGTCCATGGTATTCTTCGCATTTTCCTCAGAAACCATTTTTCTGCAGTCATAAGATGTTTTTCAGCTTGACTGCACATTGTCCAAGTTTCACATCCATACAACAGAACAGGCCCATGTATCCCCTCAACACTCTTTTTCTCGTTTCAATTGACATCTTTTTATTGGTCAGAATGTTTTTCATCTTGCTAAAGGCTACTTTCGCCATGGCGATTCTTGTTCTAATCTCTTCAAGGCATCTCCTATCAGATGTTATGACTGTTCCGAGATAATTGTACCGATTCACTTGCTGAAGAATATTCCCATTTACTTGTATATTACATTGTGGTACTACGTTCTACAATGTAATATACAAGTAAATGGGAATATTTGTTACCCTTTGAAAATAAAGAGTGTTCGTTCGTTCGTTCGTTCGTTCGTTCGTTCGTTCATTCGTGTGTGCCTTGAGGTCACCCAAAGCCTCATGCATTGGGTGATCCCTGTCAGCTGCGAACCTGGAGTAAAGCTTGGAGCACCATGTGCCTGTAATATATACATATCATAGCGCTAAATCTTTGGCGTGCCTCATTTGCAGACCAATATGACTTGCAGAGCATCATTTTGCACATGCTACAATTTCTCCACCAGTCTCCGTGGCGAAGGGCTGCGGACGCGGTTCGTGATCCAGCATACCCGCGTTCTAAACAAGCTTCGCGTGATTTGGCAGCACAACCCGTTGCGCTTTTTTTACGAAATGGTATGGCTGCTGGTCGTTCAGAAAACAATGGCAAACTACTGAACGTAAACTTGCCAAGACATCAACAACAGCGAAGAATGCTGGTGTTGACTGCAAACGTCAGTAGTAATCTAGGTTACATACACAATGCGTTTGAAGTTAAATGATCATTCTGCTGTTGCTGTTTCGGTTGAGGAGGCGAAAATCGTGGGAAATTTCCGACATTATGGGTCGGTGAAAAAATATCTGGGTCGTGGCGGCAGATAATATTTGGTGGCTGTGTGAAAAAATGTGGGTCGGGTGAAACGTGGGTGTTTTTGAAGTCTGTGAGCGTAAAATATAAAAGTAATTAAGGTAGTGATGGTTATGTGGGAATTATGGTCTATAGAGGCGTATGGAGTCTGGGGGATTATAGTTGGTCATGTGTCGACTTGTTCGTGTCGGTATATGGAGGATTTAATCCCCGGTCGGTACCTTTCAAATGCTATGTAGTCTCTGTCTGTGAGGGCTATACCACATGTGTTTAGTGGAAAATATTATATAGGGTGTTCATAAATCTTAAACGTGGTCGTGTATTGATAAGAGGGTTGTTGCGTGTAGAGAGTGTGGGATTCGAACAACATTGTGATGAACAAGAGGTGGGTGCGTTTTGTGAGTCTGGGATTCGAATCATTGTTAGAACAACAACACGGTGATGATCAAGAGGTGGGTGCGTTTAGTGAGTCTGGGACTCGAAACGGTGGTAGAACAACAAATATTGGTGATGATCAAAGGGTGGTCATACACTGGTCAAGCAGCAATCAAGCAGTGGTCAAGTGGGTCAAGTGAGGAAATTTTAGGGAAAAGTAGTTTTAATGATATGGTGATGATCAAAGGGTGGTAATGAAGTGGTCAAGCAGTGGTAAAGCAGTGGTCAGGTGGTCAAGTGAGGATATTTTAGCGGAAAGTATGTGTGGTGACATGTTGAATATCAAGAAATGGTAAAGAAGTAGTCAAGCAGTGGTCAAGTAGTGGTCAAGTGGTCGAGTGACCATTTAAATTGTAGAGGACGATGTGTGTAAGATTATGGTAGTGGGTACAGTGATCGATGACGTGGTCAAGCAGTGGTCAACCAGAGTTCAGGTGGTCGAGTGACCACTTAAATTGTAGAGGAGGATGTGCTTAGAACTATAGTAGTGGTGGTTGGTTGCTGATGATCGTGAAGCTGTGTCTAGAGAGTGATTGGTCTGAAGAGGGAACCCATTCCACTACTGTTACTACATCTCCTATCATTACTACTGTCACCACAACATCACATACTTGTGTGACACGTAAAAGTTGTGAAGAGACCGAGACACTTTGTGTTAGAAAGAAAACAACCAAGAGTGTGGAGAGATGAGTGATGTATAAGGGTTTCTGTAGCAGATACGCTGAAGTTGAAGGTTTTTGGTAATGTATAATAAGGAAAGTGGTGAAGCTGATGATTATGTATTGTGAAATGTCTTTTCAGATAAAAGTTCAAGACACATTTGACCACAGAAGTTACATTTTTTCCTAATTTGGGTAACACATTTGTCTTAGCTTTGTCGACATAGTTCTTACTTTTCCATAGCTATTTCTTAATTTGGCTGACAGATTTTCCTAGTTTGTATCACTTTGGACGACAAGTTTATAAGTTTGATTGAAATATTTATTTACTTGGTCAATAGTTTTTCACATTTGGTTAATAAAGTTTCCTACTTTTCATAAGTTTGGATGTGATATTTATACCTTTGGTCAACATTTTAGTTTTGTTGGCTAGTATTTTTTCCTAGATTTTTATAAGTTTGGTCGAGCTATTTCTGTACTTGGCCAACATTTTTCCCATTTGGCTAACACATTTTCCTACTTTTCATAAGTTTTAACGATGTATTTCGTTACTTGGTCAATATTTTTCCCATTTGACTACCACATTTTCCTAGTTGACCTAGATTTTTTTCGCATTTGGCAAACAGACTTTTCATACTTTTCATAAATTTGGTCGAGATCTGTATAAGTCTGCTTGATATATTTCTTTACTTGGTCAGTGTCTTTCTGTATTTGGTTAGCAAAGTTTCCTACTTTTCATACATTTGACTGAGATATTTCTGTATTTGCCATAACTTTTCCTCCGATTTTGTTCATGTCTGTATCAAATGTCTCTGTTCATGCCTGTATGTGTCTCTGTTCATCCCTCTCCGACAATAAAAAAGACAAGAAGAGGACAACGTCATGAAAACAAACCACTAAAGAAAATCAACAAATAAAAAACTTGGTTTCAATATTTTATCACCAAAATTTGTGGGATGTGTTCACAACATATTCAACAAAACAGTTTAGTGATATCAGTGTCATAAGAAAAAAATCATAATCAATGACATACATGGTTAGTGAACTTTTTGATTCAACACAATTTGATTCTGGTTTAGTGATCTTCAGTTTGGGTATACAGTTGTCTGAGTAGTCCTACCTGTCTCCGGGCTCTGATCATACATCTGACTATAGCTTGGTTGATTATCAAACAACACTGTTGTTGTTTTCGAAGTCATCACACATACCTTGTTTGTTTAGGATCCAGAATAAAGATCCACATGAGAGTTGAACCATCATACCAAGATATCTGAATACTTCTTTTTAGGAAGGTCTCATACCAACACCATCCGGTAGCGGTGGTCGTCACTTTTTTCTAATACTACCACTTGATTGGGTAGCATTATCGATAGGTCCTTGCAGTACGCCTTAAGGGCTGCCAATCTGTCCCTATCATTTGGTTGGATATCCTCTGCTACTATGAGTGCATGTGGACCTGTTGTCAGGTCCTTGTATTTTGTGTCTAAGGGTGTTGTCCTTTCTCGTGCTGTCTGGTGCTGTGGTCGTAAGTAACGTTGTAGGTTCGAATTATATAGATTGTCACAATACTGGCAGGTATATATTTCATCATTATGGATGGTCCCAATGTGGCGGGTAAGCTTATCATTGAAGTCACAAATGGCACAGTGGTCGTCTGCTAGTTGAGTTACACTACGAGGATGTCCTAAATATACACGTGGTGGTGGTCTCTAATGGGGTGTTTTTTTCGTCGCCGTTGTGAGAATTGTTTCTGGTGTATCCATAGGTGCCTGATGCTGTGTTCGTATGTGTCGTTGTAGATTGCCTTTTCTGTTGAAAAATTGTCCACAGATATGACATAAGTGTGGTTGATCCTCATAGGTGTGAATAGTCCGAATGTGGAGATTAAGGTTAGACAACGCCAGGATTTCTCACGCAACCGCCCGCTTCGCGCGACCGATGACTCACGCTACAGACTTAATGACTTTTCCGTATGGCGCCGATGACGTAGGGGTTTTCTCGGACATCCGCGTTCGTTAACAAGAAGGTTGTGCGCTTTGTGTAGTTTATTTTTGTGATATTCTTGTGGGCAAGGAAGATGATATGGGTGTGTGTCACTGTTTATGTCTGTATGTACAAGTGTGTACTTATGTATAGTTGTGGTGACAGTAGTCATGGTAGGAGATGGGTGTGTTTGCTTTGTTGTATGAGTGTGTATGTGTGTTTGTGTCTTGTCTGTCTGTGTGTGTATTTGCCACTGTTCGTGTTTGTACGTGTGTGTGTGATTGTCTTTGTGTGTATGCAGTTGTGACGTCTGTATGTGTACCTGTCTGTACGTGTGTTTGTGTTCCTGTGTCTGTGTCTGTACATGTATGTCTGTACTTGTGATGTCTGTATGTACAAGTGTATCTTTTTTTTTGTGATGTCTCTGTACTTGTGTATGTCTGTACTTGTGTGTGCTTGGTTGTCTTTGTATTTGTGTGGGTGTGTACTTGTGTATAGTTGCTGTTGTGGTGACAATAGTAATGGTAGGAGATGGGTGTGTACTTGTCTGTACGTGTTTGCTTCTTTATATTTATGTGTCTGTGTATAGTTGATGTTGGGGGCAGTAGTAATGGTAGGAGATGTGTGTGTGTGTGTGTGTGTACTTTTATGCACCTGTGATGTCTGTGTTACACGTGTGTCAGTACTTGTGTGTGTGTCTGCTGTTGTGATGTCTGTATGTGTATAGTTGATGTTGTGGTGACAGTAGTAATGATAGGAGATGTAGTAACAGTAGTGGAATTGGTTCCCTCTTCAGACCAATCACTCTCTAGACACAGCTTCACGATCATCAGCAACCAACTATCACTGCTATAGTTGCTATAGTTATAAGCACATCCTCCTCTACAATTTAAGTGTTCGCTCGACCACTGGTTCACCACTGCTTGACCACGTCATCGATCACTTTACCCATTACCATAATCTTACGCACATCGTCCTCTACAATTTAAGTGGTCACTCGACCACTTGACCACTACTTTACCACAGCTTGACCACTACTTGACCACTACTTTACCATCTCTTGATCATCACCATGTCACTACACCTACTTTCCGCTAAAATGTCCTCACTTGACCACTGCTTGACCACTGCATAACCACTTTTTGATCATCACCATATCATTGCAACTACTTTTCCCTAAAATGTTCTCACTTGACCCACTTTACCACTGCTTGACCACTACTTGACCACTGCATAACCACCCTTTGATCATCACCATATCATTACAACTACTTTTCTCTAAAATCTCCTCACTTGACCACTTGACCACTGCTTGACCACTGCTTGACCACTGCATTACCACCCTGTATGTTACCTAGATTACAACTAACATCCTGTAAAGGATATGCAACTAACTTTAACAGTTTCTCCAACGGGCTCTGAGAATGCAGTCCGAGACTATGCTGAGTCACGAGATAATCTTATGCTGGTAGAATGTTTACAGCATCGTCTGCTCCATGTCCACCACATAATATTCAGTGCATTGATCCCTTCCTGGCCTTTGTCATTATCTGACCAACGTGATCCTTTAAGGACAAGCTGCCTTCAAAAGTTATTTCTATCTGTTTAAGTGTGTTTTCCCAATTCCCCACACTGTCATTTATTGTGATACCTGATACCGCATCCCTAACATATCAGTTATTTAATAAAAATAAAAAATCATAATTCGGCTGCTTTGTCTGGACTGATGATAGAACCCGTTTTAGTGCATGATTCTTCAATTTTATCTACCCCAAACTGAACTTCCCTATATGTTTCCACTTTGTCTCTTCCAAGTCTGAACACAAGAAATTCGTCAGCTAATGCTAAAATTCTTCCAATGTCCACCGTCTCTATTGGCGTTATATAATTTTTAATAAGCATTAAACAGCATATGAGAAATCCCGATTCCCCGTAGTAATCATGGTGCAATAATGAGTCAGAGCGGCTCGAACCCATGCGAAGATACCTTATGTTCACACGAGACCGCTGCAATCCATTTAATAATCCAGCGATACACTTCAATATCCTTAAACATCAGGTCGCACTTGACCCTGAGGTATGCATCTTGTAGACTCAGTGCCGTCGCCGCGGTTTCATACCTGTCGTGAAACCCTTCGGAAGTAGCATAAGCCAGAGTTAGCGAATTTGACCTAGTGACTATTTTGGTCGGTTAACTCCCCCAACACTCATGGGTACAGTGAAGTCTTACATATGTTCTTGTGCTCTTGCAGTTTATTTGGAACTATTTTTTCCTCATACTTCAGCAAATGTATGTTGTAATGCAATTACCCTATAACCATTTAGTCTATTACTGTTTAGCTAAGGAAGTTGATTAAATGGCTGTGTATCCATTCTGCGAGCACCAAAGACGCTTCAATGCTGGAGTTGAAACAATGCACTTTCTTCAGATGTACTTCGCTTAGAGGTTTCATGTGAGTGTATCATACTCTTACTGTTGGCTTAGTGCATGGTCTCTTGTTTTCTTTAACATATATTTTATAATTTATGAGCATGATAAGCATTTTTTATGTCTCTTCGCTAAGTGCTCGAGCCAGATCATCATTTCTAATGTTCCTATAATCCTGTTCTGTCGGCTATACACATCTCTAAAGAATGACATTTCCCTTCTTCACGTCAGTTGAAAAAGCTGATCCTTTTCACAATTTAACATACCAACTAAAGTGGGTCGCCCCTTTTACTTATCTGCTCATGTAGCTTCCAGAACTTGCCCATTATCACATCCATGAACTGGCTCTATTTCTTTGTTATTGCATCCGCGGCACGAGCTTAAACTATGTGACCTTTCTTCACCTTCATCTTCCACTGCTTTATGCTCTTCATTGGATCCTAGAGACCATCGCTACTCTCGTTGCCACTTCTTTGCCGCCGCCCTATTTCCTTTCCAAGCTTGCTTCACAACTGGCGTCCACCACGCACGACTTACGTTTGGTAACTCATGTCCATACTTTTTGTCTAAGGCGTCCAATTAGTGTAGACGTCCTGTCATACTTGAAGGACGTTACTCTCTGATTTTGAGTTTCTTTAATTTAGACACAAAGACATCCCAAGGCCGGTGGTGGATTCTATGATATCCCAACACTCTCCATAGAATGTCTGGTTCTGATATCTGAGTGACCAGTGCGAAATCAGTGGCATATCTATATCATCTGGTCTAAATTGATATGGATAAATGTTCTACAGACCCATTCTCAAACTTCAAAATTCAAACTTGTGCAACGTTTTGTCTGAATGTGGTTCTGCATGGCATCAAAAGACTAATGCTCAACGCGTCTACAGAAGAATAGACAATCCCCTGTATAATAATTTTGTCTACAGTCCTCCGCCCTTCAAGGTGAAGTAATATTTTGAAACAAACATCTCCGTTCTGTCTATGTAAGTATCTTTAATATGATTATCGAAAGCGATCATAGTTATGTTTTTCCCTGTTACGTTACGCCTGGACGATAGTTTGTTTAAGCGTTTTTTCTTTTAAATTTTAATATAAATGTATTGTTGGCCTGGATGTACTTGCCATGTGTGTGTATACATTTAGTTATGGTTCCTGTGATATACTAAAACGTCTCTACCAACCTCCTATGATTGACGCTTTAAAAAGATAAATACCTGATAGTTACTGTTTAAGAACCTTACTTTTTGTGGAAGAAAAGAGAGCTAGACTAACCCGTAGGGCAACCAAATTTAATTGGCCTTAATTTGGTTCACGTACCTGGCCAGACCGGTTGATTTTAATACAAAGGGTTTTTAATAGCCATTTTGGTTCAAGAGAACAAAGAGAACAGACGTGAGCCTTCCCCCGCGTGGGGAAGGGTAATTTTAGCCCTTAAAATGTCATTCTCTGGAGCAATTGGTATATTGAATATATATATATATATATATATATATATATATATATATATATATATATATATATATATATATATATATATATTGTGAATGTATTCATTTATTTTGATACGGTACATACACCATTGTGTTAATATAAGTATTATTAAGATGTTAAATCAATGATTCTTGTAAACTAGAGCTTGATTGATTTTTACTACTAAACAGCCATGCTGTACCACGCTGTCATCTTCATATTCTATACAGTTTCATATTCCTATGTTTAAATAACTTCTATGCATGGTGAAACTATGTCTCACTAACAATGCTTAGAAATATGTAAATATCCATGTAGTGTAGATTCACTCTTTTGGACATTTCACAAACTTTCTCTCCCTTTGGTAGCATAATCCTGATAACACATCTTATGAACATAGTTCATGTTGGAGAAATTGTTTTGCTAATTGTTAATCTGTAACTAGAGCTATCGTGCCAAATTTCGGTACAATCTTCTTGTTAACATATTAGTAACCACACTATTGGTGTGAGGAACATGTAATCATTTCATAAAATATTGCTAGGGAAATGCCATGTTTGAGAAGTATAATCTCAAGAAAGAAAACGCATGATATAATTGAATGTTCGGATAGGATGTGTCTTCAATCCGCATCACCTCACTGTGGTAGGGGCATGAGTGAAGAATTATGGTTAGAAATTGACACCAACATTCAGAAGACGTACCATGCTGCATGAGTTATTTCTAATAAATAAGAAACTTTCTTACAATAGCAGGAATTGGTAAAGTATATCACGGTGTTCACTAACCTCATGCTGCTGTAAGCAGTGGGGGGAAATGTGTTTTATGGATTGACGAATGAGGAAATCCAAACACATTGGTTTCTGCATTATTCTTATGATTATTATTATGATTATTATGTTAATTCATATATGAGAAATGTACATGATTGTTTTTCTCTGTATGAGATATTATATATATTCTGCTCATGTTTGTTACTATTGCTGTTGGGAATATTCATTTTAATGTTACCCCAGTGGGAGACATGATGGTGGTGATGTAAGAAACCTTGTGTATGTCAGTATCACAAGAAGAGAATGTTGATTGGTATGGATGGCCTGTGGCCTAATACTGATTACACCTAACGAAAGAAGACAAGGAATTATGAGACAAAAGGCCTGTGGCCTTTGGCTACAGAGTAACTGTACTTTGTGCTTTACTTCTGAGAAGTACCGCCTGAACCATCATCAGTCAGCAAAGTCACTGAGACTATGGGACAGTCCTACAAGTTTAATAAAACTAACAGCAGTAAGAACCCTCCATCTGTCTGTTGGAATCCCAAGTTCAAAGGATACTCATAGTATTCTCCTTCGAAAGGAAAAGTCGTCCAGCAGCAAAAGTCAACATAAGGTTCAAGACACTAAAACACCAAATGGGAAGACACTGAAACAACATAAGCAGTACAACCAAGGTACCTACTGAATACCAACTTAATATCAACTGAATAACAACTAAGAAACCAGATTACCTCAAGGTTCAAATCTGCAACACCCTGAAAGAAGCCAGATCCACTCGAGATCTCAGAACCGATACACCATCAGAAAGGCCATACGAAAGAAGCTAGCGGATTAAATGCCTCTACGCATGCAACAACAAGAATCATCTGACTGGTTTGCGACTCCGAGTTTGTGTGTTGGAAATAATATTCTTCAGTTCCATGCCAGCAGCAGACCAATCCTGGACATAGTTCCAGATGAAACGAATGAATGACTCAGCATTGCATGTCCTACACTGAAAAGGGAAAGATTGAATCAACTCTTTGCTGGTCCCATGTCAGCCTAAATGCCATCATCAAATGTGGAATGGGTTATAGACTTGTGACTAGGTGGGTGAAAATCCATATGTACAAAATTGGGATTCGGATAATAGAAGCCGAGAAGCTGGAAGGCCGTCATCATCCTTTTCATCGGATATGGTGATATAGGGAAGACCTTTGTGATAAAACTCAAGATGCATCTCCTGAAAGTATGACCAACCTTAGGCCTCAATTTCACACTGGCACCGAGCCACTTGCAACAGACGATTCTTGAATTCAGCCCCATGAAGGTGTTATGTGATAAATTATTTCCGAATATGGATTATAAAAATCACCAGCCAACTTCAGTTGACATAATGTAAGTAAAACAGGATGTGAGTACATGTATTTCTGTCCCCGGATAAATATGGACTTTATCTGCTTCGCACTGGAGAAGAATAACCGACAGCAACACCTAAGGATAAAGGAATATAATTATATAATCAATTTAATTATTAGTACTAATTGTGCTTTATATTTATATGTGGTTTTTTCATGCCATGGGTGTATAAGGTCAGCAGCTTTTTTTTTTCAATGAAGGGTTGAACCAACTAGTGGTTGTTGTTTTGGTTGAGTACTCTGACACCATCTCATTTTTTTTAAATATGAGAATTGTAACTGGTGTCAGAGACAATTGTTTTATATGTTTGATTGTTCTAAACTTAGACCATTGTTCGCTTTACTGATGTAAAGTGGGTCAAGGATGTAGAACCAATTAGTGGTTGTTGTGTTGTTTGTAATAACATTGTTTTGTTTTTTTTCTGGGGACAATGGGGTAAATGTGTTTTATGATATTGAAAATCATTCCCATGCCTGTTCTGGAAATTCAGTGTGGTCATTACAATTATATATATATATATATATATATATATATATATATATATATATATATATATATATATATATATATGTGTGTGTGTGTGTGTATGTGTGTGTGTGTGTGTGTGTGTGTGTGTGTGCTTGTGTGTGTGTGTGTGTGTGTGTGTGTGTTACTGCAGATCTTGATTTATTGCCTGAACTGTTTGTCCAACAATGTTGATGTTTACGTCAATTACGTGTTGATATTTGTTTAACAGTGGTTATTATATATGTTGTAAACAATCAATGTCCTTAAACACTACATTAAATTTATAGGGTGGTTTAGTGGGAATGGATAAGTACGCACAGACACAGTTACAAAAATAAGTGAAGAATTTTCCTTCTTGTGTTTGTGGTAGAATTCCAAGATCACCTTGCATTCTAGAAGTGAGCAGAGAATCTAAATTAAATCCCCTAGACCAGGGGTGGGCAAACCTTTTTGTGCGTTGGGCCGCATTGACAAATGGAAAGCTATTGGCGGGCCGCGCATATATATATATATATATATATATATATATATATATATATATATATATATATATATATATATATATATATATATATATATATATATCTTCTTCTTCTTCAGCGTTCCGAGCCATTGAGGTTCTTTGCTGCAAATACAATCCGTCTCCATTCGTCTCTCTGGTGGACCTTCTCTTGCCAGTCGTTGATTCCAAGATTATATATATAATGTCCATTTTGCTTACTGCAACCTATCAAAATAAGTAATTATTAATTATTAATATGTTATTAAGCAGTATAAATAACTAATTATTGCAATTTTATTTTACTAATACACTTATAAATTATATTTGACAATATGGGCGAAAACTAATTTAATTTACTAAATTCTTAACAAGATTTTACAACCTGTTATTATAACGAATATTCATTTTTACCTATCAATGGCTTTAATTTAGACACAAACCGACTACATTGTCAATATAATTGTTAATTTCTAATGAGATGTATGTAACTGTTTGCACTTTTTGACAATATTCTTGAAATCTGGAGCAAGTTTACTTGTTGAAATTCGCATGACAGCATGTAAGTTGCAGTCCGACAGTAAAGATCTATTCTTAGATTTGTTGATCTTCAAGTAAGAGAATGCTTTTTCGCAAATTTATGATGAACCAAACAATGATAAAAGTTTAGCTGCAAAGTTTTTCAAGTTGGGAAATGATTCTTGTGATAAAGATCCATAGAAATCCAGCAAACCATCTGACTTGAATTTCTCTATCAGGTCATGATCTGTTTGTAATTCAAGCCGCTCCAACTGTACGTCCTCTGTGGCTGTATCAGCTTCTGCACTAAAAGGGGAACTGAGAATATTGAACTGTCGCTATAAGTTCTTGAAATCTTGGAATCTCCTTCCAAATTCTTCAATGAATACATCTAATTGGGCTTTCTGCATTTCAGTCATTTCACCAGAAATGGTTTCTTGTTTCAGCAAAGCGAAGTGACAAAATCTTTTTTCACTTGCTTGTCTGGAGAACAGTGAGAGTTTAGCCTGAAATTATTTTACATGTGCATTCAATTCATGTGCAAACAAACCATTACCCTGAAGTTTGACATTCATTTCATTTAACTTTTCCATAATTTCAATGGCAAACATAAAGTCTATCTTCCACTCTTCATTGACAATGTTAGCATTAAAGTCAAATTCAATGCCCTTCATCTCTAGGAACATCACTATTTCTTCTCTGAGTTCCCACATTCGCCTCAACACTTTACCGAGACTCAGCCATCGAACACTGGTGTGGTACAGGACATCGGAATTTTCAGTTTCCAGATCGTCAAGTAATGCCTTGCACTGTCTGTGATTAAGTTCTCTTGATCTGATGAGGTTGATGACACTGACAACTGGGTCAATAACATGCTTGATATTCAAAACAGTTTTACACAGACTGTCTTGATGAATCACACTGTGAAGTGGTAATAATGTGTGGTCTGGATATTCTGCTTTTATCTTATCACTTATCAACTTTACCAGACCTACATTTTTTTCCAGTCAAAGCACGAGCTCCGTCAGTTGTAACACTTGCCATCTTGTTCCAAACCAATCCAGTACTTTCAATACTGTTAGTAACACCATTGAATATATCATGGCCTGTGGTTGTGTCTTTGAGTGGCTCAACACTCAGTAACTCTTCACTGTGTTTGAAAAAAGTGTTTATTCCACGTATAAATATCAATAATTGGGTAGCATTATGTACATCGGTACTCTCATCCAATGCAAGAGAGTACCACAAAAATTGTTTACTTGCATCTTTAAGTTTATGCATCAAATTGTCATTTATCTTGTCAACACATCTGACCACAGTTCTCCCTGATAAAGTAATGTTGTCAAATCTGTTTTTTGTGTCTTGGACACATAATGTTTGCTGCATCTAGCAAACATTCCTTGATGAACTCGCCATCAGAAAACGTCTTGTTCCGTTTTACAATTCTGTGTGACAGCACAAGACTAGCTTTAGTTGCAGCATCTTGAATTGAAGACTGTTTAGTGAAAACAGTTTGCTGTTTCTCCAAATTTTTCACCAACTCCAGGCATTTCCTTTTCCCCCCTTCGGTTGTTAAATTGTATCCGAAATCGGGATGTTTTGTTTAATAATGCTTTTTAAATTGTACTCCTTTAAGACAGCCACCGACTCACGACACAACAAGCAAACTGGTTTGCTACCAACTTTTATAAAACAGTACTGAGTTGTTCATTCATCATTAAAAACACGGCATTCATCTTCAATCTTACGTTTGTTATTGACACTCAAAGTGTTAATAAAATTCGAACAGTTAGAAGTGTACATAACTTTAAAACGGAAATGAAACAAAACTTACTTTCGGCTGTGTTTGAAAATAAAATATTCGAAAAACAAGTAGTAAACTCAGAATAAAATTCAGAAATATATCAAGACTACTACAACAAATAAATTAATTAGAACATTATAAATGTGGAAATAATTTATAAGACAAAAAAAAAAACTTTTACATTTAATATTTTCTTGCAAAATAAATCATTTTATTCACCGGAGAAATATATGTTTTTCATAAAATCATCCTTATTAAATGTTTACATGTCGATAAATGTTTCTCTATATGAAAATCGATAAATTCGCATTTTAGCATTACATGGTTCCAAATGTTGCTGTATTTAGCTGGGAGCGGGGTTGGGGTGAGCGCCCAACCTTGCATACATACCCCAATGACTCGTGCATTCATCACCTATGCAGCAAAAGTCCAGCTCCTGGCCTTCTCGTGTCAGAACTGTTTTATCTAACAGGAGAAGGGGCGGCGGCCATTCACTGACGCCGAGAAATAACCAGAACGTTCTAGATGTGGATCCACGTACATGCATGCGCAGATATGTGTGTGCGTGCCTACACCCCTAAACTCGAGTAAAACCACAGTTTGCTCTAGCAAAGGAAAGGTGCTGCATATGGAGGCAACCAGCCAGGAGGCGCACCACAAAAATCAGGATGCCACGCAATCACGCGTAATGAATTGTGTCGACTACTGCTAAATGTTATGGTGCTCGCCCTGCTTTATACCCCCGGGCAGGTGCAGTGCTGGGTCCTATGCCTCGAAAGGGTCCAACCACAGCTACTGGTGGTCCTTCTCAAATGTCCTGTGGAGCCAGGGGACCTGAGAATAGAGCGTCTGGCCATACCAAACAAAGACTAAAACTAATGCACTGGAATGCGGAGGGTGTCAGCAAAAAAAAACAAAAAAAAAAAACTAGAAAACTCCTTGGACCAAGAAAAGGAAAGCGTTATGTTGCTTGCAAGAAACTCACCTCAAAGAAATCGAAGTGATGTCTGGGAAATTGCCAGCACTAAGGACACTACTTTCTGAACTTAGCAGTCAGCATAAGGTCACCATACAATGGATACCATCCCACTGTGGAGTGCCCGGAAACGACAGAACTGATCGATTGGCTAAGGAAGGAGCAAAAGAAGAACAGCATGATGTGCCCGTTACATACCACCAAAAGAAAAGAATGATCAAATCAGTCAGAAGACCACCAAAACCTGCTCATGACGACTACCACGTTATGGACAGACCAGAATAAGTCATTATTCTGTGCCTCAGAACAGGACAAAATAGATTACGCAACTGTTTACAAGATTCAAGATTGGGGAATCAGCCATGTGCACATATTGGCGTCGCAGACAGCAGAGCACATACTCAAAGACTGCCCAAATTAAAACGTATCTAGGAAAGCCTTCTGGCCTAGAGAGACGACATTAACTACATGGAATGCTGAGTGAACTAAAAAGGACAGTTAAATTCATACAAGAGGCAACATTGCAATTATAGATATAATTAAGGCGAACGAAAGAAGAAGTAGAAGCATTATATTACGAAGGTCAAGACTGTTTATACAAATAGATAATGAGAAAGAAATGTTATCAAAAACGTTAAAACAATCATAACGGTACATGAATTTCTGTAAAATTCAACAAAATAACTTAAAAACGAAGTAAATTTTTTTATTTCTAAATGCCCTCGCGGGCCGCATAAAATCAGTTGGCGGGCCGCATACGGCCCGCGGGCCGTAGTTTGCCCACCCCTGCCCTAGACAAAACAAACAAATAATTATCATATATTAAAATCCACATTCCACAGTTCCCATAAATCAAATTGCCATGATTTCTACTAAGTCGCTATACGTCACAATAATGCTTTCAACTTACAGGTGCAATATGTAGTCATGTCTAATTATGTGAAATCTGAAACCCTTGAACTGACATAGGGTCTTTGCCGTTTCATTATGTTCACTTGCAGCCGAGAACTATATTTGTCCCAAATTATTACTAATGTATATCTTCTTGTGACATACTTTGCTTACAAGAGTGCACGCTTATTGTTTTCAGTGCATAAAACAAGTCAATATTCATGCCCCGAAATTCCTCACTTGATGCCTTCGAAACCAATGTGAAGAATGAAGTCGGACGTTTCGGTATCGCAAACTGGCTGTATTCACACACAAAAAACAACCAATGTTATTTTCAAGGCGCTTGAAGACAGGGGTAGCTAGGGTAGCGGGGTAGGGGTACCCCCTATCAAAGGAGAGGTAAGGTGCCTCCTTCCCTCCGCTAGCCTACGGGACACCCTTGGGCAAGGTGGAGTACCCGTTTAGCCCCCCCCCCCCCCCAACAGGGTAACGTCAAGCCAGGTAGCAGGTGGTGGATTGGACTTGGGAGCAGCTGACAGATAGTTGTTGGTTATGGTTTCAAGTCAGTGATGGTGGGCAGAGGATCTCTCAGTAGAGACAATGGCTACGGTCATCCGATCAGTATGGTCACTGTCAGGAAGGAGGAATGGTAGACTTCCCTCCTTATTGATTCCCGGGCAGAGGAGGCTCGTCAGCCTTGGTTGGTATCTCTTCTAAGAGAGGGAACTCTAAATCTCAAACCTCCGCTGCCTTGCGGGTATACCCATATGGGAAAGGCTTCGGGAGTAAACCCTGAGGACAAATCTGGAGATGGAGTCCCTAAGGCAGTTCATGTTGTAAACAACATAGTTGTGGCAACTCCTGCGACGGCACCGATGCCAAGTTGCATTGGCTACTGTCTTTCCCTTGGTCAACATCGGCGACGTGGAGAGGGGGAACTTGCTACTGGGCAACAGCTGGTTCTCCGATTTCCATTGCCCAGGCTTGTGCCCTGAAGAGGTCACTTCAGCACCGCGTAAAGCGGTGACACAACACGGGATGCAGCATTTGCCGGTTATAAGTCTGAATGCTCGATTGGCGTAGAGCAAGGCACCAGGGGCTACTTCCGACGGTGGGAGAGATCATCGTATCTCACTAGACAGCTACCGCCCGCCTAAGCTGGGCAGCCCCCAGTCAATAAGGTGTCGTCTCGCCACGGTTCATCTGCTCCTGTGGATGTGTGGAGCTTAGGGGAAAATCCTGACACATGGACCGCAATCTATACACCTAGCAACAAGAAAAAAAAAACCGGCCCTAAGGCTAGGAACATGGAACGTAAGAACCATGATCCCTGACATCTCAGACGATCTAAACGAGATTGTGGATGCCCGCAAAACTGCAGTGATAAACAACGAACTACTAAGACTGGGGATAGACATTGTCGCCCTGCAAGAGACCAGACTCCAAGAATCTGGAAGCATCAAGGAGAGGGACTTCACTTTCTACTGGCATGGCAAGCCGTGCGGAGAGACCAGGGAGCATGGAGTTGGCGTCGCTATCAGAAACAAGCTTCTTAATTCCATCATACCACCAAGTGATGGCACTGAAAGAATACTGAAGCTCCAACTCCAGACAGAGGCAGGCCCAGTTAGCATTATAAGCGTTTACGCCCCAACTATAACTGCAGCATCAGAATCTAAAGACAAGTTCTATGACGACCTTAGCAAAGAAGTCAGTGAAACACCAGAGAAACAATATCTTTTTATCCTGGGGGATTTCATTGCCAGGGTTGGCTCCGACCACAAATCTTGGCCTTCATGTCTAGGACAGTTTGGCGTTGGGAAGATCAATGACACTGGACAACGTCTCTTGGAATTCTGCAGCCACCATAATCTGTGCATGACCAACACCTTCTTTGACACGAAACCTCAACACAAGGTGTTATGGAGGCACCCCAGATCAAAGAACTGGCACCAATTCGACCTGGTGCTCACTAAACGCAACAACCTCCGCAATGTACCGCTGACTCGCAGCTACCATAGTGCTGACTGCGACACCGACCATTCACTCGTCTCCAGCAAGGTGAAGATAAAGCCCAAGAGAATCTACAGAAGCCGAACAGAAGGAAGCCCACGCATTGAGTCCAGCGGCACCCAAAATAAAGAGAAGGTCAACAAATTCATGCAGGCTCTAGCGGATACTCTGCCTGGCCCCACAAACGGAAATTCCATCGAGAGATGGCGTCATGTTCGCGACACCATCTACAATACAGCACTATCAACATTTGGCAAGAAGCAAACTAAGTCAACCGACTGGTTTGAAGCACACTCTGAAGAGATGCTCCCAGTCCTGGAGAGAAAGAGACATGCATTCTCAATGTATAAAACATCACCTTCAGAGAAAACACTGCAGGCATAGCGAACGGCTAGAAGAGTACAACATAAGGCAAGAAGATGTGCGAACAGATACTGTCTACAGCTCTCTGCTCAAATTCAAACTTGTGCAGACACTGGAAATATAAGAGGAATGTACGAGGGCATCAAGCAAGCTGTCGGTCCATCAAAAAATAAGATGGCCCCTTTACGATCAACTGAGGGGGTAATCATAAAAGATCGAGCGAAACAAATGGATCGCTGGGTAGAACACTACTCAGGGCTATATTCAGTGGATAACAATGTCAGCGAAGAAGCTCTGGATGCCATCGATCAACAATCCGCCATGCTTGCCCTGGATAACGAACCTTGCCTCACAGAAATCAGCGAAGCACTAGACTCTCTCAAATCCGGCAAGGCACCTGGAAAAGATAGTATTCCACCTGAAATTTTAAAATGTAGCAAAGAAACAATCATCCCAGAACTCTATGCAATATTTCAGCTCTGCTGGAAAGAAAAATCAATACCACAAGATATGAAAGATGCAAACATCGTTACCCTTTATAAAAACAAAGGCGACAGAAGCGACTGCAACAACTATCGCGGCATTTCCCTACTAAGAATTTTTGCCAGAGTAATACTTAAAAGATTACACATTCTTGCTGAAAGAATCTACCCCAAATCGCAGTGCGGAATTAGACCCAACAGGTCCACCATCGATATGATTTTCTCACTCCGGCAGCTCCAAGAGAAGTGCAGAGAACAGAGGAAGCCATTATATATTGCTTTCATCGACCTCACAAAGGCATTTGACCTCGTGAGCAGAAGCGGCCTTTTTAAGGTCCTTGAAAAGGTTGGATGTCCACCCACCCTTCTTAGTCTCGTGACATTATTCCACGAAAACATGCAGGAGACCATATTATTTGACGGCTCAACATCCCAGTCATTCAGCATCAGCAGCGGAATAAAGCACGGCTGCGTGCTTGCTCCTACACTCTTTGGTATCTTCTTCGCTGTTCTCTTAAGGCAGGCATTTGGGACTGCCATTGAAGGCATATACCTCCACACAAGATCTGATGGCAAACTTTTTAACCCATCAAGACTCAAGGAAAAGACCAAAATAAGATCAAGATGCGTAAGAGAACTACTTTTTGCAGATGATGCAGCACTGACTACTCATACAGCAGAAGATCTCCAATGGCTCATAGATCGTTTTGCAGCCGCCTGCAAAGACTTTGGGCTCACCATTAGCCTAAATAAAACACAGGTGATGGAACAAGATGCTGGTGCGCCTCCGTCAATCAAAATTACTAATTACGAATTGAAGGTCGTCCACGAGTTTGTGTATTTGGGGTCGACAATATCAGATAATCTTTCATTAGAGACAGAAATCGACAGACGCAATGGAAAGGCAGCCACAACATTTTCCAGGCTAGCTTAAAGAGTTTGGGAGAATAATAGAATAACAGAGCGTATAAAAGCTCAAGTATATAAATCTTGTGTTGTTAGCACACTATGGGTCTGAATCCTGGACCCTGTACTCAAGACAGGAAAGGAAGTTGAATTCCTTCCACATGCGATGTCTGAGACGTATCCTGGGCATAACATGGCAAGACCACATAACAAACAAACAGGTGCTTAAAAGAGCAGATATTACCACAGTGCACACCCTCCTCAAGTACTACTACTACTACTACTACTACTACTACTACTACTACTACTACTACTACTACTACTACTACTACTACTACTACTACTACTACTACTACTACTACTACTACTACTACTACTACTACTACTACTACTACTACTACTACTACTACTACTACTACTACTACTACTACTACTACTACTACTACTACTACTACTACTACTACTACTACTACTACTACTACTACTACTACTACTACTACTACTACTACTACTACTACTACTACTACTACTACTACTACTACTACTACTACTACTACTACTACTACTACTACTACTACTACTACTACTACTACTACTACTACTACTACTACTACTACTACTACTACTACTACTACTACTACTACTACTACTACTACTACTACTACTACTACTACTACTACTACTACTACTACTACTACTACTACTACTACTACTACTACTACTACTACTACTACTACTACTACTACTACTACTACTACTACTACTACTACTACTACTACTACTACTACTACTACTACTACTACTACTACTACTACTACTACTACTACTACTACTACTACTACTACTACTACTACTACTACTACTACTACTACTACTACTACTACTACTACTACTACTACTACTACTACTACTACTACTACTACTACTACTACTACTACTACTACTACTACTACTACTACTACTACTACTACTACTACTACTACTACTACTACTACTACTACTACTACTACTACTACTACTACTACTACTACTACTACTACTACTACTACTACTACTACTACTACTACTACTACTACTACTACTACTACTACTACTACTACTACTACTACTACTACTACTACTACTACTACTACTACTACTACTACTACTACTACTACTACTACTACTACTACTACTACTACTACTACTACTACTACTACTACTACTACTACTACTACTACTACTACTACTACTACTACCACTACTACTACTACCACTACTACTACTACCACCACTACCACCACCACCACTACCACTACCACTACCACTACCACCACCACCACCACCACCACCACCACCACCACCACCACCACCACCACCACCACCACCACCACCACCACCACCACCACCACCACCACCACCACCACCACCACCACCACCACCACCACCACCACCACCACCACCACCACCACCACCACCACCACCACCACCACCACCACCACCACCACCACCACCACCACCACCACCACCACCACCACCACCACCACCACCACCACCACCACCACCACCACCACCACCACCACCACCACCACCACCACCACCACCACCACCACCACCACCACCACCACCACCACCACCACCACCACCACCACCACCACCACCACCACCACCACCACCACCACTACTACTACTACTACTACTACTACTACTACTACTACTACTACTGAAGACAGAAACAAGGAGAAGATTTCAATGCATACAAATTCTAGCGTGACCTAGACAATATATTCATTTGCATGTGCTCCTTTGATTTCTCTCCAACATGTCGGTGCCATTAATAGGACAGCCGTTAAGTACCCATACCCTAAAACAGTCTAATGCTAAATGTTTTGGTTTTGTACACTTAATACCTCTTGACAACTTTATTCCTACTAGGTACAGAGAGACCCAATCATGCATGATGCACCCGACTCTAGCAGCAAGTGTCTGAAGGCTTCTTTCCCGGATCCCAAACAAACCGTTAACACTTATTTGTATTCAAAAGGAATTGACGAATTGTTCAAGGTTAATTGTATTTTTCAGCACTTTTTTTTATAAATAATTAGCAACAACTAACATAACTATAGGATGACCACTAAAAACAACTATACTGTTGATTAGGGCGGATTATGAAGCCGCCGTGGCGTTGGAAAAAAAAAACGCCAATAAGTTTAGACGTGTATATGCTACAAGTTAATAATAAGCACTATTTATTTCCCATGGGATGCTGTTTGTCACAATTATTATTCTTACTGACCATAGACAGAATTATGAAAACAACAATAACTACCGCCAGATATGGAATTCAATGGGTTCTAACAAACCAAAATGATTAATTGGACCTTAATAGAAAGAGAGAAAGAACGATAGAGAGACAGAAGGAGAGAGATAGAAAGAGAGAGAGAGAGCGGGGCTGACAGACTGTCAGAGACAGGCATGGATAGACAGAGTTAGAGAGACAGAGAGAGACAGAGAAAGAGAGAGTGAGTGAGTGAGAGAGAGGCAGAAAGAATATTATAATACAGAATCTAATATTGTTTATTTCAGTACCTCACGACAAGACTGATAATGGAGAGACCAGAGAAGCCGCTGGACTACCTTATTGACATCGTCAGAAATATAAGAGAGAAACGAGAGGTCTTCTACCGCATGTACAGGGAGCATAAAGGAGAAAACGAAGATCGTGCAGACAGTTCGACGTGTACGCTAAAGTAAGGAAACTTACCGGTGTCGCAGATTGGCTGTAATCATGCACATAACACAACCAATGTTATTTGCAAGTATTTTCAACGGCGAATGTAGATGGGAAAAATTAAGAAAACCAATGGAACTCCCTGACTGCATGCAAACTCTAGCGTGACCCAGACAATACATTCATTTGCATGCCTTCTGACAAAATGACGTGGGTGTTAAACAGTATTAGAATGGTGACTAGTGTAACATTTTGACCAATATCATATAACTACAAGTTATAAATAAACGAACGAATGGTGATATATATATATATATATATATATATATATATATATATATATATATATATATATATATATATATATATATGATGGAGGAGTGGTTTGTGTATTGAAGACCTCGAAGTTAGAGTAAATAAATACATAGACTTTTACCTCAATCGCTGTGTCTTGATTGCATGTTGCATGAAAGAAGGGACAGACTGAAATACTTCGCCTCTGGGGAGATATGTCTTTCTTGGCTATGTGATTTAATTCGAAAGTCTATAGAGACTTTTCCCTCTAGATGTCTTAAAGTATCAACAGTTCCATTAAAGCTCTAATTTATGCTCTCAATTTTCAGACTTGCGGCTTTGGCTTTAAACTGAGTCGATTTTCCTATCAGGATAATCGACTCAATTTAACACCACAGTCACATGATAAAGACATGTCTCCTTATTTGTGTGTGTGTGGCAATTTCAGGGACATATTATCTATATAGCCATCCATTCATCCATCCATCCATCCAGCCTGCCAGCCAGCCAGCCAGCCAGCCTATCTATCTATCTATCTATCTATCTATCTATCTATCTATCTATCTATCTATCTATCTATCTATCTATCTATCTATCTATCTACCTATCTATCTATCTATGTATCTATCTATCTATCTATCTATCTATCTATCTGTCTGTCTGTCTGTCTGTCTGGCTTTCTGTCTGGCTGTCTGTCTGCCCATCCGTTTGTCCTTTCATATGTCTGTCTGTCTGTCTGTCTGTCTGTCTGTCTGTCTGTCTGTCTGTCTGTCTGTCTAGGAGCCCAGGTCAATGTTTTAAAAAGCCGCCTTGATGGGGATGTTAATACGACCACTAGGCTGACAAGCAAACGTCAGTTAACAACATCCTAGTGTACAGCAACCGAAACTAACATGGAAGTTAAATGTACTTGAAGATTATAACAATTTAAATGGAAGATAACAAATATAAATGGAATAGAAAGCAATGATTTGAACCCACTATCACGCCATTGCTTGAGGATTCTTTTTTCCGTATATCCTTAATAGGACATCGCTGTCAACACCAGCATTTTACCGCTGTCGTTGATTTCTTGACAAGATTACGCTCAGTAGTTTGCCATTGTTTTCTGAGCGGCCGGCTCACTTATCACGTAAGTTACCAACTCTGCGAGAAGCTCTTCCAATTCTCTCTCGCTGCGTTACCCTAAGTGGATAAACGGGATTACGGAGAAAGTCGTTTAATTCATAGGCCAGGGAGACCGGCTGCTTGAGGATAAAACGTGCAATAAACCAATATTTATAAATAATCAAGGTCTCTGCTTTCTCAGGCGGAAGTTAGGAAAACAATCTATATTAATCATATTTTTTAAGCCTCTGGTTGTAATGTTTCTTTTTTACATCAACAGAAACAATAATAGTCTTGGCGATTTTGAAGAAGATAAAATTACGGAGTTATGTAATGACATATACAATATATGTATCACACCACGAGACACCAAAACATCACTGATCGCAACACTGCACATATATGAGCAAATGGGTGCTTAAATTTTAAAGTAATCAGTACAATAAACTGCATACTGAACATACTACGCAAAATTCATTGAAGAACCGTGAGCAGAAAAAATCTTTGTTTGTAGAAAGAAAAGTAGAAAGTGAGAAACAATACATCGTCAGATGAAAACTGCCAGGGAAATCTATAGAGGCCCAACAAAGTATTTGTATGTGCTTTATAAACTAAAGAAGGCATTAGATAGCATTCTTCTTCTTCTTCTTCAGCGTTCCGAATCATTGAGGTTCTTTGCTGCAAATACAATCCGTCTCCATTCGTCTCTCTGGTGGACCTTCTCTTGCCAGTCGTTGATTCCAAGTGCTTGTAGGTCTGTACATGTATTATCTCTCCACCGCCTTCTTACCATATATATATTAGATAGCATTGTCCAAGACAAACTAATTAATATTTCTTTTTGTTTTGTTTTGCGCTGGCTCTCTTTGAACTCAAGCGTAGTCCATACACACCACTTCTAGTAGTACTGGGCTGAGTTGCGTGTGGATTAGCTTTCAATATTAAGTGTCCCTCGCCATCAGGCGAACCCACTCCGACATCAGAGATACTTGTAATTTACGTCCCAAAGTCAAGGAAGATAGGTGAACATTTTAGTCCAGCTGTCTGGTGCAGGGGTTGAACCTATTACCTCGGCATCAGCACACCGGATGTTTAAGAACACGCGTTCTTATCCATTCGGCCATGCTCACCTACAAAATAATTAAACGAAACAATTTGTAACCGTGAAGATAATCCTTCTGACAAACCTTGACACATATCAGGCACATGGAGCGAGCCCTATATTTGTATACACAAATCGGTGTTCAGTAGGTGATGTGGTCAATATCGCACGGGTCGCCTTTACTTTCCAATACGTTTCCTGGTATCATGTTAAACTACGTCGACCTGGAAGTCCTGGTCGTTGTAAACGCCCGCTAGGATGCGAATTCGAACCCAAGATCACCGGGACGACATGTAAGCGTGCTAGCCACGAACGGCGAAGCCAACATTAATTACATTCCTGGATAAAATTTGTATCACTGACGAAGACAGCAGAACATAATCAAGCTTATAATGGAAATACAAAGCGAGATCGTGAAAGTATTTCAGGATCCTCGCCGATGCAACGGAGTTCGTGCATTGAGCTGAGTTTCTCCAGACTCAGGTTTGAGTTAGGAGGAAAACGGAGCACTTATGGGTTAAACCGTGTGCCGTGATGTTGATCCATCGACTAAACGGCTAAACGACTAAACGAGATCGTGAAAGTGTCTACCATTTAGGTTTGATATAACGAGCGATGTGAGTTACGAGTGAGTGTAATCCTCATTCCCGTAAAAGATTTATACAGAGAACATATTCCAACAGATCGAGAGAAGACCAGTACTGAACATTGGTGAAAAATCTGTATCCAAAAATGATTTTACAACATTGAGCATCATCATGAAAATCATAAATATCACAGATACAAAAACACCACTAACTTTAAAGTTGTGTAGGTATCACATGTACAAAAACATTACTAACTGAAAAGCTGGGTTCACATTTACAAAAACACCACTAACTGAAAAGTTTGGTATCACAGGTACAAAAAGACCACTGATTGAAAAGTTGCGTATCACAGGTACACAAACACCCCTAACTGTATCACACGAACAAAAACACCACTAACTGAAAAGTTGAGTACAAGTACGAGGGTAAGTTCATAAGTAAGTCACAAATGGCTATAGAAAAATAACTAACTATGATAATAACTTACAACCAGTTTATTTTTATACATACCTTGACCCTTTATTTCTCAACATAATTTCCACCAACATTGATGCACTTATCCCATCGTTTTATCAGTCCTCCCAAATCGGCTGCATTGAATTGTGTGCTGTGTTTTCATTTACCTGCCATCCCACAGAACTGTGTGACTTACTTATTGACTCGCCCTCGTAACTTTTTCTACCCAGCTATGTACCGTTTTACGGGAAATCGCTTGGGGCTATTGTCCACTGACAACACCTTCGCGGGAGACATTTCGCGAGTGACGCCGAAGTTGGATGTGAAGTGAAAACGTTGTTTAGAAAAAACAAAGCACGCAGTTCTATGGAGCCGGTTTGGGAGGACTGATGAAACGATGGGATACGTGCATCAATGTGTTTGGAAATTATATTGAGAAATAAAGGGACAATGTATGTATAAAAATAAACTATAAACTGGTTTCAAGTTGTTATCATAGTTAGTTATTTTTCTACAGTCATTTGTGACTTACTTATTAACTTACCCTCGTACAAAAACACTAACTAAGCATTTGGGTAAGTGATTTTTTGCTTATCAGATACTGATTGATGACAATGAGTAATAAAATAGTGAAGAAATTAAAGGCAGTGACGATGTGATGCTTTAGGAAATGTTGAAAATTTAATGAACAGAGAAAGAAACAAACGACGAGGTACTGAAAGCTGCAGGTATTATACGATTCCTCAAAACCGTTAGGAAAAGACAAATGTGATGTATCACAGAAGTGGCGCAATATGTAAATTAATCTTATATGAGGAAATACTAGGCAATAGAGACAAAGGAAGACAGGGGAATATGTACGTAGAAAGCTGCAACAGCTGGGCATCGACACACACAACACCAACTTCACCAATATATAGCGTCAAAATTGAAGAGTCGGAATCACCAAGGACGCCTCCCGCCCAGGACTGAAGAAGAAAAACTGACTGTGCTTTATAAATATTGAAATCTCGCCAGTGCTACGGAGTCCATATATTGTGTGATCTACGGAAGAAGACTTGAAGCACACATGGGGTTAGTTAGTAAGTTAGTTATCTGTTAGAGTATCACCCTAGCACTCTGGGCATGTCTATAGGTGCACAGATCATATTTATGAAATAGACCTGCTACACGATTGATGCTCATCTTACTGTGGATTTCCCAATAATGAAAATTCGTTCATTAGTGCGGGGCAAAAGCGCGATTCTGTTATCCTATTTATCAAACAGTACATACTTGTCTTTGTCTGCAGTTCTCCAGTCTTCTTTTTGAAAAGAAGCTGCTGACGAGGCAAATTGTGCTAGTCGTAAAGAAATAGAAATAGTATATTAGTTCACTCTAGTAATGGCATTTTTTCCGCGAAAATTACTGCCACTGAATCCTGCAAGAATTGAGCCCAATCACAAATATTTAGAAGTAATCATATCACCTACTGCGAGCGATATCGAACGTCACTTCAGTAAGTAACGTGTCTCTATGGCCAGTGTCCCATTTAGTTTGATACAATGAACAGTTCCTGTAAAGGTCAACAATATAAAATAACACAAAGTAATGCAACTTTACAAAACAGGATTAAGGATTTTGTGTTATTTTATATTGTTTACATTTCCACAGGGATCATCCTGATAAATGGAACACCACTAAGAGAAGATAAAGAACCTGTATACCTTGGTGTAACATTCGACGACAGGCTGACATGGGGAAAACACATAAAAAATCAGTAGCAAAAGCCAGAAGGAAGATAGCCATCCTGAGAAAGCTAAGTGGAACCACATGGGGAGCCAGTGGGAAAATACTTAGCAAAGTTTATCAACAGAGCATACGACCACACCTGGAATACGGGGTAGACTGCTTGGTGTTCAGCATAAAAAAACACACTACAAGAGCTGACCAAAGTGCAAAATAAAGCTCTTAGAGCCACCAAAGGAGGGAAGAGATCAACCCCTATAGTAGCAATGGAGAAAATGGGGAGGACGCAAGCACTGAGAGAACCAGAGATACAAAAACACTAATACAAGCAGAAAAGTTCCTCAGCTTGCCAGGCCACCCTATGAAGAACCGATTTGAACACCTAGCTATGGGGCGGTTGAAAAAAAAAGTAGTTTTATCCACCAGGCCAAACGACTCTGCAAAGAAATCACCGATCTTCCCACAGTTGGTATCCCCCTTACAACTATTCCAGAGCAAACCCCATGGAAAGATGAACATAGACTATCATTACAAATCCAGACAAAAATGAGAGGAATATTTGTCAAGGAAGAACAGAACAGTGTACAGCGCAGAACAGTCACTCTCAGCTTCCTTGATGACGAATACCCACAGGATCTCTGGATTCGAGTCTACACAGATGGGTCAGCACAAAATGCTGTTTGAAATGGAGGAGCGGGAGTGTACATAGAATACCCAAATAATACTAGGGTCACGGCCAGAGTTCCAACAGGAAAGTACTGCCATAACTATGATGCTGAAATTGAGGCAATCAAGATAGCGACAGAGAAATTACAAAATACCAGCCATGGTACACATCCTGTGGTGATATTGACAGATGCAAAATCAGTAATAGAGGCGCTCCTGTCTGGGATATTGCCAGTTCTAAGGACACTACTTTCTGAACTTAGCAGTCAGCATAAGTGGAATACCATCCCACTGTGGAGTACCCGGAAACGACAGAGCTGTTCGATTGGCTAATGAAGGAGCAAAAGAAGAACAACCTGATGTGCTCATTACATACCACCAAAAGAAAAGAATGATCAAATTAGTCAGAAGGCAACTAAACCCTACTCAAGACGACTACCACGTTATGGATAGACCAGAACAGGTCATTATTCTGCGCCTCAGAACAGGACACAATAGATTACGCAACCACATGTATACACAATTCAAGATTGGTGACTCAGCCATGTGCACATGTGGTTTGGCGTCGCAGACAGCAGAGCACATACTCCAAGACTGCCCAAACTACAACATATTCAGGCGAACCTTCTGGCCTAGAGAGACAACAGTGGAAGATAAACTCTATGGACCGCTGAGTGAACTAAACAAGACTGTTGGATCCATACAAGAGACAACATTGCAGTTATAGAGATATTTCAGGCGAACGAAAGAAGAAGAAAATTTCCACAGCTTTACCGCGTTTCCACCAAATAAATTTTATTCATATTCTGTAAGGGTCAGCGTGACTGGGGGATTTATCGTGCTCGCGCTTAAACTTCCTGTGCATTGACGGTGGGTAGTGGGCTCGTTACACACATCAGTAAGTTGGGCGTCATTGTTGAATTCTCGTTCGGAAAACAATGGCAATTTATTGAACGTAAGCTTGTTTAGAAAATCCGCCTGAGTTGATCTCAACTTGCTGCTAAGGACGTACAACAGTTCGCGAATTTATTGCCACAACTAATGTTACAATTACCACTAACTTAAACTGTTACCATGCCTACCTAGTCGTTTTAAATACACGTTTTGTGGAGATGGTTAACATCAGTTTTGAAATACAGAACGAAAGAAATAATCACGCAATACACTCTTCGTTTTCTTTTTCTTCTTCTTTCCTCTTTAGATGGGGAGGGGGGCTGTGTGTGTGTGTGTGTGTGTGTGTGTGTGTGTGTGTGTGTGTGTGTGTGCCTGCGTGTTTGCATGCGTGCGTGCGTACGTGTGTGGTGTGTGTGCGTGCGTTCGTGCGTGTGTGGTGTGTGTGTGGTGTGTGTGTGTGTGGTGTGTGTGGTGTGTGTGTGTGTGTGTGGTGTGTGTGTGTGTGTGGTGTGTGAGTTACCTCTAGTTATGCACGACAAAGGAGGTCAGTGTGTCCGACTTTGGCATGCTTGTGTGTAAGGTTTGCTTTCTTGAGACTAATTCCACCCAAGGTCACGGTTTCTATCTACCCGTGGATAGGTCTTCCTTCATAACAATGTTGCAAGGCCATTAACCTGATAGCCTGATCTTTGCGATTTCTAACGTCTGCAACTGGCACACGGAGTTTCTTGCTTTCCGCCCTTAAACCAGAGAGCTGACTGTCTTATCTCACTGCCCAAGCGCTCAGGGGGACTTGTATTATTATAAAGATATGACCCAAGCGCTCAGGGGGACTTGTATTATTATAAAGATATGATCCTTCCAATCAAACCCAATATTTACGAAACAAAATAAACATTCGGTTTCGTTAAATATGCTTCTCAATTATAATTTAAGTCAGTTTTTTTTTTTTTTTTTTTTTTGGGGGGGGGGGGGGGGGGGGTGAGTTTTGATATTCTTTCCTTGCTTTGTTCTCTTTCTAGTTAATCCTAATCAGGACTGGTTATATTTCCTCCTCGCTTCTCTTCTATGATCATTTATGGAGCTTTAAATCCTCTTATGGGGCGAGTCTTGTACCTTTTTCAATTGAAAGCAATCGGTGGTTTATAACATATATAGACAACATATGTAAAGAAACCAGCCAAAATGAGACCGCAAGAAAACCGCACGACGAGAACACAGAAGAAATCTGCAAATCTAACCATTAGAGAACTCCTGTTTGCGGACGACCAAGCACTAATAGCAAAATCAGAAGCTGAATTATAAGACCACATGAATAGTAAAAACGAAATTTGAAGGGAACATAACATGAAAATTAGCACAAGAAAACAGAGATATTGACTATAGCTAAATAAGATAAAACAACGATTCACCTAAACGAACATCCCTTGAAACAAGTAAAGAGTTTCAAGTACCTTTTTTTTCGCATATCCTTTACAGGACATCGCTGTCAACATCAGCATCTTTCAGCTGACTGTTGATTTCCTGGCAAGATTACACTCAGTAGTTTGCCATTGCTTTCTGAAGGACCGGCTCACGTACCCTGTAAGTCACCGCCGCGGCCATAACCCCTACATATTCTCGCCGTACGTCACGTCACTCACGAGAGTACACGGGATCACAGAGAAAGACGTTACACCCCTAGGCCAGGTGAGCCGGCTTCAAGCATATCCTTTACAGGACCTCGCTGTCAACACCAGCATCTTTCAGCTGTATGTTGATTTCTTGGCAAGATTACGCTCAGTAGTTTGCCATTGCTTTCTGAGCGGCCGGCTCACATACCCCGTAAGTTACCGATGCGATTCGAACCACAGATGATTCTCACCGTCATCACGTCACCGACGAGAGTATACGAGATTACGGAGAAAAGTCATAACCTCTAAGCCACGAAGCCGGCTTCAAGTACCTAGGAAGTATAATATCATCAAATGGCAAATCAGAAGACGAGATCGAAAATAGATGCAATAAGGCAAACCAACTCATTGGACAAATGGCACAAATACTAAAGAACAAACATGTATCAATAACTACTAAGAAAGCACTTTACAATTCAATCTTTCTACCAACTCTACGTTACCAATGCCAAACCTGGACAATGACAGAAAAAGAGAAAAGAAAAATCACAACAACAGAAATAAGATTCCTGAGAAGAATACTCAATGTATCAAGAAGAGATAAGATCAGAAATGAAGAAATCAGGACTAAGGTGGGGGTTATAGCTGCACTAGATTTTATTAGAAAGCAACAAGTCAAATGGTTTGTTCATGCAAGTAGGTTACCAACTAACAGTATACCACAACAAGCAATGATGTGCAGACCAGAGGGAAGCAGAGGAAGAGGCCAACCATGTAAATGGTTCAAGAACAACATGGTGAGATGAGATGAGATGAGATGAGATGAGATGAGATTAGATGAGATGAGCAATCGGTGGTTTAAAACAAAAACGTTTAAAATAGGGTCGACTTCAACTCACCGGGTTTTATCTTGTATGGATCCGTCTCTTTCCGCAGGGTCGCCTGCCAAAAGAGTCGCACAAAGCACGAACTCCGTAGTTCAGCGACGAGCCCCGGGATTTTACGAGACAACTGCACTGGTGAACCGATCGACGTAGGCCAGAAACGTAGGTAGGCGGTGTAAACACTTCGCCACGGAGCCTCCCTTTTCAATCCACACATTCCATAGAGAATAAACGGTAACTCTTGTTCGCTGACATATATTGGTATTGAATGTGTTACAACTGTATATAGATCTTCTCATTATTCTAAATCAGTGGTTCTCAACCAGGGAGGAATCCCCCTCCCCACCCCAAGGGGGAATTTTAGGGATTTCAAAGGGGAGGGGGGGGGCGGGTTAAGACCACAGATTGGCAGACTCAAACTGGCTTCAGGACCACACAAAACGCAGTGTGCATCAGTCCGCTGGGCCTGCTGGGCTTTATCTTTGCTAGCTTGTCTGTTTTTGTTATTAGTAGTATTTTGATGGTTACGGACTTACATTGTGTGCACCTATTGTTGCTGACAATTTTGGAAAGAGGAGAATGATATTCTGACTTAGGTGAAAGGGTGCATGGGTGAAATAAAAAAAGGTTGAGAACTACTGCTCTAAATAATAAAATATGACCAATAGGAAAAGTACTTAATTTATTCATCTGTTACATGCCAGATGAAACTTTCAAGCATGAAGAACCTGAGAAGCCTTTACCTCCTGTTATTGCTATTGCTCCGCCAAAGAAAAAATCCCTGGTAAATTTAGCTTCCAAGAAAAAAGCCAACATTGTCAAACCAAAAGGCCACAGTTCAAAACCTCCACAGTCGCATTATGGAATTTTGTTCACCAAACGTGAAGAAGAGCAAAGCGTTGACTACAGCTATTCGACAGAAAGTACCGAGGTAGAGGAAGAGAAGCCACCTGTAGCAGACGAAGTCCAGTCACCTGTAGCGGTGAGATAGTAGTTTACAAATAGGAAAAATAGAAATATCATACCATCTGTCTTCTTCTTCTTCTTCTTCTTCTTCTTCTTCTTCTTCTTCTTCTTCTTCTTCTTCTTCTTCTTCTTCTTCTTCTCCTTCTTCTTCTTCTTCTTCTTCTTCTTCTTCTTCTTCTTCTTCTTCTTCTTCTTCTTCTTCTTCTTCTTCTTCTTCTTCTTCCTCTTCTTCTTCTTCTTCTTCTTCTCTTCTCCTTCTTCTTCTTCTTCTTCTGCTTCTTCTTCTACTACTACTACTACTTCTTCTTCTTCTTCTTCTTCTTCTTCTCCTCCTCCTCCTTCTTCTTCTTCTTCTTCTTCTTCTTCTTCTTCTTCTTCTTCTTCTTCTTCTTCTTCTTCTTCTTCTTCTTCTTCTTCTTCTTCTTCTTCTTCTTCTCCTCCTCCTCCTTCTTCTTCTTCTTCTTCTTCTTCTTCTTCTTCTTCTTCTTCTTCTTCTTCTTCTTCTTCTTCTTCTTCTTCTTCTTCTTCTTCTTCTTCTTCTTCTTCTTCTTCTTCTTCTTCTTCTTCTTCTTCTTCTTCTCCTTCTTCTTCTTCTTCTACTTCTTCTTCTTCTTCTTCTTCTTCTTCTTCTTCTTCTTCTTCTTCTTCTCCTTCTTCTTCTTCTTCTGCTTCTTCTTCTACTACTACTACTACTTCTTCTTCTTCTTCTTCTTCCTCTTCTTCTTCTTCTTCTTCTTCTTCTTCTTCTTCTTCTTCTTCTTCTTCTTCTTCTTCTTCTTCTTCTTCTTCTTCTTCTTCTTCTCCTTCTTCTTCTTCTTCTGCTTCTTCTTCTACTACTTCTTCTTCTTCTTCTTCTTCTTCTTTTTATCCTTAACTAACTCACACCAAGCCCTTAGTAGTAATAGTAGGGGGGCTGAGTGGTCTCGAGGTATGGTGTCCGTCTCGAGTGCTGGAGGTCCCGGGTTCAGGACCCGGCGAGGACCAGGATTTATTTAAAAAATCCACCTGGACTTCCAGTAATAAAATTTCCCCTGGTCTATGGGTAGTGAGATCGGAGCCCGTGTGTATTGTTGCGCACGTAAAAAATCCCTTGGCAGTTGGAAATCGAAAAAGAGTAGCCTAACGGCGGTGCCCGAGCAAAATTTCGAGTTAAAAATCTACCCAAAGTATTTCTGGATCCTCGCCGATGCAACGGAGTTCGTGCATTGAGCTGAGTTTCTCCAGACTCAGGTTTGAGTTAGGAGGAAAACGGAGCACTTATGGGTTAAACCGTGTGCCGTGATGTTGATCCATCGACTAAACTAAACTAAACTAAGCCCTTAGTAGACTTGTTCATGAATGGTTGGACTTTGCAGCTTGTGTTTTCTAACGGATGAGGTAGGCAGTTTCATGTCAATCCTTCTTGGTAGTCATTTCATCATCCAGAGCTTTGTCAGCTACCGTGAGCGATAATGCTTCATTGTGAATTGCGATCTCGGACGGCATGGATCAATTCATGTGTTAATTCCCTTCCGTGCGAAGATACAAGACTCTGAGGATTTACCACTGTGTATTCCGCTATCTTTCTTCCCACGAATCTTTCCGGTTGTCACTACATGTTCCAGTTTTTTTTTTTCTTTTCATAATGTGGCAAAAAATTATGACCGCCTCATACTGATGTTATTAATAAGATTTCTTTGCGACGTAGCCTCCCTCAAAGTGTCCTCGTTTCGTCTGTCCGGTGAATTTTCGGCATTCTTCTATAAAACCAAATCCTCAAGGCTTTTCGGGATGTTGGTGTTGTTGTTGTTGTTGTTTTTTTTTTTTGGTCTGTTTACTAAATGTCCAGGATTCGCAGCCGTATGACAAGGACTTATATAATGTTCTTCATGTGATACAATGCAGTGTTTGCTTTTCCTATTCTGTTCTTTATAACTCTGACGCATCTGTGGTCTCTTGTTATCCGCTTAGGTGAATTTCTGCACTTGCTCCAAAATAACGTCATTTACTTTAATTGCACATTTAGACACAATCTGTATCTTTGATATCACCATGACTTCTGTATTTTTATTCTTCTAGCTGAGGCCCATATTTCAATTCCGATTCCGATTCCGATTTGTAGAAAAAAAAGCATTTTCCACTATGTTCGACCAGCCTCAGTGGCGTCGATTATAGATAATTGTGGTGCTTCATGATGCGGTTTAAGTTTGTCTCGTTTTCTGCGCCAGTGTTAGCAGGATTTTAGATTTTCAAGCGATTATGCCTGGTGGGATATAAAAGAAAATTCTAACCTGCACAGTTCGCGGCGACTTCACTAGCCAGGCGGCCTTAATTCCTCGGGATCAAAGACCCCCCCCCCCTCCCCCTCCCCCAACCATTCACCGCAAGGTACTATATTGGCAGTAAATGGCAGTATGCCTGAGATGTCAGCTGGGTGATTGATCGGCGGGTTTTCCTTTGTGCCCGTTTCTTCCTGCTTTTCCGTTTGTCAGTGATGGCTTCTGGCTCGTCTGTTTAGTCATTATAAGGACTCTTTGATATTTGTTGTTTTTTGTTGGCTGGTTTCCTTCTTTGAATTTCTTTCCTTGCGGCGATGAACTCGTCTTTGCTCATTTCCCTTATGGGTGTGTTGAATAATACCTCTAGGCTTTTCTTAGTTGTCTGGGAGTGTCCTGGTTCCCCCTCGAGTTCCTTGGACATCGTGGGTGGATCGCTGGCCTTGGCTTGCGGTTTCTGGTCGGTCCTTGGCTTGCCTTCAGCTTGCGGCTTCTCTGTGGTCTTTTGTATGGCTTCTGCTTGCTTGTTTCGGTTTAGTTTCCTTTCGGCTTTCAATGGTTCTCTCTCCTTTTTGATTGCTCTTAGGATTTTTTCGTTCTCTTTCTTCGTCTGGGTCATGCGCTCCACCTCTTGCTGGACGCTGCTCTGAATTTCCTTCATTTCGTTCAGAAGTTTTACATTGCTGCTGGTATCTTGTTCTTGGGTTTTGTTTCTTGGTGCTGGCGTCAGAAGTGCCTTGATTTGTTTCTTCAGCTTGTCAATCTGGCCTAGGAGCTGAGATTTTTCAGCTTGTGAGATGCCCATGGCTGACTAGCACCTCCGCCGTGCTTCCCTGTATGGTGTCTTTGTGGCTATGGCGATCTTTAAGACGCCTATGTGTCGTTGGGGGTACGGACAGCCCAGGTATCATGCTCCGTGTTTGCCATAGCAGTTGACGCACTTTCTATTGTCATTGAGCTTTCGGAAGTATGTGTCCTGTTTGGCCAGCGGACATTCCTTGAAGGCATGGTGTTCGACACACTATTGGCAGATCTCTGTCTTGCTGCAGCACGTTGTTCTAGTGTGGCTGGCCCTCTGGCACCGCGAGCATTGTGTGATTCTCGGGATGAATCATTCAGGCTGTTGTGCTTTCTTGTTAATCGATACTTTGATCGGCATCTCGCTGCCCTCTGTTGTTACCACAGCTAAAGTTGTAGGGATCTTGGAGTGTGTCAGAAGCCTATTTTGCTTATATTTTGTGTCAATCAATCAATCATGTGCCATGCCGGAAAGCGTGGGCGGTCATGACTCGCCATTTCACTCGATCACCAGAGTCGTGGATAAGCTAAGTGTTCCTGTCTCGTCCATGCCATGTGGCCAAGCCATCCAGGTATTTTCCTCTGGGTCTTCCTCTTAGTCTGTTGCCCTCGATCTTGCCAGTTGTCACCAAGTTCTCCAATCCATTTCTTCTCATAACATGTCCAAAACATTTTGACTGTCTTCGTCTAATTTCTCTAATCAGTCTACGATTTTCATTTGTCTCCTGTAGTACTTGGTCATTGGATTTTCTATCTGTCCATGGTATTCTTTGCATTTTCCTCAGAAATCGCATTTCTGTAGCCATCAAATGTTTTTCAGCTTGACTGCACATTGTCCAAGTTTCACATCCATACAAAAGAACAGGCTCTATGAACCCCATCAACACTCTTTTTCTCGTTTCAATTGACATCTTTTTATTGGTCAGAATGTTTTTCATCTTGCTAAAGGCTACTTTGGCCATCGCGATTCTTGTTCTAATCTCTTCAAGGCATCTCCCATCAGATGTTATGACTGTTCCGAGATAATTGTATCGATTCACTTGTTCACTTGTGTAGATCTTATTATATGTTCACTGTAAAATGAGAACAAATCAGGAAACACTACGCAACCTTCTCTGACGCCCTTCTTTATATACTGAAATGTTTTAAGCCAGATGCTATTTGGAAAGGGTTTGATTTCCTGCTTTTATATGTTACTATATTATAAGTATCTTCCATGCATAGTCTGGTCATGTTGATTAACTTCCTTGTTATTCCAAATTCCTGCTGTGTATGTACATATATATATATATATATATATATATATATATATATATATATATATATATATATATATATATATATATATATATATATATATATATATACAGCATTCTGATAGTCGGGTAGAGGTATACTTCCCTCCGCTAGCCTACAGGATACCCTTGGGCAAGGTTGAGTACCAGTTTAGCCCCCTCCCCTCCCCAAAGCAGGGTAACGTGAAGCCACGTGAGCAGGTGGTGGATCGGACTTGGGAGCAGCCAACAGATAGTATTTGGTTATGGTTTCAAGTCAGCGACGGTGGGCAGAGGATCTCTCAATAGAGACAATGGCTACCGTCATCTGATCAGTATGGTCACTGCTAGGAAGGAAGAATGGTGTACTTCCATCTTTATTAACTCCCGGGCAGAGGAGGCTCGACAGCCTTGGTTGGTATCCCCTCTGGAAGAGGAAAATCTAACTTTCAATTCTCCGCTGCCTTGCGAGTATACGCAGATGGAAAAGGCTTCAGAAGTAAACCCTGAGGATAAATCCGGAGATGGAGTGCCTAAAGCAGTTCCACGTTGTAAACAACATAGTTATAGCAACTCCTGCGACGGCACTGGTGCCAAGTTACATTGGCTACTGCCTTTCCCTTGGTCAACATCGGTGATGTGAAGAGGGGGAACTTGCTACTGGGAAACAGCTGGTTCTCCATATTTCATTGCTCAGGCTTGTGCCCTGGAGAGGTCACTTCAGCACTGCGTAACAGCAGTGACACAACACGGGAAGCAGCAGTTCTGCTGGAAAGAAAAATCAGTACCACAAGATATGAGGGATGCAAACATTGTAATCATTAATTTTTTTTTTAAAAGGTGATAGAAGCGACTGCAACAACTATCGCGGCATTTCCCTTCCTCAGCATTACAGGCAAGATTTTCGCTCGAGTAATCCTAAACAGATTACAAATTCTTGCTGAAAGAATCTACCCCGAAACACAGTGCGGATTTAGACTCAACAGGTCCACCATCAATATGATTATCTCACTCAGGCAGCTCCAAGAGAAGTGCCGAGAACAAAGGAAGCCATTATATATTGCCTTCATCGACCTTACAAAAGCACTTGACCTTGTGAGCAGAAATGGCCTTTTTAGGATCCTTGAGAAGATAGGATGTCCAGTCACCCTGCTAAGTCTCATAAAATCATTTCACGAAAACATGTAGGGGACCATTTTATTCAATGGCTCAACATCCCAGTCATTCAGCATAAGAAGTGGAGTAAAGCAGGGCTGCATGCTTGCTCCTACACTTTTTGGTATCTTCTTCGCCGTTCTCTTAAGGCAGGTATTTGGGACTGCCACCTCCATACAAGATCTGATGGCAAATTTTTAACCCATCAAGGCTCAAGGCAAAGGCCAAAGTAAGATCAAGATGCATAAGAGAACTACTTTTTGCAGGCGATGCAGCACTGTCAACTCACGCAGCAGAAGATCTCCAACGGCGCATCGATCGTTTTGCAGCCGACTGCAAAGACTTTGGGCTCACCATCAGCCTAAATAAAACACAGGTGATGGAACAAGATGCTGGTGCGCCTCCATCAATCAAAATATCTAATTACGAACTGAAGATTGTCCATGAGTTTGCGTATTTGGGGTCGACAATATTAGATAATCTTTCATTAGAGACAGAAATCGACAGACGCATTGGAAAGGCAACCACAACACTTTTCAAGCGAACTAAAAGAGTTTGGGAGAATAACAGACTAACAGAGCGTACAAAAGTTCAAGTATATAAAACATGTGTTGCCAGCATGCAACGGGGCATGCTGGTGTGCTGGGGAATGAACAGGCAGACAGATTGACTGGCTCTGCAAAACTTGGTGGAGCATTGATGCATGATAAGGCAGACGTGGTTGCGGCCTTGTGGGAGCACGTGTATACCTCGGAGGAGCAAATGGATCACTATGGTCTGGCAAGAATACGGCAGCGAAGAGTGACGAGGGGATCTGGACGATGCTCGACGCTCAGAGGAAAGGCGAGACGTAAATATAATCAGATTGCTACTGGCACTATTGGGGTTGAAACTCTTCGCTGGCTTCTGAGGATGGTGACGGAGCGCTTATGGGAATGCCCCGAATGCTGTGATGTCGGTTCCTAAATCAATCAATCAATCAATCACACTACTCTATGGGTCTGAATCCTGGACCTTGTACACACGACAGAAGAGAAAGTTGAATTCCTTCCATATGAGATGTCTGAGACGTTACCTGAGCATATCGTGGAAAGACCAAATAACAAACAAACACGTGCTTGAAAGAGCGCATATTACCACAGTGCACTCCCTCCTCAAGCAGAGACGCTTCCTGTGGCTGGGCCATGTATCTCGAATGGAGGCTGAACGTATTCCTAAAGATCTCCTATATGGAGAACAAGCCACAGGGTAGAGGCTAACCGGAAAACCTCAAATGCGATATAGGGATGTGTGTAAACAAGATATGAAAACCCTTGGCATAGATCAAAAACACATGGGAAAGAGTTGCAACAGACAGATGCTCCTGGAGAAGAGATTACGAAACGGACTGGTGTTCTTTGGGCTCAATCTGATCCAACAAACTGAGGATATGATGCACAGGCATAAAATTCAGTCACTTACTGCGGTATCTGCCTCGTCTTACAGATGCGGAAACTGTGACAAAGATTGTCACTCTCGCATTGGACTATAAAGTCACCAGTGGTGCTGTCAGGTACCTCCCCAGCGGTACAACTCTATAGTACTACTACTACTACTACTACTACTACTACTACTACTACTACTACTACTACTACTACTACTACTACTACTACTACTACTACTACTACTACTACTACTACTACTACTACTACTACTACTACTACTACTACTACTACTACTACTACTACTACTACTACTACTACTACTACTACTACTACTACTACTACTACTACTACTACTACTACTACTACTACTACTACTACTACTACTACTACTACTACTACTACTACTACTACTACTACTACTACTACTACTACTACTACTACTACTACTACTACTACTACTACTACTACTACTACTACTACTACTACTACTACTACTACTACTACTACTACTACTACTACTACTACTACTACTACTACTACTACTACTACTACTACTACTACTACTACTACTACTACTACTACTACTACTACTACTACTACTACTACTACTACTACTACTACTACTACTACTACTACTACTACTACTACTACTACTACTACTACTACTACTACTACTACTACTACTACTACTACTACTACTACTACTACTACTACTACTACTACTACTACTACTACTACTACTACTACTACTACTACTACTACTACTACTACTACTACTACTACTACTACTACTACTACTACTACTACTACTACTACTACTACTACTACTACTACTACTACTACTACTACTACTACTACTACTACTACTACTACTACTACTACTACTACTACTACTACTACTACTACTACTACTACTACTACTACTACTACTACTACTACTACTACTACTACTACTACTACTACTACTACTACTACTACTACTACTACTACTACTACTACTACTACTACTACTACTACTACTACTACTACTACTACTACTACTACTACTACTACTACTACTACTACTACTACTACTACTACTACTACTACTACTACTACTACTACTACTACTACTACTACTACTACTACTACTACTACTACTACTACTACTACTACTACTACTACTACTACTACTACTACTACTACTACTACTACTACTACTACTACTACTACTACTACTACTACTACTACTACTACTACTACTACTACTACTACTACTACTACTACTACTACTACTACTACTACTACTACTACTACTACTACTACTACTACTACTACTACTACTACTACTACTACTACTACTACTACTACTACTACTACTACTACTACTACTACTACTACTACTACTACTACTACTACTACTACTACTACTACTACTACTACTACTACTACTACTACTACTACTACTACTACTACTACTACTACTACTACTACTACTACTACTACTACTACTACTACTACTACTACTACTACTACTACTACTACTACTACTACTACTACTACTACTACTACTACTACTACTACTACTACTACTACTACTACTACTACTACTACTACTACTACTACTACTACTACTACTACTACTACTACTACTACTACTACTACTACTACTACTACTACTACTACTACTACTACTACTACTACTACTACTACTACTACTACTACTACTACTACTACTACTACTACTACTACTACTACTACTACTACTACTACTACTACTACTACTACTACTACTACTACTACTACTACTACTACTACTACTACTACTACTACTACTACTACTACTACTACTACTACTACTACTACTACTACTACTACTACTACTACTACTACTACTACTACTACTACTACTACTACTACTACTACTACTTCTATTACTACTACTACTACTACTACTACTACTACTACTACTACTACTACTTCTATTACTACTACTACTACTTATCTAAATATTTTTCCCCGATCAGACCATAACATTTCACTAAAATCTACTATATTTATATTAATTCTTTCCATTTCCTTTTTATTGCTTTCTAACTTTCAATTCTAAGTGTTCTGACACTTCATGTACTTACATTTAATATATTTTTTCCGTTTAATTTGCATACTTCGTCTCTTACGACAAGTTAAATTGGTTAAAATGTTACTTTCTTTAATTATAGACCCCGGTAACACACCGGTGAACCAACCCTTTATCAATCCTTAACTCTTCATTCGTACACGAGAGAACTGTCCGTGTCGTTGGCTTAGGGGTTGTAACATGATTTCAAAATCCCGACATCCCGAGGTCGAAATCAGACACAGGCGATTTGGAAGCAGACCGCTGTGTGTTGATTCTCACAATGATATGATCGACGGCCGTTAAGAAGGCAACAGAAAAGTACTGAGCGTAAAATCACAAATAAAGTAGATTTACTGGAGCTGATTGCGACGTCTCGTAAAGGACGCGCAACTAACACGCGTGAACCACTGGGTTCTACAGCAGTAATAACAGCAGCAACCCTTCTTGTACATTGAGCTGTTGCTTTGATTCCATCTATACCAGTGTTTCCCAACCTTTTTTGTACCATGCCCCACTTAAGCCTTTCTAAAATTCATATTGCCCCCCTCCCTCGCCCCACGCCCCCCTCAACATATACATTATTTTTAATATTCAAAAATTGAAATGTTCACTAAAGAAACTTGAATGATAGGTTTTAGGAAGAAATCACTAGGTAATTATTGAGCAAACACAGTAAGTAAATTTTCAAAACATATAATGGAGAACTGAAGTTCAAGTACAAAATAATTTTAATGAAAGATTTTTCTATATTATTTTAATTATTAGTAATTATTTATTATTTACATTTAGTGAGATCCTTGCGCTTGATGCTTGCTGCAAAGAGATCTTATGTCAGGTTCAAGTCTTCCCGTTTTGTTATATTCAGCCGATTTCTTCCATTTCCGAATTGCCCCCCTTAACAGTCGAATTGCCCCCCTGTGGGGCGTGTGCCCCACGTTGGGAAACACTGATCTATACAGTTACTTTTCCTGTGCAGAACCTTTCAACCGTAGCAAACTTTCACCAGCATTTCATTAACGCTATTTTTGTTCTACATGGTGTATTTTTAATGACTGCGATGTTTGAAAATATTGCCGCTCCATGTTTTGTATTTATCTATTATGTTGCATGAACTTTACAGAGGGTGAATACAAAACTTGAACAGGCAATATTTTCAAACACTGAACAATCATTAAAAATACACCTTATAGTTGCTGGTGCGATCAGACGACATAATCTGGTAGAGATGTTAAGGATGAAATTGGAGCACAATAGGACCTCTCCGGAGTTCGAAGATGATGATCTTCACTAATGACCAACACTATTGATTATATTATTATATTACTTATCGCTCAATAGAAAATAAAATACACGAAACTTGGTAAGTTAGTGTTATAGTTTCACACTTGTATACTTTCAGGTAACTAAAAGAAAGGCACCCAAACCGGCGCGGAAAGTAAGTACTGACCATCATAAGACGCTATCGTCATCTAACAGAAGTTCTCTGGATAATATTGCAATCTCGGGGACGCTCTCCTCCTCCTCTTCCTCTTCTTCATCTCTTCCTTCGCCTCCCCCTCCTCCTTCTACCTCATCTTCTACCATTTATCTCCCAGTAGACCAAGTCACGCCATGCCCTTTGTAGACCTATTCATGATTGACAGGATTTTACAAGTAAAGTTTTCTACGGGAATTGAAGTGTTAACAATAGTTAAACATTGTTTAAATTTACTTTGATAAGTCCAGGTGACTATAAACTTATGAGAGGTCAGCATGACAGAAAGGTTAAGATCGCACGCTCTTAAACTTCTTGTGTTTTTACAACAGGTGCTGGGTTAATTTCCTACACCGATCAGCTGTTCTTAAACGTTTACGTCTCGTTCAGAAATCTATGCCAATCTAGTGAACTTAAACATGCCCAGAAAATGAACCTGGGGTAGATCGCATCGTCCTGCAAAGGACAAGCAACATGTCTAGCCGTCGCTGGGGCTTAGGGGAAAGGAACGCGTTTGCGAGTCGATATTTCCGAATCACCTGCAGATGATATGATATGGTAGCGGGCCGCCTTGCGTTGACTACGATGGTATGAGCGTACGTCGTTCGGAAATTAATGGCAAATTTTTTGTTTTTGTTTTTGCATATCCTATTTGCAGGACATCGCTGTCAGCACCAGCATTTTACTGCTGTTGTTGATGTCTTGGCAAATTTTAAGTTCAGTAGTTTGCCATTGCTTTCTGAACGACCGGCTCCCATACCAACACGTTAAAACCCTCAGCGCGGCACGGTCTGCTGAGAGTAAAAATTAACTTGTAAAACATAAATAGCAAAAAAGTGCATTATTGATGATATTATTACATTCGCTACTTTTCCAACAGAAATTAAAACACATGAAACTTAGTAACTCAGTGCAATAGATTAACAATTGATTCATTTCAGGTAAAAAAGGCGGCAAAAGTGGCACAAGCGCCTACGCCAACCGAAACGCTTTCTGAGGATAATGTTGCAACCTCGGAAACACCCCCGGAGCCAGAAGTTGCACATGTAACATGTTTTTACCATTCTCAACTGTAATTCTTTTGAAATACTATTTTACACAGACTTTAGCAACAATTTGCGAGTATACAAACTTAACAATATAACTTTTGTTCAGCAAATAGCCTTTTTAACGTTGAAATAAACGTTAAAAGTAAACTACATTGACATTATATATTCGTTAAAGCGACATCTCACACGTGCAGCATTTCGAAGAACGGCGTTAGTGCAAGGGAGTAAAGACGACAGCTAAAATAGTGACCATATTATTCCGCCGTGGCTCATACGTACATTAGAAAGCATAGCAACGTTGTAACCTCCTATATATGTCGTGAGAGGCGATAAAGGAAAGTAGGCCGTGAGAGAGACTTCCCCATCTTATAGAAAATAGTTGAGCCGCAATATTCAACCAGCCATGAACAAAACTAAAGATAAGGAAAAAGTATTCAGAAGATAGAATTCAAAGAACAGCCAACAAAGTGGAAAGAAGGCACTTCTAGACGATACCAAGAAAGCCCCAAGCAGTCCACATCGCACGTTTACTTCCTTTCATCTAAGGAATTGTTACACTTGGCACCCGGAATGTTAGAACTATATACGAGGGGAAGTCAATTAGTAAGTCACAAAAGGCTGTAGAAAAATAACTAAATAATATAACAACTAGAAATCATTTTATTTTTATACATACATTGTGCCTTTATTTCTGAACATAATTTCCACCAACATTGATGCACTTATCCCATCGTTTTATCAGTCTTCCCAAACCTGCTGCATAGAACTGCACGCCCTGTTTTCTAAACCACGTTTTCACTTCACATTCAACTTCGGCGTCATTCGCAAGATGTCTCCCACCAAGGTTGGTTTTCAGTGGACCAAAAAGGTGGAAATCGTTAGGGGCTAACTCGGGGCTGTAAGATGGATGTTCCAGAACTTCCCACCTTAGTTGGTTAATTTTCTCTTGAGTTAATCGAGCCTGTATGTGGTCTGGCATTGTCATAAAGAGGCAACACTCCTCTAGTCAGCAGTTCTGGAAATATCAATCGATTATGCATTATGTTGTATGCTGAACCATGTGAGCACCCTATTGCAGATGTTACAGAGTCTATCGTTACTCGCCTGTCACCTATAATCATCTCTTCCACCCACTGCACGAATGCTTCTGTTGCAATCTCACCAGGACGACCAGGTCGGATTTCATCAACAATTTTAGAGCATCCTTGAGAACATTTTTCTACCCAGCTATGCACCGCTTTACGGGACAAACATTTGTCAGCATAAACAGGAAGCATTTCCTTATGAATGTCCTTTACAGGCAGTCTTTTTGCTCACAAAACACGCACAACAGCACGTTGTTCTTTGGCTGTACACTCCGTAATTACAGTCGCCAGTTTCTTTATGCGCTGTGCATGCGCATGAGACACCTAGCGCCACCTGACGAACGGGAATATAAAGTTCGATGTTGCTGTCAAATAATGACACATGTAGAAAACACCAACTACATTTACCTGCCATCCCACAGAACTGTGTGACTTGCTTATTGACTTTCCCTCGTGTTTATTGAAATTCTCCATGTTTCAGATCCATACAGTAGATTGATCTAACGTTAGAGATAACAGATTCAATGCCAAACAAAACAATAGGTTTGAACCCATCAGAAAATGGATGGTGGAAAATGGGAAGTTATGGTGTGTCACAGTTATGACTTACAAGTTGTTAATATGATGGCAGACATGTTGTATTATATATAAAATTAAAGGAGGTTGCTTAGGGAAAAATACTGTATTGAATGTTTTAATTGAGACAATATTTTGCAATAACAACATTTCGGCGACTTATAAACCAAGGGCACTTAATCATTTAAATATTTTACGTTTGGTGTTCTATTTCATTTCTGTTTGTTCTACACATTTTTTGTAGTATAAAAGTTCATTGAATCGTTTTCATTCTTATTCTAATATCTTTATTTTTCCCTCCTTATTTGAATATATTGCTGCATAAATAGGTGTAAACAAGAATTATAATCTACGTGAATCATATATAGATTGGCCATAGAGAAACATTATATTAATGTGACTATGTAACAAAGGACATTCCTTACGTTATCATGTCAATCATTTAAATATAAAGTCATTGAAAAGAGGAGTGCACAGACTGACATAAGCTTAAAATATAAAGTGTTAAACAGATGAAAACAATATAGAACATACAATGTAGGAAGAATGACTGACTAATAATGGCCTCAATATAGAATATACCTGCTAAAAATTAAAACTAATGACTGCAAATGCACATTTGGTGGATATTTGATTCTTTTATATGAACACAATGTTAATCATTTAGCAGTGCAAGCTAACATCCTTCCTTATATTATCAGTACTTCTTAATCCAATGCATGTTATCATTTTTTGTTTACGTTTAAAAAATCCCACTTGTATAACAGGCTTGTACCCTGGAGAGGTCACTTCAGCACCGCGTAACAGCAGTGGCACACCACGGGAAGGAGCAGTTCCAATCCAATCCAATCCAATCCAATTTTTATACGAATACCCCCTTTCAGCCTTCGAGTTTTCGACTAGACTATACTTCTTCTTCTTTCGTTCGCTTGAAATATGTCTATAACTGCAATGGTGTCTCTTGTATGAATTTAACTGTCTTTTTTAGTTCACTCAGCGGTCCATAGAGGTTATCTTCCATTGCCGTCTCTCTAGGCCAGAAGATTTGCCTAGATATGTTGTATTTTGAGCAGTCTTGGGGTATGTGCTCTGCTGTCTGCGATGTCAATCCACATGTGCACATGGTTGATTCACCAATCTTGAATTTTGTATACATGTGGTTGCATAATTTATTATGTCCTATTCTGAGGCGCAGAATAATGACTTGTTCTGGTCTGCCCATAACGTGTTAGTCATCTTGAGCAGGTTTTGGGGCTTTCTTACTGATTTGATCATTCTTTTCTTTTAGTGGTATGAAACGGGCACATCATGCTGTTCTTCTTTTGCTCCTTTCTTAGCCAGTCGATCAGCTCTGTTGTTTCTGGGTACTCCACAGTGGGATGGTATCCACTGTATTGTGACCTTATGCTATCTGCCAAGTTCGGAAAGTAGTGTCCTTAGTACTGGCAATTTCCCAGACAGGAGCGCCCCGAGTACTGATTTTGCATCTGCCAATAGCATCACAGTTTGTGTACCATGGCCGGTATTTAGTAATTTCTCTGTTGCTATCATGATTGCTTCAATTCCAGCATCATAGTTATGGCAGTACTTTCCTGTTGGTATTCTGACCGTGTGTCTAGTATTATTTGGGTATTCTATGTACACTCAATGGTGGGTGCCAGATTTCATTGATCAGCTGTAACAAACGAATACCTTACAACGTTTGTTACAGCTGATCAATGAAATCTGGCAAAACGAATCCCCACCACAACAGTGGAAGAATGGTGTAATTTTTAAACTGCCCAAAAAAAGGTGATATGTCTGATTGCAATAACTGGCGTGGTATCATCTTACTGTCCATACCAGGAAAACTTTTTTTTGTACCATGTTACTTGAGAGATTGAAAAAATCTATAGATGAAAGGCTCAGAGAAGAACAATCTGGCTTCAGACCAAAACGGTCATGTATAGACCACATTTTCACACTTAAAATAATCATTGAAGACTCTGAAGAATTCCAGTCGAAATTAATCACCAACTTTGTCGACTTTCAAAAAGCCTTCGACAGTATCCACCGTCCTTCATTTTGGAATTTAATTAACATCTATGGTTTTCCTACCAAATACACCATCATCATAAAAATCTTTCTATAAGGAGACACGTTGCTGCGTGAGAACAGAATCAGGCAACTCTGACTGGTTCTCAGTGGAAACGAGAGTGAAGCAGGGTTGTGTCTTTTCACCGATGATCTTTGGAATAGCTATCGATTGGGTCATGCGCAAATGCACAAACAACACAAATAGGGGTATCAATTGGGTTGACAAAATTCTAGAAGACCTGGACTTTGCCGACAACATAGTGCTTTTGAGTTCAACACACCCAGATGCCCAAGAGAAAATAAACCATCTCCAAAATGTTTCAGGACAAATTGGTCTCCAAATTAACATGACAAAAACAAAAACTATTGATCTTACCAACAGTTCAGACAACACCAAATTAAGCAACCGTGTTCTTGAAAATCTCAACAGCTTCACATACCTAGGAAGCAAAATGACATCTACAGGGGACTCTTACCAGAAATATTATCTAGAATCTCACTGGCATCTGGAGCCTTCAATAAACCGTTAAACATCTGGAAGTCAAAGTCACTCAGCCAACATACGAAACTTAAAATCTTCAATTCTTGTGTGATTCCAGTGCTAACGTATGGATGTGAGAGTTGGAAATCAACGGTAGCTTTAGATTTTAAAAAATTAGACAATTTTGAGAACAAATGTCTTAGAAGAATTCTAAACATCCAGTGGCCAGATTTCAAAAACAATGCGCAAATAAGACAAGAGACTAAGCAAGATACTGTATCCAATTTTATAAGAAAACGCCGTTGGAACTACATCGGCGATGTACTTAGAATGGACAAGACAAGACTTCCCTACCAAGCCCTCATATGGTCTCCAGTAGGGAAAAGAAAACGGGGAAGACCAAGAGAGACCCTGCGTAGAACCATCATCAGAGAAGGCTCATTCAACGGCCAGGTAAACATCCAAGATCTACAACAGGTAGCAGCGAACAGCCAGACATGGAGAGCCATGACTTCTGCCCTATGCGCCGACTTAGGCTCAAGAGGAAAGACTAACTAATGTACACTCACGCTCATCCATTTCGAACAGCATTTTGTGCTGACCCATCTGTGTAGACTCGGATCCAGAGGTCCTGTGGGTATTCTTCATCAAGGAAGCTGAGAGTGGCTGTTCTGCGCTGTACATTATTCTTTTCTTCCTTGTCAAATATCCCTCTCACTTTTGTCTGATTTTGTAGTGATAGTCTATGCTCATCTTTCCATGGAGTTCGCTCTGGAATAGTTCTCAGGGGGATACCAACTGTGGACAGATTGGTGGTTTCTCTGCTGTGTCGTTTGGCCTGGTTTATAAAACTGCTTCTTTCCAACCGCCCCATAGCTATGTTTTCAAATCTGTTCTTCATAGGGTGGTCTGGCAAGCTGAGGAACTTTTCTGCTTGTATTAGTGTTTTCGTATCTCTGCGCTCTCTCAGTGCTTGTGTCCTCCCCAACTTCTCCATCTCCATTATAGGGGTTGATCTCATCCCTCCTGTGGTGACTCTAAGTGCTTGATTTTGCACCTTGCCCAGCTCTTGTAGTGTGGTTTTTGATGCTGAACACCACGCAGTTGACCCGTATTCCAGGTGTGGTTGTATGCTTTGTTGATAAACTTTGCTAAGTATTTTCCCACTGGCTCCTATATGGTTCCACTTAGTTTTCTCAGGATAGCTATATTCCTTCTGGCTTTTGCTACTGTTTTATTGATGTGCTTTCTCCATGTCAGCCTGTCATCAAATGTTACTCCAAGGTATGTTGGTTCTTTATCTTCTCTTAGGGTATTCCATTTATCTGGATGATCTCTGCTTTTGTTTTGGAGAGAGGGTAAATAGAGTGGTGCTGCACTTGTCAGTGTTTATGCTGACACACCATCTATTTGCCCATGCAACAAATGCATCTACAGCTCTTTGTAGCGACCTGGTGGCCACTGATGCATGTTCAACTTGGCTATAATTGGGGCCTTTATGGTGTGGCTTGTAGATTGTCTTTCGTAGATTGAACTGCTTGTTGTCAGGTTCCCTGTTTCTGATGAGTTGATTGCGTTCTTTACTTTCTTTATGAGGTTCTTCATGTCTGAACAGAGTCGCGTACTTGTTGAGGTAGGAGTAATTGTGTACCCACCCCTTCATATGGTGCTGTTTCCTTCAGGGATGGTTACTCGTAGTCTTCTATCCTGGTGTTCCACCTATTTCCCGTCTTAGGTGTCTTCGAATCTTCTTCGGTTTTCTTTAATTTCGTGTGTCGTGGGCGGCTTGGTTCATTAGATACCGCTTCTAGGAACCGTTGTTCTTGGTTTTGGCAGCCGTATTTATCCAAGCCTATTATTCTGTTGATTCTTCTTCTGTCTGGGTCTTTGTGTTTTCTGGTTCGGGTGTTTCGGTCTTGGACTTGAGTAGTTCTATTTTTTCTCTTTCTTCTTATATCTGTTTGAGCGTTTCTTCTGTCTTTTCTATCTCGTCTTTGATGTTTGATAGAGTTTCGTCTGTTTCAGCCTTTATAGCAGCCATTCGAGCGATGTCCTGTTCAATTTTCTGCTGTACTTGCTTTAGTTCGTCCAGGATGCTCTGAATGGCAGTTATCTGTGTTTCTTGCCTCTTGTCTTTTTCTTCCTCCATGTTTTTTAACTTTGATCTCAGGCCCTTCAGTTGGACTTCCATTTGCGCTTTGTCGCTTTTTGTGAGTCGATTGGTAGTCTCGTACTGCCTCCTAGCCTCTTTATAGGGCAGGTTACTGTTGATAGCGATCGTCATGGCTTCCTTGCTGTCTTGGTGGCTGAGGCAGACGAGGTACCTGGCACCGTGGTTGCCGAGGCAGTTGGTGCACTTTCTGTAACGGTTAGGCCTCCTGGAGTCCTTGTCGGTCTTTGCTTGCTGGCACTGGTTGTATGGGTTGGGTCTAAAGCAATATCAACATACCTCCACCTCACTCTTACAGGTGGCACGGGTGTGCCAAAATTTCTGGCACTTGGAGCACTGCAGCACTCTCGGTGTGTAGTGCTCTGGAACATGGTCTCTTGTCCCATCTGATGAATTGAGGGATCACTCGGTCCTCGGATGTTACGATGACGACTGTGGTGGGGGTATTATTCTTGCTGATGATCCCCTCAGCACCGGTGATCTTGAGTTTGCGGTTCTCTCTCGTCAGCATCTCCCTGATCTGGTCGTTGGTGAGATGGGTCTTGACTCGTTTGATGACCCATCGTTTCATCATGCGATATCGGGTGGCTTCTACTGTTATGCCGTGGGGTAGCTTGATGTCGGCTTTCTCGATTTGTGACATCTTCTGCATTAGTGCCGTGGTTTTGGAGTTCTTGTTGATGGAGACCACTATTCCATAAGGTATCTTGCGTAGCTGGGAGACGCTGTTTCTTCCCAGCTCGTTTTCCAACAGACTAAGTATCTTGTCTGTTAGTAGCGCCGACAGTTTGGCTTCTCCCACGCGCGTCTGTTTTAGCAGTATTTTGCCGGTGAAGGCCTCAGTTGTTGTGGTTTCCTCCGATGTGGAGATCTTTGGTAAACTGGGCTGCTTCATCTTGGTTCTGTTGAAAACTTCACGGCTGCTGCTGGCTTCAGCTAAAGTTGTAGTCGCTGGCGTCGATTGAGCGACGGGAGCGGCTTCACCGGGTGTAGAATTGGTATCTTCCTTTAATGTTTCTTGAAGTTATGGCGTTGTGCTGCGGATCGCAGACAAAGTTTTCTTCATGCATCTTCTTGATAGTCTTGGCGGTTCCACACTGCTCTTTTTGAATGTCGGGTGTCTAGTGGAGTTTTTCTTGCCACGTGTCATTTTCTTGCACGTGTCAGGCTTCCGATTAGGCGACTGTTCTCTATAGCGTGACGAGTCGACTGATATGTGATGAGAATGATGTGAGCAGTATTTACCGGTTATAAGTCTTAATACTCGATTGGCGTAGAACAAGGCACCAGGGGTTGCTTCCGACGGTGGGAGAGATCATTGTATCTCACTTGACAGCTACTGCACGCCTAAGCTGGACACCCCAGGTCAATAAGGTGGTGTCTCGCCACGGTTCATCTGCTCCTGAGGGTGTGTGGAGCTTAGGGACACAATCCTGACACGTTGACCGCAATTTATACACCAACAGCCGGTCCTAAGGCCGGTAACATGGAATGTTAAGAACCATAACCTCTGGCATCTCAGATCATCTAAACAAGATTATCAATGCCCGAAAAACAGCAGTGATAAACAACGAACTACTCAGACTGGGGATAGACATTGTCGCGCCGCCGGATACCAGACTCTCAGAATCTGGAAACATCAAGGAGAGGGACTTCACTTTCTACTGGCATGGCAAGCTGTGCGGAGAGACCAGGGAGCATGGAGTTGGCTTCGCTGTCAGAAACAAGCTGCTTAAGTCCATCATACTACTAAGTGATGGCACAGAGAGAATACTGAAGCTCCAATTTCAGACAGAGGCAGGCCCAATTAGTATTATAAGCGTTTACGCACTAACATTAACCGCAGAATTAGAAACTGAAGATACGTTTTATGACGAGCTAAGCATAGTGGTCTGCGAAACACAAGGGAAGCAACATCTTTTTATCCTGGGGGACTTCAACGCCAGGGATGGCTCCGACCACAAATCTTGGCCTTCATGTCTAGGACGGTTTGGCGTTGGGAAGATCAATGTCAATGGACAACGTCTCTTGAAATTCTGCAGCCATCATAATCTGTGCGTGACCAACACATTCTTCGACACAAAACCACAACACAAGGTGTCATGGGGGAACCCCAGATCAAAGAACTGGCACCAACTCGACCTGGTGCTCACTAAACTCAGCAATCCCCGCAATGTACGGCTGACTCGCAGCTATCATAGTGCTGACTGCGACACCGATCATACAGTCGTTTCTAGCAAGTTGAAGATAAAGCCTAAGAGAATCAACAGAAACAGAACAGAAGGAATTACACGCATCGACATCAGAGGCACCCAAAACAAAGAAAAGGTCAATAAATTCACCCAGGTTCTAGCGGAGGCTCTGCCTGGCCCCATAAACGGAACTGCCAAGGAGAGATGGAGTCATTTGCGCGACACCATCTATAACACAGCACTATCAAGATTTGCAAGAAGCAAATAAAATGTCGACCGACTGATTTGAAGCACACTCTGAAGAGATGCTCCCAGTCCTGGAGGTAAAGAGACGTGCATTTTCCTCAGTATATAAAACATCACCATCAGAGAAACCATTTCAGGCATTGCGAACGGCAGAAATAGAGTACAATAGACCGCTAGAAAATGTGTGAACAGCTACTGGCTACAGCTCTCTGCACAAATTCAAACTTGTGCAGACACTCACGGGAAATATAAGAGGAAAGTATGAGGGCATCAAGCAAGCTGTCAGTCCGTCAAAAATTAAGATCGCCCCTTTACGATCAACAGCGGGGGTAATCATAAAAGAAAGATGAAACAAATGGATCGCTGAGTAGAACACTACTCAGAGCTATACTCAGCGGAGAACACTGTCGGAGAAGAAGCTCTGGAAGCCATTGAATAACAGCCCACCATGCACGCCCTGGATAACGAACCGTGCCTCACAGAAATCAGTGAAGCACTATACACTCTCAAATCCGACAAGGCACCAGAAAAAGATAATGTTCCACCTGAAAGTTTAAAATTTGGCACACAAAAATTCATCCCAGAACTATATGCAATATATCAGCTCTGCTGGAAAGAAAAATCAGTACCACAAGATATGAGGGACGCAACCATTGTTACCATTTATAAAAACAAAGGTGATAGAAGCGACTGCAACAACTATCGTGGCATTGCCCTTCTTAGCATTACAGGCAAGATATTCGCTCGAGTAATCCTATAAAGATTACAACATTTTTGCTTAAAGAATCTACCCAGATTCACAGTGCGGATTTAAACCCAACAGGTCCACCATCGATATGATTTTCTCACTCAGCTCCAAGAGAAGTGCAGAGAACAGAGGAAGCCATTATATATTGCCTTCATCGACGTCACAAAGGCATTTGACCTCGCGAGCAGAGACGGCTTTTTTAAGATCGTTGAGAAGATAGGATGCCCGCCCACCCTGCTAAGTCTCTTGAAATCGTTTCACGAAAACATGCAGAGGACCATTTTATTCGATGGCTCAACATCCCAGTCATTCAGCATCAGCAGTGGAGTAAAGCAGGTCTGCGTGCTTGCTCCTACACTTTTTGGTATCTTCTTCGCCCTTCTCTTAAGGCAGACGTTTGGGACTGCCACTGAAGGCATATAATTCCATACAAGATCTGATGGCAAATGTTTAACCCATCAAAACTCAAGGCGAAGACCAAAATAAAATCAAGAGGCATAAGAGAACTACTTGCTGCAGATCAGTTTGCAGCCGCCTGCAGAGACTTTGGGCTCACCATCAGCCGAAATAAAACACTGGTGATGAAACAAGATGCCGGTACGCCTCCGTAAATCAAAATTTATAATTACGAACTAATAGTTGTCCATGAGTTTGCGTATTTGGGGTCGATAATATCAGATAAGCTTTCCTTAGAGACAGACATCGACAGACGCATTGGAAAGGCAGTCACAGCACTTTCTTCGTTCGGAAATCAATGGCAGATTACTGAAAGTAACAACTGTTTAGTAAAATACAAACAGCCAAAAATGCGAGGGTTCATCGTGATGTCCTAATCAGGACATGCAAATAACTTATTATGAACTAATGGTCCAGAAATGTTAACGTACATTAGATTATTGATACTATTATTGTATTCGTTACTTTTCAAACAGAAACTTAGTAAATCAATGTATTAGTTTCACAATTTAATCATTTCAGGTAACTGTAACAAAGGCACCTAAAGTGGTGCAGAAAGTCTATGATCGTAAGACGCCTACGCTATCCGTCAAAATATCTGAGGACAAAGTTGCAATCTCGGAGACGCTCCCGGAGCCTGAAGTTGTATTGGTAAAATAATTGAATCATTCTCATATGTAATGCAGACATATACCTCCTCTACAATGCTTTTGATATATTATTTCAAACAAAGTTCACCAACAATTTGTGGGTATACAAAAATAGCAATATAACTTTTGTTCAGTAAAACGCCATTTTAACGTTGCAATAAACGTTACAAGTAAATTACATTGACATATATATTTGTGAAGCGATATCTTACATCCGCAGCACTTCGAAGAACGGCGTTAGTGCAAGAAAGTCAAGACGCCAGCTAAAATACCGACAATATTATTCCGCCTGTGGCTCATCCATATATTGCAAAGAATACTAATAGCAACATTGTAACCTGCTATGCATGTCGTGAGAGGCGATTACAGAATGTTGGCCGCGAGAGACACTTCCCCATTGTGTAGAAAATCTTCAGCGGAAAAATCCAATGAGCCATGAACAATCCTAAAGATAAGGAAAAATAATTTTATTTTGAAGAATTAAAACAACAACCGGCTACGTGGGAAGGGAACTCTTCTAAAAGAGGTATGAAGCGATTCAAAGAAAGCCTCAAGCAGTGCAGATCGCAAATTTACTTCCTTTCACCTTGGGAAATGATCACAACTGGCACCCGGAATGTTAGCACAGAGGATGGTGGAGCTGAAATACTATGAGAGTAGCATTCTGAGATAATGCTGGAAAAGGTATAACGAATCCGACAGAAAGTACAAGTCAAACAGTGCCATATAGAAGTGATGTAAATAAAGCAATTGAAGAGCTTTGAAAATGCATACTACAGGCAGCGCGAGAATTAATACCAAAAGGTGGTAGTAAACTCTATCGTATTAGTGAATTATAATAATTGTGTGGACACATTCAAAAAGCAAGCAGAGGTTATTTTGTCTTTTCATTTCAAGTCAAGATCATTGAAACCAGTCCTATGAAACAGCAATATATTCAAAAATAAAAAATAAATATTTTTTTAAATAAAAATAAAAACTCGACACAACGTACAGGACAGAATTTAAAAAAAAAAAACAAACACATGGATACCTGGGGCACTCATTACCCTCAATGAACTAAAGCTAGCAATATTAACACTGAAAAGTTAGTCATCAGAAGTCGATGTATTATCCACTGAAATTATCAAGACCCTAAGAAAAAATAAATTTTTGGCATATCCCTTACAGGACGTTGCAGTCAACACCATCATTTTCAGCTGCTGTTGATGTACTAGGCAAGATTACGCTCAGTAGTTTGCCATTGCTTTCTGAGCGACTGACTCGCATACCCATAGGTTATCGACGCGGCGAGAACCGCTACCAATTCTCGCGCACATCACGTCACTCACGAGAGTATACGGGATTACGGAGAAAGACGCTACTACTTCGGCCAGGGAGACCGGCCTATGAACAATAGCCAAAACAAATCTGCTGTAGATCTTGTTTAATTGCTGGACATTAGGCAGAATTCCACAGACAACATGAGAGACAAGCAGGACACCACGCCTAAAACCATGGAAAGACAATTCCATTGTCTCCTGCTACAGATCAGTTAGCTTTAACAGCTCTCTCTCTCTCTCTCTCTCTCTCTCTCTCTCTCTCTCTCTCTCTCTCTCTCTCTCTCTCTCTCTGTATAACAACTGAGCGCATGATCAACCATAGTCTGTAGTAGTATGCAACATCATCTTGATTTCATCAGTGTTATTCTACAAAAGGCCAAGCAACATAACAACGTCAAGAAACTGCGGATGTATTCCGAGGTAATAATCTGGTACTTTGAGCATGGATAGTTCTAAGAAAAGCTTGTTACAAGGTCTGGAAGTGACCGAGAAACTATAAAGTGAATGGAAGACAGTTAAATTGGGCAGAAGCTTAAATAAGCTCGGGTATAGGTGCACTCAAGAGCAAATTCTATATGGAATTAAAGTGGCAAATTACACTTATGACGTGGTACTACGGTGCATAAATAAACAAGCAACCGTGGCAACTAGACAGCCACAAAGAGCTATAGATACATTAGCTGCATGGACACGTGGTGTCTCAGCATCAACACTGGCATATGTAGCATCACTCTCATCACCATCTCATTCATTCATTCATTCATTCATTCATTCATTCATGCATTCATTCATTCAGGAGCATGTCCTTTGCAGAACCTCGCTCAAATAACAACCTTTCGGAAAACTGCTCGATCATAAGCAAGATGTCTCGCGTCCGTTACACCAATCTGGAGATCATCCGCAACATCCTGCACACATCTTCTCTTTGCCTTCCCCCTCCTTCTCTTCCCAGGCATATACCTCTCCATTATTGTTCTCTCCAAACTTGCATGACGTTTCAAGTGACCAACATATTTTAATGTCCTTTGTTTTATCTTCTTTAATAGCCAACCTTCTTCAATATTCAACTCTTGAAATGTGAATGCATGTATTCTTTTCTTTATACAATATATTCTTAGATCGATTCCGGGCCGCACCCTTCGGTTTACGAGTTAAATGTTTCGGAGACTCCTGTGGGTCGCGCTAAAAGCTACGGAGTTCGTGCTTTGTACGACGCTTTCCGTGCTGCGGAAAGAGACCGAGCCATGTGGGATAAAACCCGGTGCAATGAAGTCGACCCTGTCGACTTTTAAGCGACTTTTTTAAAAATATATTCTTAGAGCCCGTCTATAACATTTATATTCAAAGGCATTTATCTGCTGTTCAGCTTGGTTAGTAAGTGTCCAGCTCTCACAGGCGTATATTGCAATGGGACAGATGCGTGCTCTTAAAAAATCTAATTGTTGTAGTTCTATCTGTCCCACTTCCAATTTATTTAGTTGTTTTAGTCTTTGAAGAGCATAGATATTGGTCTTTTAATTTCTCAGCATCATCCAGATAAATGGAACACCTCTAAGAGAAGATGTTTTTTTTCTTTCAAAACCTGTACACCTCGCACTCGTATTCGATGACTGACATTGAGGAAACACATACAAAGGCAGCAACAGAAGAAAAGAATCACCGCGTGGTCAGAAAGCCACTAACATTAGCACAAGATTACCTACCATAATTGGGCACAATTGATTTTGCAACCACAAGAATACATAATTTCAAATTAGCAAATCAAGATGATTACAATAACAAGACACAATCGATTACGCAGCAACATATACACACTCTTTAACACTGACTAATCAGCCATGTGCAAATTTAGAACCACAAAGATAAAAGAAAATATGAATGTGAACCTGTGTTAGGAACCAACAAATGACAAAGATGAATCAATTAAGGATGAATGTTGCATGAATTTCCAAAGTATTATCGGTAATCAAAGAAATTAAAATATCAAAATGTTGATGGGTGACACGAATTTCAATACAGGATTGGGTAACATTGGCTTTGAAGAGATCATTGGAAAACTTTGACATGGGGTATTTATTGACATTATCATGTGTCTTGTAAATTGGCATAAGCGTTCATGCATCTCCACAGATGTCGTAGGTATTTGATTCAATTCGTTTGATGATATTGCTCCATATCCATTGTTCCTGTCAATCCAGCATCGTTTCTCTCTCTCTCTCTCTCTCTCTCTCTCTCTCTCTCTCTCTCTCTCTCTCTCTCTCTCTCTCTCTCTCTGGGACATGGAGTAATGAACGAAAATGAAATTTAGTCATCCCGTCCCTGTCAATCCAGTATTGTTTCTCTCTGTCTGGGATATGGAGTAATGAAAGAAAATGAGATTTATTCATCAAGCTTTGGGCAGTGAATCACCAGGTCATGGGCGGAAGCGTTTTTATTGCCCACATTAAACACTACATGATGTAACCTGATTATCACTCGACTACAACACAAATCATCAAATTGACTATATCTGTGTTAACGAAAAGTTTATATCATCTTTACATGACGTGAGAGTCATGTAACGAATCCACAATGTAGTAGTTACACATTGTGTCTCTGTCTCAGACATTCGTTATTTGTTTGCTTGTGTTCGTTGGCTTGAGCTCCAACGCGAAGTCCTGTATGTCAGATGAAGGCATCCTGTTGTCCAACATCAGTGTGATGTCATACAGGACCTGAGGTTTGCGTGAGTATCCATTGACCCATGTCTGGCTTATTGATGTGCAGACTGGTGGTTCCTCGCCGTACAGGCAGACACTCTCCGACTTCGGAGGAAAGACATTCGTTATATTATGTACTAATTAGCAAACTGGGTACTAGTTAAAGCTTTTAACCATTTTTCCCCCAACCAATCGATACGCGGATTCATGATTCACTTATAAGTTACAAAACCACTTTTTATTTTGCAGCCCACAATCACACGTTTGAAATCCGACACGCGTGAACCATTGAGTAAATCAGACTCCATTAAACCTGAAGTGAAACTAGAACCTAAACATTCAGCTACCTCCCAGAAAAGTACAGAGACTGGTTCATCGAAGGGTTATAAATTTAAGAAATTTCCAGATGAAAAGGATTTAGCCGGACATATTTTAGAGGTAACTGGTGTCGAATCTGGTCTTCCCTTGTCTCCCAGCGCAATCAATCAGATGCCGTCTCCACAATCAATGTAGGCTGCAATGAATCTCCAACACTGTCTGTCTCACGCCTTGATTGTACATTCGGTTATATTGATGTTCCTAAATCTCTTGATGTTATAATCCCACTTGTATCGTTGTCTGCCTCTTGCCTGCTTGCCCTCAACCTTGCCCTCCAGTATGGTTTTTATATATGGTTTGTCTGTCTGTTATGTCTTCTAAAGTGGCGGAAATATTTCACTTGACTTTTTAAAAATGTATTTCACCAACACTCTTTTCATTTCAAATTTTTCTTGAACCTCTGTATTTGATTGTTTTTCTTTCCATGAAATACGACATATTCTTCTGTATGTCCTAATCTCCCAGCTACTGAAAGTGTATTGTTTTTGTTTTTAGCAAGTTGAGTGTTTCCATGTACAAAAGTATATTGCAAGACAGACAGACAGACAGACAGACAGACAGACAGACAGACAGACAGACAGACAGACAGACAGACAGACAGACAGGCAGGCAGGCAGGCAGGCAGGCAGGCAGGCAGGCAGGCAGCATGGATGGATAGATGGATGGATGGATGGATGGATGGATGGATACGTACGTACGTTCGTTTGTATGCGTATGTATGTTTGTATGTGAATGTATATATGTATGTATGTGTGTGTATATGTGTGTATGTGTGTGTGTGTGTGTGTGTACGCGCGTGCGCGTGGGGTGGAGGGGGGGGGGGGTGGATGGATGGGTGAATGGATGGATGCATGCATGCATGCTGGGTGTTTGTGTGTGTGTGTGTGTGTGTGTGTGCACGCACACACGCGCGCACGCACACTCGCACGCACACACACACCCAACATGCATGCATGGATGCATGCATGTTGTGTGCGTGCGTGCGTGCGTGCGTGTGTGTTTGCGTGCGTGTGTATGTATGTATAGTTCATATTTATATTCAGGTAACTTTTGTCAATTACATTTTGAATACTAAAATGCACCAAATGTGTAAGCGAAGAATGTCTTTTTTTTTCACAGGCAATGTTCAAACGGGATGCTTTTCGGGAGAATAGATTTGAATTTTTAGACAGTGCTGACTCCAGTGATTATGAAAAAGAGAGCAAGAAAAAAGAAATACATAGGGATAGCATTTCCGAAAAGATCCATCACGAATCAAGCAAAAAACGTACTGACATGCAAAGAAGCAGTGTGGAGGAGAGCTTGGATAAGACTTCTCCAATCCCTCTGACCACTGAAGCACAGCCAGGGGTAGTGGTACCTCCACCAGTGACTCGGAAGTTTGTTACTAAAGTAAGATTGCCAAAGTATTTAACTGAAGACATTCCAGACGTTAGAGGTGCCGATAAGAAGACTCTCTCCGAGTACACTAAAGATTATATTGCAAGAAAGAAAGATTTAAAGGAAACGAAAGATGAAAAACCGGGGAAATTAGGGGAAATGGACTTCCGTGTGCCGACATCAGCGCCTTTGACAGCTGAAAAACAAAAGGACAGTAAGAGGCCTCGAGGCACGAAGGCGCGCGATTTCAAAAGAAAAATGTCAGAATACGTGCCTGAAACTGAAACAGAAGTAGAAGAAACAGATAGATCAATACCAGACTTTGTACCAAAAAGGAAAGTTAAGACACAAGAGGAAATCTTTGTAGAAGATATACTAAAGAGGGGGGAAATCTCGAAACTAAGGAAGAAAAGGCAAACACTGGAAAAATTGACAACAACACCTCCTGAAATAGAATACGAAGAAGACAAGAAAAAGACAAAAGAAGACCTGACTTCAGATAAAAATGTTCCGCAGAAGAGCGGTAGAAAAGAGAAAAGCGGAAAGAAACTGCAAAACATAAGACGTGCTGGAAAACAAAAGCCAGGACGAGAGGATTTTGAAAAAACACTCACTGTGATTAAAAGAGAATCTGAAGCAAAGCAGGAGAATTGGCTAGAAAATCTGATATCTAAAGACGACTTAACTGAAGCTCCCAGAAAGAAATCAGTACAGCCAGCAAGAAGAGACACAGATGGCCAGCTTATGGCCTCACAGGAAGCATCGTCTGAAGAGTCCTCTGAATATTCGACAACATCAACATCAGAGGAGCAAGAGGGTTTCTTGACAGAACTTGGTGGCACTCAGTCAACTGCAGAAGCCAGGCAGACTGACAAGAGACTGGAAAAAATGAAAGAGCAATTTTTCAAGACCAGACAAAGAATACGGAATGCGCACAAAAAGGAAATGGAACGATCGAAACGTCTGTTCAGTTTGGATGTATCCGAACAAGAAACGCCGGGAAGAGTGAAAGAGGAGGATCTGCATGGACAGTTAGCAGGACTGAGGAAGACTACACAGGTATCGATAATGCGTGTTGTTGTATATCTGTTCACGTAGATTTAGAAAGTGTGTGCATACGTGCGTGCGTGCGTGCATATGTATGTGTGTGTGTGTGTGTGTGTGTGTGTGGTGGGATGGTGGGTGGGTGGGTGTGTGTGTGTGTGGGTGCGTGCGTGCGTGCGTGCGTGCGTGCGTGTGTGTGTGTGTGTATGTGTGTGTGTGTAGTCTGTCAGATATGTCACAATGTATGCTAATATTCTTTTACTTTCCAACATAATTTAATGGTTTGCATTATGTGTGTGTCTTCTTGTGTGCTCTTACTAATGTGTGAACGTATCTTTTATTAAAAATTACCTAATGTCACATAATACAGCCTGTTTGGATGGAGGCGAGTGGGCCAGTGGCTAAAATTGCTTGCCTGTCGGCCCGGTGATCATGCATTCGAATCCCTTTGGAGTTAGGACATTTTATCTCCACAGGTCAAGCCAGTCTAACTCGGGTATCAGGAACTTTCCTGGGAAGTAGAGGCAGTCTGTGGGATATTAAATACATCAGCGTCCGAGTATCGATGTTGTCTACAAGTAGGAGGCTATCACCTTTTACCCAATAGATCTCGTATTGCCCCAGTTAATGCAACTACCTTCAGATAAAATTACGAAGAAATACGGAATAAGTACATATACAACAGCAGCAAATGCGGGCGTCTAAAACTTGAACAAAATATACAATGGATAGTTAAGAAGTAATAGATAGAAAGTGAAGAGTACCACAATAAAGTTACCGTAAGCAACAGCAGAAAACAATAATCGTGACTGAAAAATTCAGACTCCTAAGTGAGCACCTCATGCCCTAGCTAGAAAATAAAAAAACCGACGAAGAATCGGCTTTATAAATCTAGCTTCAACAACCTGTCATGGCAGTTAATAGCAAAGAACGGAACAGTCACTTAAGAAAATCGATACAAATTGGACTAACTTGTTGCACAGTATGCAACATCCAAACCACTCACCCATGTACACTTTACACCTTAGAATTTCAGGAACCCAAAACAGAACTCTGGAAACTATCACTATTCTGAAAACAAGAACAATTGGTCACGTCAAGAGCCAACCCTCTAGGGCACAATAAATTCATGTGTTCGCCAATATGCAAGCATGTGCATAGGAAGCAGTCGGGGACAGAGATGTAGGAATCCATTTGAGGCAATGCACCATTTCCTGGGCAGACTATCTTGCGCTGGTTTCCGATACAAAGGTACGAGTGCCGGTTGTTCACAAAGCAATGACAAACTACTGAACGTAAATTTGTCAAAATAATCACAAACGGCTGAAATAATTATGGGGTTTACTGCACGTCATGTAAAGGATATGCAACTAACTTGGCAATCTCCACGGTGGTCATGGGATCGATCCGCATCGAGGCGAATTCGGATTTTTAACATGGGTACCAAGATATGACTTGAGAGGTAAAGGAGACCGGCGCGATAAGGATAATATGGCCCGCCGAGTGCAGATTGGTCTATACAGATAGGGGACTATCACCGTGTGACCAATGATCTTTAAGGTGTGTACAAGGGATCTTTACTTGCCTACTACTTCATCACTTGTGTGGGGCTGAAGACAGAGGGCAGTGGAGGACCCTGACTGCTGAGGCTTTCATAACGACATCCCTACACCCCATGTATGGAGTTACTAATGAGACGTTGATGATGATGACTTTGGAGTTTCAGCGGTAATGCAAAGTTGGGGTGGGGGGGGGGAGTGAATTGTTAAAAATAACTATACATGAAGAGGGGTTAAGTAATATCTGCTTAGTTTAGAGGGAAGTTAAAAAGTTAGTTGCCCATCCTTCACAGGACGTTGTGGTCAACACCATCAATTTTTGCTGTTGTGATCTCTTGGCAAGTTTACGTTCAGTAGTTTGCCATTGCTTTCTGAACGACCGACACCCATACCAATTCGTAAAAAAACCAACGCATGGCGATCTGCTGCCAAACCGCCCACAGCAGTGTACCGAACGCGGGTATATGGGATTACGAACTGCGGCCGTAACCCGTTTGCCACGGAGACTGGCTTTGAGGCATGTAACCACAGGAAAATGTTACATGCCTTAATGTGTATTAGGCAGATGGTGGTAGTACCATATTGTTGTACACCAATCAGCACTCGGTGAGTGATGCGATCAGTAGCCAGCCGGCCGCCTTTACTTCCTACGACAAGTCCTGGTATTCTATGTACGCGGGGTCGACCTGAAAGCTCAGGTGTTGAGAAGGAGCAACGTTAATAACTTCTTTAATGTGGATTAATGTAATAACTAGTCAGGACAGAAAAAGTTATAATCTGGAGTAGAATTAACCAAATAAATAACTGGCATAAATACTTTAAAAAGGTTTTAAAAGTCGAGAGGATCGACTTCATTGCACCCGGTGTTATCCCATATGGCTCGGTCTCTTTACGCAGGGCGGCCTGCCGAAAGCGTCGTACAAAGCACGAACTCCTTAGCTCCAGCGACGACTCCCAGGAGGCTCCGAGATGCAACTGGCACAGAGTTAAGAAACAGGGAATTGAGATACAAGAACGTGGCTGTCTCTTGGAACATGTGTAGTTACCTTAATACTATAACTGTCGCATAACTCTTTATGGTAAATAGTCATAGGGAGTCTCTGTGGCGAAGTGGTCAAGCCGTTTGACTCGTGCTCCGAAGGTTGTAGGTTCGATTCCGGGCCGCACCCTTCGGTTTACGAGTTAAATGTTTCGGAGACTCCTGTGGGTCGTCGCTAAAAGCTACGGAGTTCGTGCTTTGTGCGACGCTTTCCGCTCTGCGAAAAGGGACCGAGCCATATGGGATGAAACCCGGTGCGATGAAGTCGACCCTGTCGACTTTTAAGCGACTTTTTAGTCATAGGTAAAGAATCACCCTCCCATACTATCATGGAATATTGGCTATATGGTACTAGCCCATATTTTCTTGACCACACACACTGGATGAGGGAAGTGATCAGTACCTCTTCGGCCATCTCACCATCCAGTAAATGTTCTGTCACCCATTTATGAGACTGGATTAACACCTATATCACGTGGTCATGAAACAATGCAGCCACTGTGGGAATTTACACCCAGGACTAACAGGCAACCATTAGGCACGATACAACGGGTATTCGAATAAGATACTGAAGCGATACTAATATGTGTAGTTTTATATGAGGTCAGCGTGGCAGCGGGGCTTAATATGTTTGCTCTTAAACTTACGGTGCGTTGATGGCGGGACAATGGTTTTATTTCCTACACCGAGCAGCTGGACTTAAACGTTGACTTCTCATCCGGAAAGCAATAGCAGACTATGAAAGGTAAAATTCCCTGGTAAATCAACTTGGGCCGGTCTCTCTGGCCGAGGGGTTACACGACTTTCTCCGTAATCCTGTTTATCCACGCAGGGTCTCGCAGAGAGGCGAGAATTGGAAGCGGTTCGACCCGCACTTGTGACTTGCGGTAATGTGCCGGCCGCTAAGAAAGCAATGGCAAACTACTAAGCGTAATCTTGCCAAGAGATCAACAATCAGCTGAAAGATGCTGATGTTGACAGCGATGTCCTGTAAATGATATGCGAATTAAAAAAAAAAAATCAACTTGGAGTTGGGGTTGTTCGCCACGCCTCCAAAGAACATGCAGCATGTAATATCTCTTAGCTCTCTGACTGGAGCTTGAGCTCACACACGAGTTGTGCATGTAATGTCTCTTAGCTCTCCGACTGGAGCTTGAGCTCACACACGAGTTGTGCATGTAATATCTCTTAGCTCTCCGACTGGAGCTTAAGCTCACACACGAGTTGTGCATGTAATATCTCTTAGCTCTCCGACTGGAGCTTGAGCTCACACACGAGTTGTGCATGTAATATCTCTTAGCTCTCCGACTGGAGCTTGAGCTCACACACGAGTTGTGCATGTAATATCTCTTAGCTCTCCGACTGGAGCTTTAGCTCACACACGAGTTGTGCATGTAATATCTCTTAGCTCTCTGACTGGAGCTTGAGCTCACACACGAGTTGTGCATGTAATGTCTCTTAGCTCTCCGACTGGAGCTTGAGCTCACACACGAGTTGTGCATGTAATATCTCTTAGCTCTCCGACTGGAGCTTAAGCTCACACACGAGTTGTGCATGTAATATCTCTTAGCTCTCCGACTGGAGCTTGAGCTCACACACGAGTTGTGCATGTAATGTCTCTTAGCTCTCCGACTGGAGCTTGAGCTCACACACGAGTTGTGCATGTAATATCTCTTAGCTCTCCGACTGGAGCTTAAGCTCACACACGAGTTGTGCATGTAATATCTCTTAGCTCTCCGACTGGAGCTTGAGCTCACACACGAGTTGTGCATGTAATATCTCTTAGCTCTCCGACTGGAGCTTTAGCTCACACACGAGTTGTGCATGTAATATCTCTTAGCTCTCTGACTGGAGCTTGAGCTCACACACGAGTTGTGCATGTAATGTCTCTTAGCTCTCCGACTGGAGCTTGAGCTCACACACGAGTTGTGCATGTAATATCTCTTAGCTCTCCGACTGGAGCTTAAGCTCACACACGAGTTGTGCATGTAATATCTCTTAGCTCTCCGACTGGAGCTTGAGCTCACACACGAGTTGTGCATGTAATATCTCTTAGCTCTCCGACTGGAGCTTGAGCTCACACACGAGTTGTGCATGTAATGTCTCTTAGCTCTCCGACTGGAGCTTGAGCTCACACACGAGTTGTGCATGTAATATCTCTTAGCTCTCCGACTGGAGCTTTAGCTCACACACGAGTTGTGCATGTAATATCTCTTAGCTCTCCGACTGGAGCTTTAGCTCACACACGAGTTGTGCATGTAATATCTCTTAGCTCTCCGACTGGAGCTTTAGCTCACACACGAGTTGTGCATGTAATATCTCTTAGCTCTCCGACTGGAGCTTTAGCTCACACACGAGTTGTGCATGTAATATCTCTTAGCTCTCCGACTGGAGCTTTAGCTCACACACGAGTTGTGCATGTAATATCTCTTAGCTCTCCGACTGGAGCTTTAGCTCACACACGAGTTGTGCATGTAATGTCTCTTAGCCCTCCGACTCTAGCTTTAGCTCACACACAAGTTGTGGATGTAATATCTCTTAGCTCTCCGACTGGAGCTTGAGCTCACACACAAGTTGTGCATGTAATATCTCTTAGCTCTCCGACTGGAGCTTGAGCTCACACACAAGTTGTGCATGTAATATCTCTTAGCTCTTCGACTGGAGCTTGAGCTCACACACAAGTTGTGCATGTAATATCTCTTAGCTCTCCGACTGGAGCTTGAGCTCACACACAAGTTGTGCATGTAATATCTCTTAGCTCTCCGACTGGAGCTTGAGCTCACACACAAGTTGTGCATGTAATATCTCTTAGCTCTCCGACTGGAGCTTAAGCTCACACACAAGTTGTGCATGTAATATCTCTTAGCTCTCCGACTGGAGCTTGAGCTCACACACAAGTTGTGCATGTAATATCTCTTAGCTCTCCGACTGGAGCTTGAGCTCACACACAAGTTGTGCATGTAATATCTCTTAGCTCTCCGACTGGAGCTTGAGCTCACACACAAGTTGTGCATGTAATATCTCTTAGCACTCCGACTGGAGCTTGAGCTCACACACGAGTTGTGCATGTAATGTCTCTTAGCCCTCCGACTCTAGCTTTAGCTCACACACAAGTTGTGGATGTAATATCTCTTAGCTCTCCGACTGGAGCTTGAGCTCACACACGAGTTGTGCATGTAATGTCTCTTAGCCCTCCGACTCTAGCTTTAGCTCACACACAAGTTGTGGATGTAATATCTCTTAGCTCTCCGACTGGAGATTGAGCTCACACACGAGTTGTGCATGCAATGTCTCTTAGCCCTCCGACTCTAGCTTTAGCTCACACACAAGTTGTGCATGTAATATCTCTTAGCTCTCCGACTGGAGCTTGAGCTCACACACGAGTTGTGCATGTAATGTCTCTTAGCCCCCCGACTCTAGCTTTAGCTCACACACAAGTTGTGGATGTAATATCTCTTAGCTCTCCGACTGGAGCTTGAGCTCACACACGAGTTGTGCATGTAATGTCTCTTAGCTCTCCGACTCTAGCTTTAGCTCACACACAAGTTGTGGATGTAATATCTCTTAGCTCTCCGACTGGAGCTTGAGCTCACACACGAGTTGTGCATGTAATGTCTCTTAGCCCTCCGACTCTAGCTTTAGCTCACACACAAGTTGTGGATGTAATATCTCTTAGCTCTCCGACTGGAGCTTGAGCTCACACACGAGTTGTGCATGTAATGTCTCTTAGCTCTCCGACTCTAGCTTTAGCTCACACACAAGTTGTGGATGTAATATCTCTTAGCTCTCCGACTGGAGCTTTAGCTCACACACAAGTTGTGGAACCTTGTTACTCCCAGAAATCTCCCTACATGCTTGTTATTACCCCAACGGGGATCGGATGGGACAACAGGCGAGGCAAAGGGAAATCACCACTCAAAAACAACCAGCAGCGAACAGACCCAGTGAAGTAAGGGTAGGGGAAGTGTTCATGATCACATTCACCTGCTGGTAACAGTCACTCATGCAACCACAGGGTTGGTCATGTTGATCCGAAATTCCCAATCGAAAAAGAAAAAAAAAACATATTTGAGGGCAGTTTATTGTTTTACTTCTACGCGTAAGAAATTGTTCTGGCGTATTGGAGACACGCGAATGTTCAAATGTCAAATATTCCCCTCCCTCCCTCCCTCTCCCTCCCTCTCCCTCACTCCCTCTCCCCCCCCCCTCCCTCTCTCTCTCTCCCTTCTTCATCTTCTTCTCGTCCTCCTCCTCCCCCTCCTCTTCCTTCTTCTTCTTCTTCTTCTTCTTCTTCTTCTTCTTCTTCTTCTTCTTCTTCTTCTTCTTCTTCTTCTTCTTCTTCTTCTTCTTCTTCTTTTTCTTGGTGTGTGAGGATGTGTGTGTGGGTGGGGAAATGTGTGTGGGTGGAGAAATGTGTGTGGGTGGGGGTTCAGTGGGTGGGTGGCGACATGTATGTTTGCCTGGGTCTGTTTAAGTGCGTGGAGGTATGTGTGGGTGGGTGGGGAGGTTTGGTGGGTGGGGAATGTGCTGGTGGCTGCGGGATATGAGGGTAGATGGGGAATGTGTCTTACAACATTGTAATATGCACTGTTTATGTTTACAACTTTCATTTGACAATGTTTTTTGTTTTTTGTTTTCTCATGTGAATGTATCATGCGTAATATGCATTGTTTATGCTTACAAAATCCATTTCACAATGTTTTTTTCCCCCCTATGTTAATGTAACATGCACATTTGATGAATGAAAGATGAGTGATTGAAAGGGCCGAATGTAAGACGGGCCTGCGTGCCCAATTTGTTACCCTTTTATAATAAAGTTTGTTCGTTCGTTCGTTCGTTCGTCCGTTTGTTCTCTCTCTCTCTCTCTCTCTCTCTCTCTCTCTCTCCCTCTCTCTCTCTCTCTCTCTCTCCCTCTCTCCCTCTCTCTCTCCCTCTCTCTCTCTCTCTTTCTCTCTCTCTTTCTCTCTGTGTGTGTGTGTGTGTGTGTGTGTGTTCTTCTTGTTCTGCAATCAACGTTTTCTATGTGTCTATCCCAGCATGGCTCACATATAGATGGTTCATAGCATCCGTTGTACTGCGTGTATGTCCGCTTTCTAGCCCCGCCCCACTTAAACCACTTGCGTATGTGTTGTATGTGTGTTGTTTGTGTATGTTATATGTGTGTGATGTGTGCACGGTGAGAGTGTGTGTGTGTGTGTGTGTGTGTGTGTGTGTTCTTCTTGTTCTGCAATCAACGTTTTCTATGTGTCTATCCCAGCATGGCTCACATATAGATGGTTCATAGCATCCGTTGTACTGCGTGTATGTCCGCTTCCTAGTCCTGCCCCACTTAAACCACTTGCGTATGTGTTGTGTGTGTTGATTGTGTGTTGTTTGTGTATGTTATATGTGTGTGATGTGTGTGTGTGGTGTGTGTGTGTGTGTGTGGTGTGTGTGTGTGTGTGTGTGTGTGTGTGTGTGTGTGTGTGTGTGTGTGTGTCCAAAGTAAGATGACAAGCCTCTGGCATTAAATTTTTGTAATTTCACCAGTTGAATGTGTCAGTAGCGTTCCTTCCCTGGGATTTATTGTAAAATGTCAGTGTGAGGTGTAAACCCATCAAGAAACCCACTTGAGAGGTGTGAAAGGTTTAGACGAGAAGACACCTGCGGGGTTCCCAGTTAGGAGAGGCTATCATCCTCTTTTGCTTTCTTTAGGGAGTCTTGAAATGACTCGTTGTCCCCCACGTGATGATCCCTACTTCTAAAGCAAGTTACCTTCACGAAACTTATGATAAAGATAATATAGATAGGTTCCCGTGGAAGGCTTGGAGACCGCGAAATTTCACCATTGACTCCAGGGAATGATGTTTCCTCTGTGATATAGATGGAGTTGAGCCAGTGTGTTGTTGTCCGCCCTCTTTTGACCTCCAACAGTCTATTAAATTATCATGTATGAACAAGACATGTGGTGTGTGACTTTACATACATGGACATCACTGGAAATCACTGTGTCAGCATAACAAACAGTGTTATCACATAACATCTTTGGACGGGAAATCAATCAAGTCTTAAAATACATATAATGAATATTATTGCCATTCAATAATACATAACAGGTGGTATTGAATTCTTTCAGCGAACAATTACATGACATGATCAACATAACAGAGGAACATTATATCAGTCATCAACAAACATCACAGCAGCATAAACATATAGCAGATAAACTTCTAGGATATGTAGCTGTGGACTAAACAGTGTTCATTGGTCAACTGGTTTCATAGGCCGTAGAACATTCTTCAATTGATATCAGAGGACTGATTATTGGTACCCTGTTTCTGATGGACTGCCAGAGTAACTAACAACGATTGCCTGAAAGAGGCTAATGAAACTAGAACATTATATACAACTATAAGAAAGAGACAAACAGCTTTCTTTGGTTATGTGATGAGAAGAGAGACATTGGGGAACATCGTGACAACTGGAAAGATCGAGGGGAAGAGAGGCAGAGGCAGACCAAGAGAAATGATGCTGGACGGATTGAGACGGTGGCATGGAGGAATATCATCAGCAGAGTTGATCCAGAACACCAAAGACCGAGATCTGTGGAGAGCCATGAACGCCTACGCCAGCCGGCACGGCACTTGATGATGATGTTTCTGATGGTCATGCTTAAGTAAAGCTTTTCTGAAGGCGTCCCCATGGCATGGACTTTCCAGTGGAAATGCATCTTTTTCTTCCAGTACTCAGGATATGGCGAGGTTTGTGAGGGAGGTCTGGTAAGTAAGAATAAACTGCAGGCATTCGAGAGTAGCCCTCTCTTCACCAAGGAGTAAGACATTCAGTATAGAGTTGAATGGTTCTCCTTGAGGCCAAATGGACCTTATAATTGGTAAGATAGTACCGTGTACATGAGGTTATGGGCTGACATCTCTTCACTGACAGTATTCGCCATAACCAGGAGTATTTGAGCAACAGCTCCTATGGACAGGCCAACAAACATACCATCCTTCTGGAACAATGCAAACAAAATAACACCCCGGTAAGCATCTTATATATACACACATTATTTACAAAGCATACATGAAACAAAAAAGGAAGAAGGAGGGGGTTGAAATTAATTAGAGACTGGGGTGTGGTTCCACTCCCAGGTGAGATCACTACCTTCTTCTCCCTAATTGGAAGTTATTAAAACATATGATGGAGAGAGACCAGTATCTAGTGATGATTCAGCGTTTGTTCTCCATTGATGTTTTATCTCTCCTGATGAAATAACTCAAGATGATACAAGACTAGTGAGACCACGTAAAGTCATTAAGGTGTGATCCAGTCCAGTAGAGAAGAAGGGATATGGTCAGATCAAGATAATTGTAACAATGCATGTTATGAACAAGACCTGTTGCAATGCTCCAGGTTGATGTAGATGCAGGTTGTGACAGTTGCAGTTTAAGGCAAAGTATGTTGAGATGAATAGATATTAAGACGAGATATACTGAAATATTGTCCTCTCTGAAATATCTCAGCATCCTACTTCTGTCAACAAGATCTACCTTCATTCTTCTGGATTGAGACCTGACTCTCAGGTGTCTTTCTCATCCCCCATCGTTGTTATTATTAGTTCAACTGCCTTACAGAACTGGGAGAAAATTCGAACAACTACTCCAGCAAGGAAGTAATACTTATGAACTAACATCTTATATATAAAAGGCGATCTCCGTCCGTCTGTCTGTCTGTATGTCCCTATGTCCTTTATGCGCTCGCGAACGGCCCATCCGATTGAGATGAAATTTTCTACACGCTTTCCTTTCATTCCAGCGCAGCCCACTGTCATATTTTTTTAGTGTGAAATCGGCTGCTTACCCAATATTATTTAATTTTTCATTTTTCATTATAATTTCATATATCTCAGGGGACCTAACTCTGTAAAAGTTATTTCAAGGGGAATAATTTTCTGTATACCTTATAGTCATATTGTGGCATCGTTTTCAAAGATTTATAAACTCTGTGTCTATAGTTATATACCGGCATATGAGTTATAATAAATAATGATACAATCTTTAAGGCATTTTCAAAGTTTTCATAAAAATAATGCACAATGCATAACATTGTAACTCATCTTTTTATGCTTAAGAAGTTACTGTAGTCATGCAGGTGATTAGAAAGAGTTTTCATTAAAAATAATGGATGGTGTGTGGAAGGACATTCTTTTAAGTTACTTTTTTTGTTGTATGAATTTAATGAGACGCTACCCGTCAGGAGCTGGGCGAAGCCACGCCGGGTCAGATAGATAGACAGACCCACCTTTTCGCTGCAGTTGTCTACTCCTCCTTTTCCTTCTTCTGCTGATGCTGCTGCCGCCGCTCCATTTACCCAAGTTAAATGTTGGGGAAGATGTAAAGATCTTTCAAGTGCTCTTTCTAATGCTTTTTGTAAGTTGGTCTTCGTTTATCTAAGGTTGTTCTAACTGCAACCAATAAATGATTAGACAGACAGGCAGACAGACAGACAGACAGAGAGGGAGGGAGGGACGGACGGACGGACGGACGGACGGACGGACGGACGGACGGACGGACGGACGGACGGACGGACGGACGGACGGACGGACGGACGGACGGACGGACGGACGGACGGACGGACGGACGGACGGACGGACGGACGGACGGACGGACGGACGGACGGACGGACGGACGGACGGACGGACGGACGGACGGACGGACGGACGGACGGACGGACGGACGGACGGACGGACGGACGGACGGACGGACGGACGGACTGACAGACAGACAGACAGACAGACAGACAGACAGACAGACAGACAGACAGACAGACAGACAGACAGACAGACAGACAGACAGACAGACAGACAGACAGACAGACAGACAGACAGACAGACAGACAGACAGACAGACAGACAGACAGACAGACAGACAGACAGACAGACAGACAGACAGACAGACAGACAGACAGACAGACAGACAGACAGACAGACAGACAGTCGGTAATGGGAACGAGAACTTATATGACTACTTATATGAATTAAATGAGATGCTCCCCACCAGGGACTGGGCGAAGCCGGGCCGGGTCAGCTAGTTTAATATAAAGTACTCACAATGAAAACATATAGATTCCCTCATGAAAAATGCAATGACCTTTATATAGATATGCATTCAATATATGCATTGTTTCGAAAACAATGACATAAGTCCCTCCCAGCTGTCTCTTTTGAGCAAGGGGTTGAAGACGATGGTTTTTAACCCACCCAGAGTTGCAAGTCAGTACCGTGCACACACTTCAGTAAAGTCTGCTGTATGGCCAATTTCTCAGAACTCATTTTGGCAGATCATTGAACGTAACAATCACTTAATAATCAGCCTTAGTGGTGTGATGATGTCATTGAGTGCAATGTCTGGCAACATTTTAGTACATGATACATCTATTTTTCCTTGTCAATGAGCCGAGTTTCTCATGAAAAGAACATAGCAATTTTAAATAGCATTCTCATGAAATAAGTGTACAAAGGATTCCCATGACATATTCAGAATGATGCGTGTCTTTGCACAAGAAGTGTGAGAGATAGACTCATAGAATCATCTTCTCTGCAGAAACATCAATGCATAAAAAGTTCTTTCAAAAATGTGCATTTCAAGTGCATTGAAAAAGTGCATTTAGAAAAGTGCATTTATATGCATTTAATATGTGGTAGCTTGCTTTGGCATATAAAGGCTGCATTCCTAGTAGAAATGTTTTAACATGGCAGGTGTGGTGATGGAACAAGTATGGCGTCGTGAAAAAATTTTCACTCGAACAAGAATATTTTTATGAAGCATAAATATCATGATTACACCAATATATACATAGACGCTGCGTCACCTCCATTGTTTGGAACGTCAGTAAGGACTTATGATGTGTGAGCTTACCTGGATGGAGCCAGAAACACTGGACACAGCACCTCTTAAAGAAATATGCAGTGGCACAGTTGAGAGTTTGACATCGACTGAGATGGCAGATACTGCCAATTCTGTCCCGGCGAATGCATGAGACGTTCAAGTCTTTCCTTCATTCAATCAACAGCCGTCTTTTCAAATGCCCACTAGCTCCTTATTTCGTCATGCTTCTATGGTTATCAATTGATTATTTATTCAATTTGTTTCGGCAAACTTGTGATGCCTGGATAATATGTCACAGTCAGTAATGATTGCTTTCTTACCGGCTGTGAAATTAATGTTTGGCATATTTGGTTTGTTTAGCATTTGACAGCGCACGATGTCGATGAAACGAAAGAATTGAATGTGGATCCCAAAACATTAGTGAAAAAATACATGACAGCTAAACAGATTTATCAGATCTTTCAGGTAACATAGATATTGTAATAATCGTCAGTTATTTTTTCTTCTTCATCATCATCATCATCATTATCATCATCATCATCATCATCATCATCATCATCATCATCATCATCATCATCATCATCATCATCATCATCATCATCATCATCATCATCTTTATCTTCTATTTGTCCCGTCACTTTGTCGTGGGAAGGAATAATTGATGTTACAGATGTGTATAAAGACGTTAACCCACAAATTACTCACATCAGAAGCAGACAGCGCAAATTCCTTGGGCATGTCATGGGAAAGGGAAATCTGGAGTATACTGTGACAATACGAACGTTGGGGGGGGGGGAGGCAAAGGGAAACTGAGACAAGAGATGCTTGACAGCTTGACACCATGACATGAAGGAACGTCGGCATGATAAATGATTGGCAGCACAAGAGACAGACTGTAGCCATACGTGATAACCCGTGCCACGCGGCATGGAATATAAGAAGAAGAAGATATTTACAAACACCGTGTTTTATGTGTCATGTCAGGCTTTTCAGTCCACGGACCTCCCCCGATGTGTGTCCACCTTGCCGTTGTGGGGGTGCTTGAGTGTCCCACTGACCCCAAGCGCTATGCCGATGGATATTAACTACATATTGGACAGCTCTTGGGATAGGGACCAGACTAAGAGAGACACAACCTGCTGCTCTGCAGGTAGACTGAGGATAGCAGTCAAAAGTTTAAATCAGGCCCACGAAGGCAGAAGATCTTGGTCCGGACACAAGCACTAAGGCTCTCGCTGAGGGATAAGGCTGAACGCCTCTAAGCCATTAATCCTTGGACCTGAGAGCCGGACCGATACAAACCTACCGAAAAATGGAGGTGAGAGGCTGAGCACGCTACATGCTTAGTTCAGATACTTGTTTCGAAGGTTCTCAGCTGGGGGATATGAGGGATCCCCGGATGAGAGGGCTGCTGCGTTTTTAGCTCACTGATGCACGGAGGTAAGGTGCTGAGCCGGCAGCACATGTAGCCTACCTCGTGAGCGAGTACTAAATGTAGAAAACGCACGAAATGGTTACGAAAAATGTCTGTTTCTATGCTCACATAGAGTGTAGTCAAAGGTAGAAAAACGTCTCAATAATGCGAAATGGAACGCTTGGCTAGTGAATCCATTGCGTGGTTCGAAGTCCGAAGCAAAAGCTTACCTAGTGGATGTCGTCCGAGGACTGTCCGTTCCTGCTTTGTGCTTGAGCGATCAGTGGCAAGCGAAATGCCCACTACATGGAAGTGAGGAATCAAAGCAGCTATGAGCAGGACGTGGCAATTCCTATGGTGAACCCAGTCTCAGAGCAGTATGTGCCGGCTCTGCAATAATGGAAGCCTCCTTGGATAGCAGGGAACGCCCATGGTCTGCCCCTGCCTTCCCTTGAGGGTTGATCGTGATGTCGCTGACCGTTCTGCTTTGACCAGCTGATATGTGGGCGACACCACAGCACTAACAGTCTAACGTCCCTCGAAACCCTGGGAAGGCCAACCCGTAAAAATGTCTGCTGAAGTCGGATGTGCTGGCCTACGGGTGCAAATAAATCAGGCACAACGCAAGAAACGTCCGAGTGATACGTCTTTCGTGCTAGGAACAGCTCTGACTAACTAGTTTTCCGAATAGCTCTGTCCGGAAAAGCTCTGACTAGCCAGTTTCCGAATATTCGTTGTGCCCGAACAGCTCTGACGGGCACATCAACAAGCACATGTCCGTATCGAAAACTCGCTGAGTGGATACCGTCTGCAGACCGGGCTGGTCAGTGCGGGAAAGGCTCGTGGTGAACGATATGCCCAATATATCGAAGTGAGGAATTAAAGCAGCCATGAGCAGGACGTGACGATTCCCTCGGTGAGCCTAGCACCAGGGCGCTATGTGTCGGCTCTGCAACTATGGAAGCCATCCTGGATGGCGGAAAATGCCATGGACTGTCCCTGCCTTCCCTTGAGAGCTGATCGTGAAGCATTCGACGGTTCCAACTTGACAAGCTGGGATGTGGACGGCACCACAAACGTGAGAGTCCCACAGGAATGCTAACCTGTCAAAAATGCACGCTAAAAGTCGGACGTGTTGGCCTAAGGGTCTCGACTTAAGGGTGCATAACGAGACAGACCGCAACCACATCTGAAAAAACACTCCGGGTGAACGCAAAAAAAGAAGAAGTCCACGGACGAGTATGAAGTTTCTGAACACGTCACTCCTCCATTCTAGATTTGTGACATACTAATAGATGTATTAGTAGAGTAGAAGTAATGTCCACAGACAAATTTGCATGCCAACCAAAGATCACAATCAACAACAATGAAACCGACACAAACTGTGAATGTCTTTCTTCCCTAATCAAGAACAGTGGGGATTTATCAAAACAAGGCAGGCGTAGACTGCCCATAGCAATACATAGGTTAAACATTAATAAGAGCCTGTGGCACAACACCAGCCAATAAGTTGGAGTGAAATGTTTCAAAACCTGCATCATTCCTATGACAATATGCGAATATGAGTCAATGACCATTTCGCAATCACTTTTTAAAAAACGAAAAGAAAACTCTGGGCTTTTGTACTTTAATGTTACACAAAAGTTCCTAGAATACCCCAGACTAAGAAGAACGTACGCCTTAATTGACGCGGATTTGTTTCGTATTTAACTTGTAAACTAAAAACCTCTTTGTTTCTGATAGTGAGGATTTTTAAATGGTGGACTTGATATTTTATAAACATGTTTTGAACGTGAATTTGTTACGTTTTCACCAGAAGTTTTTGTACATTTTAACATTACATTTTAGTCTGCAAACATCCATACAGTGTTTTACCATTTACTCACCACGGGAGCCGAAGAATAAATGCAAGTAGTCAGGGATCCAAGACTAAACACAAGAAAGGCTATACACAGAATTTAAGTTCAAAAGCCCCGATTTTCTTCTTCGCTGAGAGAAAAGAAAGGTTGCTAACTACTGGTTCAGCTAAAAAACTAGTAATGAATGTGGATGATTATGTCACAACACTGCTTCCTGTTCTCAACAATACTTAATATTCTTGTTTGCCCGTTTCATGTAGCTGTTTCCTAGACAAGCTATTTTCCTCTCGCCTCGGGTTTTGCACTTCAGCATTTGTATTGGTAAAGCACCATGTTCCATATTTTGACCAAGCTAAAATTGTCCAACTGTTTTATCTTTATTTATTAGTGTTTATTGTCTTGCCTGTTTTTAAGGACATTTATTAGTCTCGGTTTTGTTCGGTTAACTGTTGCTGCTGTGTCATTGTAGTTAGTGCGCTTGCTTGCCAGGAAATTGAAATTCCTAACAGTGACAGAACTCTTTCTTCCGACCACTACGGCTCTAGAGTAGATCCAGCCTCATCAAGATGGTAAAAGGTATTCATTGCAGATACTGCTAGAGGGGTGTGAGATGTTAGGCATTCATATATTCATGGCCACAACCTAGGAGGTGGACATTTCTCTTCATGTCGCATTTAACTTACTGAACTATTCTCCAAAATTTCTGAAAATTGTAAATTACCCACATAAAGAGGGTACCGGGTAATTTTCTAAATTATTAAGGACAGATATGCGGCGAAATAAAGGGTCTTGTCATCCCACCTCAACATGCATGGCATGGAATATTTAAAGGCTTAACATTATGCACTCTAGCGATAGTTTCTGTCAGCAGTCCAATTTCACTTTTTTTAAAAAATTCTTCTTGACTTTATAAATCCTGCGATAATAAAACATCAGTAAAGCTTCTAAGTTCTTCTCGTTCATTTATATTAGAACAGAGTTCGGCAAATCTTTTTGTAGAGTTGTACCGAAGTAATATTCAACGTCATTCAGCATGTCATCCAGAGTCCTCCATTGTCTAATCCATATGCGTTTCTCAGTAATTCTTGAAAGACTTATTATGTCACAGCCAAGAGAACTATAGAGGGGACGTTGGGGGTGGTCGTGACGGAGGGGAAGAATAGGATGGAAACACGGGCCTTCCACCACTGTTCTGTCAAGGATATTGTGATGTTTAATATGGTCAGAGTATTTACTCATTTAGTTTATGGGGTCTCCGTAGCGGAGTGGTCAAGCCGTTTGACTCGGGCTCCGAAGGTTGTGGGTTCGATTCCGGGCGGCGCCCTTCTATTCACGAGGTAAATTGGCGACTCCTGTGGGTCGTCGCTAGAGCTACGGAGTTCGTTCTTTGTGCGACGCTTTCTGTGCTGCGGAAAGAGACCGAGCCATATGGGATAAAACTCGGTGCAATGAAGTCGGCCTTGTCGACTTTTAAGCGACATAACTTTGTTAGGGTCAGTCATTGTTACACCACACTCAGTTTGCATCAGGTGGCACATTTTTACACCCAATGTCAAGCAACTTTCATTTTCAAGAGAAGTAAAAACAAGGATAGCTTTTAAAGAATTATTTGCATATGTTTAATTACAAACTGAATTTTTTAAAATAAGATCATATACGCATTGTATCTGCAGCAAAGAACCTCGATGGCTCGGAACGCTGAAGAAGAAGAAGAAGATCATATACAATATTTCAATTCACTGAGCGTGCCGTTGGAAATGGTTCCATGTGTCACACTTGACAGACGCCCCAGATAGAGCACGTGTTATAGTAACTTATAGCCGTATAGTGCTACAGACCAGATAGATATGGTTATCAATAATGTAATAATAATAATGTAAAGCTTAGGTATTGTGTAAAATATACACATATATATTCTATATTTTCAGTTTTTCATGAACCAACTGCTTGTGGATTACCCCGAAGAACCACTTGATTATCTCATTAACTTGGTCAGAACAATTGACGCCAAACAAAAATTGTCCAGACAAAAATCAACAATCTTCGTCAGTTGAGAGGGGTCAAACTAGTTTCCCTTACATTTGAACTGTTCATTTGACAGGGTTTGTTGTTTCAGAATTTATACCGATAATGACCAAAACATGCTCTCTTTTTTCGTAGTTAATTGTGACAACAGTATACGACAACTACAAATAAGAAGATAATGACTATCTACCTCATCAACCTGCTTACATTTAATGCTAATTCACCATGATCATCATATGCATTTCATTCATGACATGCGATCAACTTCCTTCTCAACTACGTGTTCTATATTCTTTTTTTTCTTATTACGTGACATAAACAATGGCGATTGACTTGTTCTTTTGTGGGTAAATGCCTGTCGGTTTATAAACGTGCTACAAAAAGTAACTTGGTGTTGATCTTGGCCGGCCATTAGATTATAAGCAGCGTGTACCACCTTACAACTAATGTTCAGACTACAATGAACAGTAATATTTTACACATAAAAATCTATGTGACGAGACGCTGAATTTGCTTGTATTGTTCTGCCTATTATCTATGTTGTTTTGTACTCTTTGTTATTATCATGAACCCTATGTGCAAGTTATGGAGAGATACTTTAACTATCAATAACCCATGCGTACAATTCACGTGTTTGACTGACTTGTCATGTATATGACAATGACAGGTTTTGCTGGAGTGATTGTTTCTAACCGAACCACTGACAATGTACAGATGACGTGAACTATTTTATACGTTTATATTTCTTTTTATACTTATTTATATTTTATATTTCTCTATAGCCCGTTTGGATCAATAAACATATTTTATATACTACCCAGCATTTTATCATTGAAAACTAATTTATGTGTTGTAGTTGTTACGTTTTTTTTTTATAAATGCACGTTGTTAATTGTTTGTCCGTAGGGAGTCGCCGTGGCGAAGTGGTCAAGCCATCTGACTCGGGTTCCGAAGGTTGTGGGTTCGATTACGGGTTGCGTCCTTCAGTTCACGAGTGCATGTTTTCGGAGACTCCTTTGGGTCGTCAATGGAGCTACGGAATGTTTCATCATTGGCACCTTTCCGTCTTGACAGACGATAGTTTGGTACATTGTGCTTCAAAAAGGCTTAATAACTACGACCCATGGCGGTGGCGAGTGTGGCTGGTAAGGCCAATTCTTGCTGCAAATGTTTGCCCACAGTAGGTGCATGTGAAAGCATGGTCACTTCCACCATTTTGCACCATCTTACGTCTCTCACGCTCTGTGTGTGCTTTATCTGCAATCATTTTCTCCTTTGGAGCTACGGAATACGACCGAGCTATATGGGATAAAAACCCGGTGTAATTAAGTCGACCCTGTCGACTTTTAAGCGACTTTTAAAAAAAAATTTTATGTTCTTTCATGACCTCACAATCAACTTCAGAATTTATAAAACTGTCCATGATGTACTAGGCAATTTTTACGTTCAGTAGTTTGATAATTGCCGTCTCCGTGGCTAAGGACTTACGGACGTGATTCATAAACCCGCTTACCTGCGTTCGAAACACAGCTGCGACTGACTTGGTAGAAGACCGTATTGCGTTGCATTTTAATGTGTCGGTATGGGAGCCGGTCGTTCAGAAAGCAATGGCAAACTACTGAACGTAAACTTGCCAAGACATCAACAACAGCAGTAAAATGTTGGTGTTGATAGTAATGTCCTGTAAATAAGATATGCAAAGAAAAAAATAAATTTGAAATTGTTATCTGAATTGTTGCCCATAACGTCGAAATCAAAACAACTCGGTCTGGTTCCTAATCAACCGCAGCTGATTTGGAAACCTCGGCTCAGTATGTCGAGACATTGTGAAACTCGTTCAATGCCATAAGCCACAGATTCGGCAAAATGTACATTAAATACTAACGATAGGGGTAGCGTTGGTGTCACGATTATGATGTTATGCTGACAATGGCATGAGCGTGGTCGGGCACGGGTTCAATGAAAGCTCTCGTCGTTTGTTACGGCAGAAAAAATACTGACTACTTATTCTTCTGTGAACTCTGGCCTACAAAAATGTGATGATCTAAACGCTTCACATGCCACTTGCAGGTTCAAACTAAGGCACTATATTTATAAGAGGCGTTCATTTGAAATCCGTTCGTGCCGCACCGCGCGTAATTGCCTACGTTGAACATGATCATGTCATAGTTATGTGATAAGTACTGACCATTGAATAAAAGATCACGTGCTTATCATCCCATGATGCATTGCTTCTGCTTCTAAACGTTGAGAAAATGGCCGGGTTGATCCAAAATCCGTCCAAAGAATCTCAAAGAGCGGTGATTCAGTTTCTTTCATTTGAAGGATGTTGACCAGTGGACATTCATCGAAGAATGCAGGCAGCGTACGGTAACAAATGTGTGTCGAAGACAACAGTGACACACTGAGCAAGAATGTTTCGGAAAAGACGACAGATCTTCGACGGCCGGGTCAAGTGCATATTGTTGCAACAGAAAAATCATCGCCAAAATTGATGCAGCAGTACAGATGAACCGTTGTCGAAACATACGTTTGCTAGCGAAATAATTTGGTGTGTGTCAATTGGGACGTTCGTAAGAAACGTAAGAAAGGTCGTTCGTAAGAAACTGCAAAATCGGAAGGTGTGTTCACAGTGGGTACCACAGATGTTGACCGACCACCAAAAAGAGGAACGCATGGAATGGTGTTTGAACCACTTGCTGCGTTACAGAGTGGAGGGTGATGCATTTCTCTTCCGCATAGTGGCAGGCGATGAATCATGGTGTCACCACTTTGAGCCGAGCAGCAAAAGAGAGAGCATGCAATGGTAGAATGCTGGATCATCAAAAGACAAAAAATTCAAGTTACAGGTTTCCGCTGGTAAGGTTATGCTGAGCGCATTTTTGACCATGAAGGGCTATTGTTGGCCGACTTTAAAGAACCTGGTGTCAACATCAGCTCTACCCACTGCTTGCAAACACTAGACAAGCTGCAAAAAGCTATCAAGAATAAACGACCCGGCATGCATTCTCGCGGTGTGATTTTGTTGCACGATAATGCCCGTCCGCATGTGGCAAAGATTGTGCAGGAAGCAATAGCAAGGAAGAAGTGGGAAATTCTGCAACATCCAGCCTATAGTCCTGATTTTTCACCATGTGATTTTCATTTTTTCGGACCTCTAAAAAAGCTTTCAAGGGGCAACGATATCACACAGATGCAGACGTAATGAACGTGGTAAACACTTGGTTCAGTGAGTAACCACGATCCTTTTTTGCGGACGTCATTCGCCGCCTACCTGAGCAATGGGATGCTTGCATGAATGCCTACGACGACTTCTTCTGACCAACCAATGGTGCATAATTCATTCACAATGAATGCTTTGTTTAATTCTACCACACCTGTCAATGCTTCTTTCATGCTTTTGTAATAAAGCCATTGGAACGGGTTTCAAATGAACGTCCCTAATATATAACCTGTTATTCTGTCGTCTTGACAGACGATAGTTTATATTGTGCTTCAAAAATGGCATAACCTCCCCATAGCACAAAGCCTGGGCTGAATTGTAGAGGCCATATGTTCCTAATGTAGCATGATCCTTCTCTCAACCTTACTAGTTTACTTCAGAGGAAAGGTAACACCAGTACATCTGGAACATGGCAAGTGGCAGAAGCTGCCGGATCAGCAAAGCAATTCTCTAGCTGTACGCCTGTCGGAGCTTCGATCCTAGACCAATTGCAGACCAAGGCTTAGGACCTGGTCTACCTAGCCCTGACATTTAGTCATCAGATTGCATTTCCTCACACCGGGATAAGGCTTGTATTCCCCCAATTGCGCTCCTCCACCCGAAGTCAATGGCACTGTGTGGGGTGTCAAGTTTAATGAGCACAGTCCAACCTTCGCGTTTAACAGAAAGCAGCTAGTGCCGTTTACTGTCATTCGATAGCTCGGTTATCTCTGATTAAGATCACCTGACTAAGATTATATATATATATATATATATATATATATATATATATATATATATATATATATATATATATATATATATATATATATATATATATATATATATATATATCGTCTTCTTCTTCTTTCGTTCGCCTGAAATATGTTTATAACTGCAATGTTGTCTCTTGTATGAATCTAACAGTCTTATGATATATGTTGTTGTTTGTCCATCGAGAATGGTGACGACCATTCATTTCATCCCGTGGGGTTGAAAGTATGGAGCCGTGAGTTCTAAGATGGCTGATAAGGCCTAATTTTTCTCGAAATATTCTATGACAATGTGGGCAGAAAATGCTTGACGTTCCAGGAGGGGGATCTCCTGCAGTTGGATAAGGAATGACTTGAGCGATGAATTGGATTAAAGTGAGGAAGAGTTGCGCAATTCGTTGACCTCACTCTCTCGCCTGAGTCCATCTGAGTCCAGTGGCAAGCCAGGTATATATATATATATATATATATATATATATATATATATATATATATATATATATATATATATATATATATATATATGTCACTTGTCGTCCCTGGAGGAAAGTGGACTCGACAAGCACACCTTTAATATCCTTCTACTATTGGAACTATTGAATGACTTTTGTCTACACTCCTTCCTTCTGTCTTCCATACACTATATCTCTCGCTTTCTCTCTCTCTCTCTCTCTCTCTCTCTCTCTCTCTCTCTCTCTCTCTCTCTCTCTCTCTCTCTCTCTCTCTCCTTCATAACATACCCTGACAACAGTTTCCTCCAACAATTAATAACATGTTTATTGTTGAAAACTATGTCAGTTGTATGTATTGAATGTGTATATGTAGTTGGTAGTGTCTGCTAATGTGAGTGCAAGATAGGACTTTTGAATTCGTATGTGCCGTATACTTTCTCGCCTCTTCTGTCGGCCAAACCACAGGACATCAAACATAGAAATGGACAGCTCTCACCCTGGATGATCTCCTCCGGCTTGAGTCTGGACTTAATCCAATTCTTGAAAAAAAACAAATGTTCAATGTCTTATAACCAGAAAATAATCCAATATTGGTAAGTCACTGAAATCCATATATTTCCTGTTTTTGGAAGGTAGTATAGTCCCCCACTGAATACACACCGCCACTATCCAACATTGTCTAGAGTTACTATAAATGTTCTACACAATGTCTCTTGTTAATAAAGTTTTATTTTTTCTTCACAGTGCAATTGCATGCAGTTTTAAGTATCCCTGCTTGCCACAGGTTAACGTCTTTTCCTTTTAAGTGCTTTACTTGTATATTCGTTTGAGTATACAGTGTTCTGTATTTGACGTTAAGTTATCTCTTCTCAATATTAAAACATGTCTATGTTCTTGTTGGTTCTAGGTAGATACTTTATTTGCTCAAGTGAAGTAACCTTCATTTCTTCTCTGATTACAATAGTGGGATTGGAACCTGTGGGAGAGATATGTAATCCGGTGATATGAGTCTGCTTCATACTATTTTCTTATGTGAGAGTCCTTCTCTAGCCATACTGAGAAGCCTCCGAAAGACACTCTGACATAAGACTTATGAGTGCACTAAAGTTTACACGATTAGATAAACGAATGAAATGCTACAAGTCAAGAACAAACATCTATATCCCTATGCTACTATTACGCTAAGATTAGATTACCTTATATCTTCTATTATCATCCAAGAATTGAAATTAATAATTAAGCACATCGGCACTAATATCCCATTGCCTTAAACAAAACGGGACTATAATTTCTTTTCCACACATAGGATTCATAGATATCTCTGTCCAGTTTTGGAACACACACTAAAAGAGAAAACCCAGTTTCTACTATTTATATCGAGTGTCCAATCCTCCGTTGTCTTTTGATCCACAATCAAATTTTTCCGTAAGTCCCCACATCAAACGTCTGTGAACTCACGTATTCGTCAATTGCGCTCCGTCTCGTCCTCCATTCTTCGTCCTCCGTTCTTCCGCGGTTTCCCGGTGTTCCCCTACGCTAGTATTTCAAAGAGCCCTAACCCTTTGATCGCCGTCTCCGTTCGTTTTCCCGTTCTCGAAGTCTCCCCGTTGTTTTCTCCGTTGACAGAGCTGGTCAATGACTCCTTACACTGTATCCTATTTTATACTGTCGGTCAATAACCTTTAATTCGTCCTCATCTCAGAATGAAGTACTCGACTGTTAACCCTCCTCATACCTTGTAATTAATCTTACTAGTTTATCAGGGAATCATTAACTCACAGTATCCCGTGACAATATATATATATATATATATATATATATATATATATATATATATATATATATATATATATATATATATATATATATATCATACTAGTTGCAATTCGATTATGTGTCCATTTAGCTTTTCCTCATTGTTCTTAGAATATGGGGATAGCTCCATGTAAGCGAAAAACCACTAGGCGTGGAAAAGAGTCAATTATCCTTTTTTTTTTAAACTGATTAAGTGCTATGGGATTATTCATCATCTTATGCGTTTTCCTACATCTACCATAGGCTTATATATAGTAATTTTCCTTATGCAATCCCCTCTAATTTGATATATAATACAACATGTGTGCTACCATTTTAACAAGTTTTAAGTCTTCAGATTCTGCATGGGATATAACAGGCTGAATGAAATGCCACATGTTCAATAAACTAAAGATAGGAGATACTGAAGAATTTAACTGTGGAACTGGTAAAATGGCAGCTAAACATCTGCTGCAAGAGTGTCCAATATACACAAAACAAAGAAAATTATTTTGGTCTATACCCACTCCATTTGTGGACAAACTCTATGGGTATGTCAACAACCTCAAGTTGACTGTCCCTTTCTTTAAATAGACTCAGGCTGACATCTGAAGGTGTACACAGAAGAAGTATACACTGCTCTGTAGGTCGGGATGGCTGAGAGGTTTAAGCTATTAAAACGCTGCTGACTGCGGCACCTACTGAACGTAAAATTGTCTAGTAAATCAAAAAACAGCTAATAGAAGCTTGATGTGATTGTAAGGTCCTGCAAAGGTCATGCAATGTTATTGTACATATTCCTCGTCAAACCTCATCGAGGTGGATTTTATTTTAAATGTGCCCAGCTATTCAGGTCGACTCCAGCGTGATACTGACCCCATCACGCACTGAGTGATGTTTGGTCTATAAGTACCATATCCCCAATGCGCCTTAAGGTGTGTAAAGAAAACCGTTATTTAGTGCTGGCTTTTCCCAGGGTGACACAGCCTAAAATGAGTACAGCCTCATACAAAGAAACAACAACGGGGTACACGACAATGTTCAGAATTATGGGAAAGGAAAGGACTGAGGCAGGGAGCTGGTGACTCAAATTCATTAGTCAGGCATAGTATATGTATGACAGTACATGACACTTACCTTTAACATACTGCCTCAGTACTTATACCTGCGAATAATGGACCCTGTATACAAAGATTAGAAATATATTTGAAGCCCAGGACATGTGCTTTCTTCGTAGAATGCTACAAACGTCATGAGTTGCAAAGAAATAATATTCAAGTACTGCAGACAAATTAACAAAGACAGTTGAATACTTACACCAGGAAAAGAAAAATAAAATAATATTTTTCTATCACGTTATGAGAAGAGAAGGTCTTGAATTGTTTTGGTCACATTATAAGGTCTCGACAACAACAAAATCACAACGGGTTGCTACATTATGAGAAAAGAAGAAAATCAAAGCTTTTTTCAGTCACATTATGAGAAGAAAAGGTCTCAGCAATAGGAAAATCACGACTGTTTTGGTCACATTATGAGAAGAGGTCTCGAGAACAACAAAACCACGATTGGTTGTTACATTATTAGAAGAGAAGATACAGACAAGAAAAAAAATCAAAATTGTTTTGGTCACACTATGAGAAGATAAGGTAATGGACAACTGGAAAGACTGAGGGTATTGGGAGTCAGAGGTCGACACGCAGACTTCAAGTCCTAGGAGATCAAGTCTACCCCGAATCACAGTGTGGCTTTCGACAGAACCGGTCTACCATTGATATGATATTCTCATTGCGACAAATGCAAGAAAAATGCCGTGAACAGAATCAACCACTGTTTATTGCCTTCATCGACCTCACAAAGGCATTTGATTTGGTTGTCAGTCGTGAGGGTCTGTTCAAGGCACTAAAGAAGATTGGCTGCCCACCAACTCTTCTGTCCATTGTGGAATCGTTCCACACAGGCATGAAGGGTATAATCAAGTTCGATGGTGCAACTTCTGAAGAGTTTGAAATCAAGAGTGGAGTTAAGCAAGGTTGTGTACTAGCTCCCACCCTCTTTGGAATATACTTTTCACTTCTACTGAAATATGCCTTTCGTGATCAGGATGGTGGTATATACATTCACTCACGCTCAGATGGCGGCCTCTACAATGCTCAGAGATTGAAGGCCAAGACCAAAATTAGGAGGGTACTGATCAGAGAGTTGCTTTTTGCAGATGATGCTGCAGTTACGACCCACTCTGAGGAAGAATTGCAATGTCTACTATCTGCATTCTCCAATGCTTGTTCTGAATTTGGTTTAACAATAAGCAAAAAGAAGACACAGATTATGTCACAAGGTGCACATGGGGTACCATCAATCTTTATTGACGACGCCGAACTAGAGATATGGCCGAGGGGTTAGCAGCTTTCTCCGCTAACTCCGAATACTCTCGTCACGTGACGCGACGAGAATTAGCAGTGGTTCGAATTGCAAAAGTGACTTATGAGAGTATGGAGCCGGTCGCTCAGAAAGTCGTGGCGTGCTGATGAGCGTAATCTAGCCTAGGAATCAACATACAGCTGAAAGATGCTGGTGTTGACCGCAATATCCTGAGACAGGATGGAAACGCGGAAAAAAAAAAAAAAAAAGGATTAGTGGTAAATAGCAAATTATCCATAGATCAGGAAATCAACATCCGGATTGGTAAGGCAGCAACAACAATGAACAGGTTAAGAAAAAGAGTCTGGGAGAACAGGAAGCTTACTGCCAAAACAAAAGTCCTTGTCTATCAAGCCTGTGTCTTTAGTACTCTTCTTTATGGCAGTGAAACCTGGACAACTTACTCACACCAAGAGAAACGTTTAAACAGATTTCATATGCGGTGTCTGCGAAGAATTCTTGGTATTCAGTGGCAAGACAAAATCACAAATACTGAAGTATTGGGAAGATCAGGTTGTGTGACGGTTTATTCCATGCTCAGTCTTCGTAGACTTAGATGGATAGGACATCTTAGGAGGATGGATGATGGTAGAATACCAAAGGACATCTTTTTTGGTGAATTACAGATGGGTAAGAGATCTCAGGGTCGGCCTCTACTACGATACAAAGATGTGTGTAAACGGTACATGATTGATACAGGCATTGATAATGCACATTGGGAGCAAGTCGCCGCTGAACGTGTTGCATGGAGGGCAAACATCAGAAATGGAATAAAGACAAAGGAGAAAATTATCGCAGATAAGTCACACACCGAGCGTGTTAGACGTAAGATGGTTCATGATGGTGGAAATGACCACGTGTTCACATGTACCCACTGTGAACGGACATTTACAGCGCAAATTGACCTTATCAGTCACATTCGCTATTGCCATAGGTAAAGTTATGCCTTTTTAAAGCACAAACTATCGTCTGTCAATGTGTGTAGTTAGTTAGTTAGTTAGTTAGTTAGTTAGTTAGTTAGTTAGTTAGTTAGTTAGTTAGTTAGTTAGTTAGTCGACAGATCATCCTCATTGCACATCGAACCATTCAGTCCATAAGTGCTCGGATCCCCTCCTCAGCAAATCCCGCAACGTGTAGTGGCTAACGACACCAGTTCTGTGTTGGTTTATCAATCTTCTTTGGCTTCCTGCGTATTGTTCTTGTTTGGTCACACCTCTTTTACACTGCTGTTCTCGCAGTCTGACCATGGTTGTAGATTCACCGTCATCACCTGGTTCTTGCAAGTCTTACATTCGTAGATCATTCAGAAAGTCAGCCTGGTCCATGGCGCGTCCGCCCTCCACAGCAGCCTTACCTGCGAGCTTGTCAGCCCGCTCAATTCCCTGTACTCCCGCACGCCCTGGCACGAAGATGAAACTAATCTTTGCCAGCCGAGACCACTCCAGAGACAGTAACCGCTCTCTTCGAATCCACCCCATCTCTATCCTCTTGAGTATGCTCAATGAGTCACTAAGGACACATGCCCTAGTGAATGTCTGTGATTTAGCCATGTTATTGCTTTACTTACTGTCATGACTTCCATAGTCTCAACAATAGCACCAGAGTCCTCCTTCACAATTCTCCCTCCGGCCTGAGCCGTAAAGGCCCATGAGCTTCTCAAGCGTCGGACGACCGAAGCATCTGTGTAAATGACAGCATCACCGTCTAACGAATTCTCGAAAATCAACGCTTGTACTTCCGCCTCCACAGCAACCGGATTTTCTTGTCTACATTTTCTTTCTAGCTGGATGCAAACTGAAAAGGACGTACAGAAATATGTTGGCACTTTACCCACTCCTCTCCAGTTTCGAAGTCCTCAAATGAACACACCTGTTGAAGAATGTCTTCGGCTTGACCCATTCACGACCTTCTTCTTTTTAACCTGCTGCCCTTCATCTTCATAATTTCAATATGCAGTGGATGTTGTGTGTTTGCGTTAATTCTGAGGCAGGCATGCGCTCTGTAAAATGTGTATTCTGTCTTCAATGATTGGAGAATCAAGAAGGTAGCGCATCGCCCTGCATGCTGTATCTCTTTTACATCCAAGAATAATGCGCATAGCTTCGTTCTGTATCCTTTCTATCTGCTTACAGCTGAGAGTCAGGATGGCCAACGCATACTCAAAAACAGACATGACCAGCCCCTCGGATAGAAGACACAGATGGCGCTGCTCACAGTTTGCTGCCGCCATCACTCGCATCGCAGCCAAACCTCACTTGGCCTTTATTATCACCTGGTCTATGTGCTCATTATACGCAAAGCTTCGATCAAAACGTATCCCCAGGTAATGCATTGCCTGCGTTCTTTCCATCGTCTCTGAACACAGCTTTACAACTGGTGTTGGAGTGTTGACAATATGATTATTCAACGAGAACCATGTCATTATTGCCTTTGTTGGGTTGGCAATTGGCCCAGCTTCAACACACCAAGTACTTATGCGATTGAGTTCGGTTTGTAGTTCCACAGCAACCTGGACTCTATCCTTACACTGATGATACACTAAAACATCGTCGGCATATGACAGTGTCCTCCCCTGTCCAGTGATCTGCTCGCTGGTGATTCTCACAGTGTAGGCGTTGAACAGCACCGGAGATAATGGTGATTCCTGTGGTAGGCCAGGATATATTGTTGTTGGTTCCGAAGTCCAACTGCCACATCTAAAAACTACTTTCCGTTGGAAGAGGGCTGCAGCGATCCAACTAAGGAGGAAGGGGACACAGTACAGAGTGACTGGCCTTCTAGGGCACGGTTCGTTCCTACTAGGGGACTTAGTACAGTGTGACTGGCCTTCTAGGACACGGTTCCTACTATGGGACACACTCAGTAGGCCCTACAGCGTGAATGGCCTTCTGGCACATGTTCAAAAATATGCGAGGTTTCACTCGCAGGCTGCGCGTGGTAAAACTAAAACGACCTTTCCAGACCGTATAGAGAAGTGATAATGTACATGGGAAATAAAATGGGAATTTGTGGACAGATGAAGCAAGGAGGAGCAAGGAAAGGATGTTTTTGTCATCAGATCCTTCTTTATATATATGTAGAAGACAGCCACAATTTTTTGGCATGTTATGAGAAGAAATGGATTGGAGATCTTAGTGACAACTGGTAAAATCGAAGGGAACAGATCAAGAGGAAGACCGAGAGGAAAATACCTGGATGGCTTGGCCACATGGCATGGGCGAGACAGGAACACTGAGCTGATCCACGACTCTGGTGATCGTGTGAAATGGCGAGTCATGACCGCCCACGCTTTCCGGCATGGCACGTGATATATATATATATATATATATATATATATATATATATATATATATATATATATATATATATATATATATATATATATAAAGGATATAAGGACTTATCTTGAGAAGCTGAAGCATTAAAAAATCCAGTGGTACTCTGTAGTACGCGTCCTCAAGATCAATCGCTGCAGCAAAGGTTTCAATGCCTGAGTGGAAACCTTCATAGACATCATGGGCAAAAAATGCTGCATTGGTCCAAGTTTCTCTTTTTGGACAGTAACCCTCCCAGGGTAGGTGGGAAAACACCTTGCCTCTCTAGCAAGGAGGAGCATAATCATTTGCTACACCCGACGTGGCAGATGATAATGATAAAACCATATTGTTCTTATTTTAGCTCATACACACCCTGATGCTTACTACTTTTAAGTAACAAATGTTTCAGTTATAAAGAGTTAATTTGTTTTAAAGTGCACAAGAGTTCAGTGATCAGAAACAAACACTATAAGTTGTTATGCAACACAAATGTATTGAATTCACTTCTAAAGTAAGACAATAAGGAAAATGCCTACACTGAGCATTAAGCTATTATTTCACAACTAAACTTGAGGCAAACATAAGCGCAATAACTTCAACTATAAAGTACAAAGCAAAGCAATCAATATAGAAAATTTTCTGTGAAATTTACAGTATTTGTTAGCTGATTTCTGAGTGCACAGATAAGTCTTTAATTATGAAAACATAATGAATAAAAAGTACAAAATGGTTTTGAATTAATACAAAAAATAGTCTCTGAAAATATAACTTATTTAATCTGAGCATATTTAGACCCATTTGTGTGCATGAATAATGTCCGTAATAAACATGGAAAACATGAACAAATCTCTAAAAGACACTTTTACCTAGTTATAATCAGGCTGAGAAATACCAGTTTAAAAGCTCAGTAACTGTGGCCAGATGACAAAAAAGTGTAATCATTTTTTGGCCATATTATGAAAATACAAACTAGAACATACTGCAACAACTAAAAAAAAAGATATGGAAAGAGAAATAAAGGAGGACAGAGAGAAAAAATCCTTGTGTCATGGCACAGAAGAGTGTTGTTAGTGCACGAACTGATAAATTCTTATAGAGATCGCAAGATATAGAAAATTGTGATTGCTCATGCCTGTCGGTGAGGCACTTGATGATGATGACTTTGATGACAAGAAAGGTAAACCTAACTGATGTAACAAAATACAGTTGGTCAGAAACAGGTTTGCCTTGTCATATCAACTTACATCTGAGCATTGGTTGGAAACAATTTTGCTTCATGCAATGTCTACACAGGCTTGTTTTCATTTGGACTCATGAAATCTCAGTATCTTTGGCCTTTTTGTTTCTTCAACTCTCATAGTTTCCATGTAGCTCTCTCTCTCTCTCTTCCCCCCCCCCCCCATAACACACACAGAGGCATGCTGATATATACACACACCAATATATTAACTTTATCGTGCCTCTTCATGTTTGGCTGAGTATACGCCGGAGACACACCAACTTTATATTTACCTGGTCAAATATATAACATAAAAATGGTCTGAAGCAGTAATCTCCGACGTGTCTGTGGTGTGATAGGGCCGTCACACTTTAAAGGCCTAAATGCATTGGGGAATAGGTGGCCAGTCTAAACCTCTGCAGGTGTTAAACCCTCATCCGACCGCACTCATCATTATCAGCGTAGCCCTTATCAACTTCACTAACATACCCACATTATTATGTTTCTAATTGTTACTCTGATGTTATAGACATTTTTATGGGTGCTTGCAGTTTCTAGTTCACATTCTAGTGAGTTTTCTGAATTATGCAGTGTTTCATATTAGCAATTATAGTTGTATTCTCTTGGTGCATCTATCTAAAGGTGACAAACATGCTCCAGAGCTGTAGTATATACTGTGTTTTATAAATCATGGCCTGGAAAAAAAGACTTGAAAGTAAATTCTGAATTCAGCATCGTGTAGCAAGTCTTTTGTAGAAGGTTGCTCATCATCAGGCATCAAAGTGTCCCAGTCTCTGGCCAGTTCTCCTGCCTCATGCATCCACATGTCCAACCCCCCCCCCCTCCACCTCCCGGTTTCTGCAATGTCCTGCGTCTACCTCCATGCTGGCTGACCCTGCGTCTACCTCCATGCTGGCTGACCCTGCTTCTTCTTCCAGCAGAAACTATAACTTCCATCACTGTTCTTTTCAAGCTCCTGTAATGCTTAATATAGCAAATAATTTTAGCTTCCAAGGCACGATACTGTTAATGAAATTCTGAATCAAGTAGTAGAATAACGTAGATGTCAGAGGAAGTTGTAATGTTACAAAGAGATGTGAGGGAGTAACACTGCTATGTACTGGACACAAGGGACCTGTATGTATGTTGGGCACGTTAACAATCCCTCAGCAGTTGGAAATCGAATAGAGCAGAAGGAATAGTCCGGTCTTCTTCTTCAGTGTTCCGAGCCATTGAGGTTCTTTGCTGCAGATACAATCCGTCTCCATTCGTCTCTCTGGTGGACCTTCTCTTGCCAGTCGTTGATTCCAAGTGCTTGTAGGTCTGTATATTATTATCTCTCCACCGGAATAGTCCGGTGCTCAGGCAAAGTGTATCAATTAGAAAAGCTACCCACAAACAAGTGAAGCATGTACACACACTGCTGTACACACATTTAGATCCTCGCTGGTGCTACAGAGTTTGCGCTCTATATTAAGATTATCCTTTTGTGGAAGCTGGAGCACTTATGGAGATATCCATGTGCAATAGAAGTGATCCTTTACAAAACCAAACTAACCCAATACAGGGAAAGCTGGGTTCTGGGAGCAGAGAGTGTGTACTGTATATCTACAATCAGTAAGTTTTAAATATATCTGGTTTCATTTATTCTTGTACAGATATCCAAGTTTAGTTCAGGTTTAGTCTCTCTCTCTCTCACACACACTCACCCACACCCGTTTTGTCTTTCATTGCCAAGTTTAATCCAGCAAGGATAGATTAATAAGAATGCCAAGCCACATAAAACATCTGTCCAATCACATCATCTCATGTCCCTAGTGGGTCTATATGATTGCTATTTACTATTACCGATTCCCATCTAGTCCTTGCATTTTTTAAAGACCATTATATTTTATTGTTTTGACTGATGATATTAACTGCACCAGAATAACACTGGAAACAAAAGTTTACAGGGAGCTTTAAACTAAGCAATCAATACAGATATGTTCATAATAAGAGATAGTTGTTCATATTTAACTTTCTTATATATCAACATGGGCGGGCTCATTAGTATAGTTAATAGAAAGCTAAATCTGATGCCTGTATTCATTGTTGCCAGCAGCTAAACGACTGGCCACCTATGACATCACAAACCATGGCAAGAAACTGCTTCAAGATCAATTATGTTATTATTACATATCAACATGATTACATACAGTACAGAATTTTGTCAAGTCCTACAAATAAATCTCATTTTATCTGGAATGTTGTTGGCAATAGCCATGTGTATTACAACTATTTCTTGTATGTAAATTAAGTTTGCAGTATGTCCCCTGTCCTCACTTCAACTGATATTAGCACGTACAGTCCAGTATTTCTGGGCAGATATTTCAAAGCTCTCTTCTACTCAACTTTTTGTTTTACCCTGGTAATAAATTATTTTAAGTTCCCTTTATTATTACTTTTAATGTCAATATAGCTTTGTAACCAAAGAAAATGATGTTTTCAAGGAAGTTAAAATTCTGAGAGAAAAATCTGGCACCACATGCTTATGTCTCTTAAGAATTACAAGAGTATATTTCAGATCTGAATATTCAACATTTCTATTTACCACTCATGCATTAATTAGCCTGTTGGCTTGGTGGTTATATGTTCAAATCTATACTGAGAAGGGGGGAAATAGGGGGGGGGGGGGGAGGGGGGGGCAGAGGGAGAGGCGTCTCAGATCAACTCAGCCCAAAATGGGTACCAGGAAATTTCCTGGGAAGTAAAAGCACCAGACATGATATGAAGCACACCACCCATCGAGTGCCAGCTGGTCTGTAAAACATGGGGCTAGCACTATATATCCCAGATGTGTAAAAGGTTCATTTACTCACATTGCATAGATAGTTGAAAACTTTCTTTTCTCACGATGCCTGAATGTATCTTTAATGCCATCTTGCTTAACACCCATGCAAAATTTATGATATTTCATACAATGACAGTGCTGTAAGGTGAGGGGCTGTCATCTCACGATTCTCCAACCATGCTGACCTAACTACAAGAGATAATATTTGGTTAGCCATGTCTGACACTGATGACTCCCCAATCATATACACTAAACTTACTTTGATTATGTCTAACGCTGATGACTCTCTAACCATGTACAACAAGCTTACTTTGACCATGTCTAACACAGATGGACTCTCTAACCATATACAAGCTTACTTTGACATGTCTAACACTGATGTGTCTCTAACCATGTGCACCAAGCTCACTTAACTACAAGAGACAGTACTTGGAGATTTATGTACGGAATGAATGGTTCAGTGTGCAGTGAGGATAATCTGACCACTAACCATGAGAGGAGGAATGGTGACAGACAAATAGACAAGCAGACAGGTTAGACATAATTTCCGTACTCACTTACTGGTGACAATATTAATTTTTCTAATTATCGAATATCATTAACAGGATAGATTTTCCAGATTCTTTTAAATGTTCAATTATCGGCAACAGTATCAGCAACACACAAGTAAAACAGAATATATGACACTGCACAATGTTTCCAAGATATGGACTGTGGATTCTTCTTCTTCTTTCGTTCGCTTCATTGCAGTTCGCTTGTCTATAACTGCAATGTTGTCTCTTGTATGAATTTAACTGTCTTTTTCAGTTCACACAGCGGTCCATAGAGTTTATTTTCCACTGTCGTCTCTCTAGGCCAGAAGGTTTGCCTAGATATGTTATATTTTGGGCAGTCTTGGAGTATGTGCTCTGCTGTCTGCGACGCCAATCCACATGTGCACATGGCAGTTTCACCATTCTTTGAATTTTGTATACATGTGGTGGACTGTGGATATGTCGGACAACAATCATTTTTCAGGATGTGTTGAAAAAGGGCTAACATAACAGAGAAGGTTCTTACAGAGCTCAGAGCTCTACCTAAGCCGTGCAAAGACAATATTAATGGAATCTGGAAGGCATGGCAGTAAGAAGCACAAAATATCGCAAAACACTGACAAATGCTTCTATAAATTATATGTAATGGTAATAGTGAATACAGACAACTATGGATAAATTGCAACACTGTCAACTATGCGAATCAAAAAAAAAAATGAATTATAAACAACTGAAGACTAAAACATATTATTAATATTTAACTTCAAACCCAAATAAATGACACTTCATTTTCAACAGGATGAAGTAAACTGAAAACAAAATTATTAAACAAAGATTTCCTTTCTGGCAATAAATATGGAAAATTCCATATAATGAGATTCTTTAATCCATTTAAACCATTTAAAAGTCATTTCAAACTGTCATGAAAAAGATTGTGATATTTGTGCCCAGAAATCACTGGCAAATACAGTAATGTCAATGGCTGAACTTAAGATTACTTTTAAAGAACATGAAAAATGTGCAAACAACCAACAGCCATATTTGACTATTATAATTTCCAACAATGATCCTACATTACCACATAATAAAGTAAATCATCTGATGTGGTGATGGAGCGAGAGGACACAATCAGCATTTCATATCTCAATTTGTCCTGCGGCAATTTCCTGCTATAAGTCTGTGACATGATAGAGCCATCACTTTTTGTAGGCCTGAGTGCATAGAAGAAAAGATGGCCAATATCTTTCATACTTAGCAGATGACAAACCTAGGCATCAAACCCTCATCTGACCATGCTCATGAGGTCCTTAGAGCAGTTTCCTATCAACTCTCACTAATATGTCTGTTAAACAGCATTTAAAAGAGATGTATTCAAAGAGTATTCGATTCAGAATAAATTAGCCATTCCAAATTTTTACATAAGTACAAAACAACAATAAAAATAATGCTTGTGATGTAACAAAATCAACATACGCTGATGCCATAATACAATGAAACAGAAAGTGTCATCATCATCACCATGTGCCATGCCAATCTGCATGGACTGTCATGTCTTGCCATCTCACATCATCATCACCATGTGCCATGCCAATCTGCATGGACTGTCATGGCTTGTCATCTCACATCATCATCAGAGTCTTGAATCAGGTCCGTCTTCTTGTTCCAGTTATACCATGAGGCCAAGTCATCTTTTCCCATCAATTTTATTAGCTGTCCCTAAGTTTTCCAGATTATTTCTCCTCAAAACGAGCCCAAAAAATCTGTGCTGTCCACATCTATTTTCTCTGATTAATTTTTTTAGTTATTATTTGTTTCTTGTAAGACCTTCTCATTTGTTGTTCTGTCCTTCCATGGTTCTCTTGGCATTCACCTCTGTTATCATAATGAGAGTCTATGACAGTAGAAAAATTTCACTTCTGAACTCATATTTTCTTCTTCCTCTTCAGGAAGAATTTGCAATGCTTCAATTCTGGCATGGAATAGGAGGCTCACTTTAGGTTTCAATAGTTTCTTAGATCTACAGAAAATGTATATCCAGGGATCTCAGCTGGCCAGGGATCTCAGCTGGTGGCCGTAATATAAATAACTTACATTATGCTGATGACATCATCTTGATAGCTACAAGTCAGATGGAACTAAGAAGATGGTACAGTGGTTGTTAAAGTTAGCTGCACATCCTTTACAGGACGTTGCACTCAACCCTAGCAATTTTTTGCTGTTTGTGATCTCTTGGCAAGTTTGACATTCAGTAGTTTGCCACTGCCTTCTGAACGACCGGCACCCATACCATTTTGTAACAAAACCAACCCAAGGTAGTCTGCTGCCAAATTGACAGCAGCTGTGTTTTGAGCGCAGTATGCTGGATTACGAACTGCGTTCGTAAACCCTTTGGTATGGAGCAGGCTGTAGAAAGTGAATAAATGGACAGCCTTCTGTCACAACACAAAAAGGTGTCAACATACAAACTGATACATGCTGTTGGAGATATCGAGATGTGGAGAAATGTGATCGCTCACTCCGGCTGGCAAGGCACTTGATGATGATGAATACTCTAAGAAGTCAAAGACATCAACATTTAACTTTCAATTAAAATGGCAAATGTCAATATTCCACCTGGAACAGTCAGGATCAAAATAATAATATGTACTTAATGTTTATGCAACAAACTGATTGTGCACTTTGTGTTTCAGATAATGTAACAAAACTTATTTAACACTTTCTACTTCATATTAGTGTTAAATGTAACAATACTGTAAAATTTGTATTTCACATGTAACAAGACAGATTTTGAATTATGCACTTCATAAAAATGATTCAGAACAACCAGATGTGAAATATTCTAGAAAAATGAAAATCTATATTTTGATGCTTTCTATGCTAAATCATCAACACAAGTGTACAAATCACACAGTGCATGATCCTGAATTTGATTATTGTTAGGATACGACTAAATCTGACATCTCAATATGCCAGAAGAACATGTGCTATTAATATTTACAGTTTACAGCATTTAAAATGCATTAAACATGAAATAAATTGTGTCAATTATTTTTATTTTTATAATATTTAACATTAGTCTCACATTTAAAATTTAAATAAAAGCATGTAAGAGATAAAATAAACAATATTTAAATATGAGACTTTCAAACTGAGGTTTAAAGTAAATACACATACATTACAAGATTAAACGTCATAACAATCATAGACTAGTTGAAGATTATATCTGAAAGTAACCTTACTGGCTACATATTTCATCGAGATAATTATATTTAAAATATCCGTTACTTCATTCCATTAATGCCCATTAAAAAAAATGACAGGATCAGGAAGAATAGAACTCAATTAAATGGTATTTTGTTTATGTGTTTAAAGCAGGAGATCACCAGGCAACTACACAATCAGCAACAATAAAAGAATACAACAGCCGTGCAAATGATAAATGTAGCTGGAAAACATTGGCCATCATGTGACACCTTGCTTCCTCAATCACTGATAGACTGTGCTGCAGTTATTTGTATACTTCTCTAATCAAATTAATTTACCTTTCGCCTAGTTAACTTCATATAGTCAAGTCTTAGTCAGATATGACTGAGCTATCGTATGACAGTAGACAGTACTGCCTGCTTTCTGCTAGCGCCGAATGTTAGGCGCTCACAAAACCCGACATCCCACATTGTGCAAACGGCTTTGGGTGGACGAGCACAACTGGGAGGGTATAAGCCTTACCCTAGTGTGAGAAAATGCAACCTAATGACTAAAAGTCATGGTAGGGCAGACCAGGCTCTAAGCCTTGGTCAGCAACTGGTCTAGGATGAAGCTCCGACAGGTGGAGAATTAGAGCATTGCTTTGCTGGCAACTTCTGCAGCTTGTCTTGTTCCAGACATATTGGTGTTTCCTCTGGAGTAAACTAGGCAGGCTGAGAGAGGGATCAGGCTGCATGGGCAACACATGGTCTCTAAATTCAGCCCAGGCTTTGCACTATAGAGAGGTATAACTTTATATTACAAACTATCATCTGTCAAGATGGCAAGGTGTCAGTCAATCACTTAACTTCAGCAGAAATGACCTTCTTTACCTGTGTGTTTTATTGTTGTGTATGTTAATTTCTCTCTTGGGGGTTTCTGTGGGGAAGTGGTCAAGTCACCTCTCTCGCACTCTGAAGGTCATGGGTTCAGTTTTGGACTATGTTGTTCAGACAAGTGCCATTTGTCCATACACCACTCGGGGTCACGGCTGGAGCTACAGAGTTCTTGTTTTGTGCAATGCTCTCGGCAGGAAGCTTGCTGTTCTGCAGATGGTGTCTGAGCCAGATGGAGTAAAATCTGTTGTAATGAAGTCAATACGCCCACCTTTAACCTTTCTTTATGTTAAGAAGAAATATTGTTTGCTTCCTTTCACATTTGCATGTAATTTTACAACCAAATTTTATTAATAATTTTCTGAGGTTTGTAATTCAAGAAATAATTAACCCAAGGATGTTACATTTCACTTCTAATGTTGAAATGAATATAAATCACTAAACTAAAAAATTAAACATGCCAGCATTTTAGAAGACATTGTGTACTGAGGCATCTAATGGCAGTGGGAATGCGGTTTCTGAGGAGAATGCAAAGAATATCATGGACAGACAGAAAAACCAATGAGCAAGTTCTACAAGTAGCAAATGAAAACCGCAAACTGATTAGAGAAACTAGACACAGACAGTCAAAATGTTTTTGATATGTGAGAAGAAATAAACTGGAAAACTTGTTGACAACTGGCAAGATTCAGGGGAAAAGAACATAGGGAAGTAAATATCTTGATGGCTTTGCCATGTGGCATATTGAGACATGAACACGGAGTTGGTCCATGAGTCTGGTGATCATGTAAGTTGGCGAAACATGACTGCCAATGCTTATCAGCATGAGGATGTAACTATTTTGCTCACTTATTCACCTACAGAACTGGCAGCAACAAGACTACAATGTGTCATACTGTAAGTGAACCTTTCTTCATAAATGACTTAATTCACCTCATTCCATTACAAGCAACATGTTTTGGAATCACAAATAATCAAGCTCATCCATCATATCACATCAGCACTGTCATCACATATATTTTCATAATGCTAACTACACAAAATTTAAATCCTTAAGTTTATTTTCAAAAGCATATTCTCAAATGGTGGGTTAACATCCCCACCTTTGTAAAAACCTTTCTTTGTTACGAAACAAATACATGAGCCTCGATATCGGACTGACTTATCTGGACAACGACCTTGGAACGTTAAAGGACTTTTGAGATTTGGAACATGGAATGTACGGACACTATATCGAGCTGGAGCGGCCGAAGAACTAACCCGGGAGCTGATTGAATATCAAATGGATATAACAGCAATTCAAGAAATAAGGTGGCCAGGAGAGGGTACTTTAGAGCAAAATGGAATGATTATAATATATGGAGGAAACACCGAAAATAAACATGAATTAGGAACAGGATTTGTCATCAAAAAAGAGTTATGGGGGAACGTTTTAAACTTTAAAGCTTTTAATGACAGGATTAGTAAATTACGAATAAAAGGTAAATGGAAAAATATAACGATGATTAATGTACATGCACCTACTGAAGAGAAAGAAGATGATATTAAAGAAGACTTTTATAATGATCTGGAAGATGTCATAGAAGAAACCCCCAAACAGGACATCCTGATTGTGCTGGGAGACTTCAATGCAAAAATAGGTAGAGAGCAAACTAATAAAAAAGTGGCCGGTATGGAAAGCCTACATACAACTTCAAATGATAATGGATGGAGAGTCATCAACCTGGCAGAAGCCAAAGGACTGCAGGTTAGCAGTACCAGACTACAAAGAAAGGATATACACAAACAAACTTGGAAATCATGTGACAAGAGAACCTATAATCAAATAGATCACATTTTAATTAACAACAGAAATGCATCAAACATACAGCAAGTCAGAAGTTATAGAGGAGCTGAGTGCCACAGTGACCACTTCCTCGTTGGAGCAAAATTTAAAATAAAACTTAAGAGAGCTTTCTATACTAAATTACAAAGATTACACCCAACATATAACAGAGAAAAACTGCAAGACATTACAGTCAAAGAGAAATTTACAGATGAAATAAAATGTAAACTTGAAACTCTGCAAAACCCTTTGGAGGAAAGCATTGACCAAACTTGGTTGAACATCAAGAATACAATTCAGTCTACCGCAGAAGAATGTCTCGGTGTGTTAACCACGCATAGAAAGAACAGATGGTTCAATCAAAAATGTGAAGAAGCAGTCATTAGGAAGAAGAATGCCAGACATGTATGGTTAAATGACATCAATAACATCCAAAAGGAAGAGCATTATAGAAATGAATGTAAAGAGGCTACAAAAATAGTCAGACAGCAGAAGCGAGAATATATGAGTAATATAATCAAAGATATGGAAACTAATCACCAGAAAAATGAATCCAGAAAATTTTTTAAAGAACTGAAGTCAATGAAACGAGGGCACCAACAAAACACATATGGTTTAAAAGACAAAAATGGGAATATGATAAATACCAATGAGGAAATGTGCAACACATGGAAAGAATATTTTATTGAATTACTAAATTGTGAAGCTCCAAGTAACATTTTCTCACAGGAAGAGGTTCTAACATGTGAACCACAAATTGAAGAACCTACATTTGAAGAAATCCTATATGTAATCACACGACTTAAAAACAATAAGGCAACTGGGACTGATGGAATTGCTGCTGAATTTATAAAGGCAGGTGGCCATGCATTACATCTAAAGCTATACGAACTAATAATAAAAATCTGGAGGACAGAAGAATTACCCCATGACTGGAAAGAGTCATTATTGATACCTATCTTTAAGAAAGGAGACAAGTTCCAATGTGGAAATTATAGAGGAATATCACTACTGTCCACAAGCTATAAGATACTATCCGCAGTATTACTAAATAGATTAAAACCATATTCAGAATACATATTAGGTGACTACCAGGCGGGTTTTAGACAAAACAGATCAACAATAGATCAGATATTTATCTTACGACAAATAGCCGAGAAACATTGGGAATATAAAAGAGATCTCCATAACATTTTTGTGGATTTTAAAAAGGCTTATGATAGTGTCCATAGGAATAGTCTATGGAATGCTATGCAGGAATTTGGAATACCAAGGAAGTTAATCAACATGACCAGACTATGCATGGAAGATACTTATAATATAGTAACATATAAAGGCAGGAAATCAGACCCCTTCCAAATAACATCTGGCTTGAAACAGGGTGATGCACTATCGCCGCTACTCTTCAATCTGGCTCTAGAGAAAGTTGTAAGGAAGGTAAAGGAGGAATGTGATATTGGAGGAACATCCAAGCTGCTTGGTTATGCAGATGATATAGATATTATAGGGCAAAGTGAACAAAAGACATTGGAAATATTGACTCACTTAAAGGAAAAAGCCCAACAGATGGGGCTGGTTATCAACCAAGATAAGACAGAATATATGGTAATTTCAAGAGACGGAATGGCTAGAAACTCTGGCCACATACAAATAGATAATATGACCATTAAAAGAACGGAAACATACAAATACCTGGGTACGATCTTCAACTGCTCCAACATCATAAGGGAAGAAATACAAACTAGAATCAACTCTGGAAATAAGATATACTATGCACTACAACATCTACTAAAATCAAAGGCGCTATCTCGTAACACCAAAATCACAATATACAAAACACTGATCAGACCAGTTGTGCTGTATGGCTCTGAAACCTGGAGTACAACGAAAGGAGACGAAGCCTTGTTACAAACCTTTGAGAACAAAATTTTAAGACGCATCTTTGGACCCATTAGGGATACACAAAGTGGAGAGTGGAAAAGAAGAAGTAACAAAGACATTTATGATCTGTTTAAGTCCCCGCTAATCACTGGTATCATGAAGGCTAATAGACTACAATGGCTGGGGCATATAGAAAGAATGGAAGATAATAGGGAAACAAAACTCGCTTACACTCAGGAAATAAATGACCGTAGACCCCGAGGTAGACCAAGAAGGCGGTGGAGAGATAATACATGTACAGACCTACAAGCACTTGGAATCAACGACTGGCAAGAGAAGGTCCACCAGAGAGACGAATGGAGACGGATTGTATTTGCAGCAAAGAACCTCAATGGTTCGGAACGCTGAAGAAGAAGAAGAAGAAGATATTCTCAAAATATGTCACTTCAATCAACTTTAGTTGATATTTAGCACAGTTGGCAATTCATGTGACAACAGATAAAGATGCCTTGAAATCAAATTTCTGTTTGCATTTTTATTATGCTTATCGTTTTTTGCATAAAAGACATGCAACATACATTGTTTCCACACCATGTTGAAGATGTGCTATATTATGTAGTTAGTTCATCTAAGGTAGGAACATAACGTACCCAACAAACAATTGAATAATATTTTTAGAATATTGAATAATTAATTTCCTCTTAACTGTATTGCAGTACTGCATATCATATGAGTATTTTATGACACTGCTGAATCACTAAAATATTGCATCATTTAATGATTAAAGTAAAAAAATATATATATATTCTTTTGGTTGTCATACTTGCATTATTTACCTGAGTTTTTCAAATATTAAACATTGCCAATCATAAGACTAAATTTAATATATTTAAAATAGTAAAATAAAAAAATGAATGCTTCCAGAATGTGACTCTTTTATAAATATGGCTCTAACATGTGACCTTTTATGCCAAAAAAAAAAAAAAAACAAGGTTGGAGACCTCTGATGTATAATGCCAGCTTGGCATAAAATAATGCACTGGTTTAATGTTGAAATAAATACAGTAAAAAACAACAATGAAATCAATTTCCAATGAAATATAAATTGTGTAAGTCTTTATTCAGTTAAAGTTAATACTTACTGCCTCGAATTTCCTCGCATTGATGTACAATTTCCACCTCTATGTACTATTCTGGTGTCCAACCAGTTTGTGTTATTTTTTTGTCTGCTCAATCCATTCAATTACTTATTTTTCTAATGTTGCAAGATTACTAGAGTAGCTATGTAATTTTGTATTAAAAAATAATGAAGATATGACTGAAAACAACTACCTACAGATATTTCCGTGAAATAGTAAATGATAATGAAGATAATAATAACAGAGAATGTATAATTTGACTATTTTCATGCAAATCTCATTTTATACTGGCAATCTCCGTGACTAGGTAAACAATGTGAACAATTTATGTACATTTGGTCAGCTGAACTGTCTGGCTCTGAAACACGACCCCATAACAACAATTATGAACAACAATCAGAAGACCTTGAGAATGATTTTGATTGCAGCAGAACATGGCAATACACAATGAGATTTTAAAACGTGTGCTGAAATCTGCAGGAAAAAACACTCACAAACTCATACACTATACTTAACAAAAATGCTGATCAAAAAATCACAGAAAGACAAATTCCACTACAGAGTAAATGGAAAATGTATGCAAAATTATATTAAAACATCCAAGAAATATTAGAAAACAAAATACAGTAAAACTTCGATTAACCGTCACCATCAGGACCAGGGCTGAGACAGATATCCGAATAAATGGATAACAGAAATCTCTTAATACATATGTACAGTAATATGATTTCACTTTGGGCTTGGGGCGAAAATGAAAATGAAATCCTTTAAAAGTGAATAATACTTACATATTTATTTAATTTTACAAAACGATCAACATAAAGATAAGAGTAGTAATGTACAAACATGTATTGTAATACTATAAACCTAAGATACTTTAAAATAATCTTTCATTTTCTGTGTCTGTGAGGCTCAATCTTTCTGCACAGCAATGTTCCGTATCTTATACAGAAGTAGGACCTGTGTTGCATGTTCCTCCTCTTGCATTTTAAACCAGTCGATGCACTTTGATAACATTGTTTCTGCTTCTGAGTGGCTAGTTGTAGGTTTTTGGTTAAGAACTTATCCTTCATTGTCATCAATTTCTTCTTCTTCAATGGTAGTCACACTAGAAACAATTTCATCATCGCTCAAAATGTCAAGGCCTCCATCCATTTTGTCACATTCCAACCAACCTGTAACTTCTTCAAGCACAATGTTTTCACTGTTTAGTCCTACATTGTTGCACAGTTGCACAATTTTGTCACCACTAACAGTCTCAGTTCCTTCAGTTTCATCAACAGGTTCAGGCAAGAGCTTATTCCACCCATTCTTTAGGTTAGCACTGTAAGGTCAACACAGGCAGTGGCGACATTGAAAATAGCACCCTTTATATTGTATCTCTTCCAAATTTTGTTAAAGACAATGACAGATAACAGAAACTGATGGTTAACGAGTGACGGTTAATAGAATTTTCAATGTATGTTAAATCATACAACACATGTCATGTGCTTTGGTAACGATAACACATGTTTTAAAATTATAATAAGCAAAAAAAAATTATACATAGTAAACATAAACAATCATTTGTTTCTATGCTTAAACGAAATATAAAATAAGTTTAACTTAGAAAAACAAGAGGAATGTTAATATCATGGAAGAAATCAATGAACAGAAGATTATTCAAAGCAGCACAGAAACTAGTTGTCATGATTAGATCATAAAACATAAAGATCCACTAAAATAGTTTGTGAAGCTGAAAACCCAGGCAAGCATAAGAAGCGATCAGCCAAGAGATGAACCTTTGTTACCCGAGCATGCCGAGAGACATATGCAGTGTTATGGAGATTGGAATTAGATAGGAAGCTTGATAAGCAAGCCAGGTGCTAATGATCCAATACATACATCTTTGACTGATCTCTCTACCACATAGTTTCCACAGCTTACAGTTTTTGACATTTAAAATGTAAATACTGTTCAATCTGAATACTCTGAGCCACTATATTTATAGGGAGCAAATTAAACTGTGCATACATTGTTATACATCAACACCGTTCTTATCAGAGGAAAAAAACAATCTTCTTTAGCTCCCCCAAGCCGCAAAAACATTTTGCTTTGATTAACAGTGCTGGTGCCACATGAAGCTTGCTGCTCCAATAGAGAGGACAAGTCTTATCATTTCACTATGCCACAAGAAAAGACACTGGCAGTTCACATTTTCATCTTTTTGATAAGCTGACAGTTTGGTCTACCATAACCACAACACAATCTAAGCATTCAAACCTGATCTCTTCTGCTGAAAATATGGTGTAGACTTTTTTAAAAAACTAGGGTATATTTTGTGTAACTTGTTCTTCAAGAAGTAACCTTGACCCTGTTCAACTATTTGTATCAATCTCAAAAATAACTATGGTGTATTTTGTTAGCCTGTTCTTCAAGAAGTAGCCTTGACCCTGTTCAACTATTTGTATCAATCTCAAATATGTCTATAATATGTAGACTTTGTATATCTTATGCTATGCTTGGTATTAACCCTCGGCTGGTAAACTGGATCGCAGCTTCATGAATGAAGCGTTGTTCGGAAATATGGAAATTGTAACCACTGCATGTATGTCCTGGGATTCCACAGGGCTCTCCATTATCACCAGTGTTGTTCAGCATTTATACAGTAAAACTGGCCACTATACAACCTGCTGGACCAGGATAAACCTTATTGTTTGCTGACAATATCTTGCTGTATTTGATTGGTTCAAACAGGCATGGCATGATTAGACAAGGGACAGTACAGACTTGGTTGAGTAGTGCGAGCAGACCAGTCCAATGGAAAACCCAGGAAAGGTCAATGTATTGTAGTATTCAACACTATCTTGCTGTATTTGGTTGGTTCAAACAGGCATGGCATGATTAGACAAGGGACAGTACAGACTGGGTTGAGTAGTGCGAGCAGACCAGTCCAATGGAAAACCCAGGAAAGGTCAATGCATTGTAGTATTCGCTGAACACGGAACCACTGAATATATCTCCTGATCTGCCTCAAGGCTCTTTATTATTGCTGGTGTCATGACATTTATACAGCAATACGACTAGAATGCAATCATCCATGGACCAGGACAAACTTTGACATTCGCAGATGATTTCTTACTGTATCAGACTGGTTTGAATAAGCATGACAAGAGCAGAAAGATACTAGAGATTTTGCAGAAGTGGGATGAGTGGTGTGAATAGACCAGTTCAATGATGAACCCTGGGTAGCCCAGTATATTGCAGTGTTTGCTGAACAACACCATTGAGAAAACAGATCTGCATAGTAAATCTCTAAAAAGCAGGCAATAGATAGATGTGATAAAGTATCCAGGTAAAGTATCCAGATAAAGTATCACATTTTATCACAGCATGTCATTTAAGTATCATGTAAAGAAGGAATAATACAACAAGATAGAGAAGTAGAATCAATAAGCTTTACTAGAACACAATCCCCAAGTGACAAAATCGACGTTGTGGATGAAGCCATCATGAGCACACAAAGAACATACCATACACTGATACAACTACATGAAAACATCTCCTCATCATCAATTGCCATGCCGATAAGCGTGGGTGGTCATGTTTCGCCATCTCACACATCACCATGTGGATAAGCTGTGGAGTCGTGGATAAGCTCAGTGTTCTTGTCTCGACCATACCACATGGCCAAGTCATCCAATTATTTACTTCCCTGCCTTCCCCTTGTTCTCTTCCCCTCAATCTACATAAGAAAATATATATAAAAGTTATTCATCTGTTTTACTTATGACTTTTGTGTTGGCATTCTGGCGGCAGCATTATGCACAGTGTACCTGTGTGGGCTGTTGGCCGAGACTCCTGTCTGTTCCACTTTTCACATTGGACAGTGAGGGGCATTTTGTGTGATATTCACTGGCACAGGAACGGAGCATATTGGGGACGACCCGTTGCCATGAAGTTGGAACCTTTATGAACTAAGTAACTTGTTATGAACTGGGTGCGTGCGTAGTTCAATGCCACGTAGTATGGTGGTGAAAATGGGGCCATAATGGAATTAATGATTTGGCATGCAAGTATGGGTCAAAGGTCAATCATGTCATCCCTGTGGACAGCCATAGCAAATGAAAGGAGAACAAGGAAGGGAGGGGTTGGGGGAGAGAAGAGGAGTCCAGGTAAACAAAATGTTTACCTTGCTTCCATAAATAGGGGAAAACACAGCTGTGAGTGAACAATTGGACAAGTATTAGAGACATTAAAACGGATGCCAAAAGGCACAATAACCAAGACCACTGTGTGCATGGAGTGAAATGAGGAACAGCTAGCAAAACTTGAATGGGGAGGCCTTAACCATAAAACGTGAGTGAATTCTGGCAGAGTGTATGCTCTAATGCATGTGCTTTCAATATTTAAGTCGTTGACAGAATAGATGGGTCATGGTAGATCTGGAAGATAGAAAATGCAGTGTACCATGTATCATGTAAAGTATCATGTAAAGCCGAGTAATTTTGAGTGCAGATGTGATCTAGCATCAATGAACACTATGATGGCTACTCACATGGAACAGAAACAACTTATCTTACTATTAAACCATTTATTCCTTTCAGTAATTGATCACGCCTAGGTATTTCAACACTACATCTGCATTGTGGTGTGAAAATCTATTGGAAAAGGAATGAAAGAACACAAATTAACTTGTATTGTACACAAAGTACCCCCAAAATAAGAATGATATATACCTGGGTTTGCATCAGTGAAATCTAGGCATGCACGACACAGGCCAAGGTCTACATGCAAGTTACTAATGACAGACAGCCACAGCATGGTAAACTGAATCTCACAAAAATGTTGCTGGCAAAAGACACCACAGGGCAGGTCACAACAATCTAGCAGATACTTACAGGTCCAGACCGGATTGACAGCGACAGACACAAAAGTAGATTCCATGATGGCATAACTACAGTGGACTGAGAGTATGGACAGTGATGTAATGAGCTGGCAAAATTGGACGTTCAGCAATTGACAGATGAAAATGCCAGTAGGGATAACAGACCTGTACACACAGATTGTTCTGTGCATCCTAGAGAGACATTTGCTTGAGGATTCTCAGCTAGGGGTAAGGTCATTACTAAGCAGAATGGAGCCTATAGTTCTACAACCTCAAATATGAAGACAGAGGTGGCTGCAATCATCTCAGCTCTGAGTAGCTATTATGTACTCAACTCACCAGAGTAATCACTGCACCAGTTATCTGTAGAATGTAAAGTGGACAGATGTGGAATGAATGGGTACCAAGAATAGATACTTTCACGCTGGAGTGTGAAGCAACGAGTCAATGAACTTATTGGCTTCAAGAGTGTTAGTAATCGGAAAACTCTTTATGGAAACGCGAGATGTTCTGAAGACTATCTACGAATGACTGCTAGTTGAAGATACAACACCAGATGGATCAACCTATTTCAGGATGCTTGAGTTTGGATCTAAGTATGGTTCCAGCAAGGAGGGAGGGAATACAGTGCAAACCGCTTAAGGCGATCTCAGATGTGGCGAATTTCTGGTGTGTGAATGCATTACTATACACTTAAACTTTTATAAGAGGAATTTCTGATAAGAAGAACTACTTCTTGGGTCCTAGGTGAGTTCGCCTTACCAGGTCTGCACTGTAAAAAGAGATGAATCTGAAGTGTTTATATTTCTGAATGAGACAGAGCATCGATGGGTTTGCACAGGGTGCCATGCTATCGATTTATCATTAACCAGTCACTACGAGCTATAAATGTGTTGACTGGATTCATGAACGTATTGTTATCAAGTATCTAATATGGTTGAATTTAACTTGGTGCTTGTCATTTCCTGCATTTTCCATGTCTGAGTTTTGTCACGTCTTTAACGGTTTGTTGATTTTCTGATATACTGTTAATGTATCCTCATTATGAGAAAATCTCTAGCAGTGCTTGCAGTACATTTAGGGTATCACCTGATCTGTTTCTGGTTTATTCTTTAATTTCTTCTGCTATTCTGTTTGTTTCTTTTTGTTAGCTCATAGTACTTCCTTACTGTTTACTTCTGTTTTGTTTTGCTTATGTTATTTCCTTTTTTGAGGACTTCTTTTTACCATTTGTATTCAGCTTCCCTTTCATGAGTAGTTGATTCTTCCTTTTGCTTGTCACTTTAACACAGATAAATCAAAACAATGTATTCCCTTAGTATTCCCTTCTGTAACCACAGAAGCCACAGTGAATATGTTGCATGATTTAAATATTTATGTCAGGCAATAAATCGCGCAACATATTGTTTGTGATTTCTGTGTTTAAGCTGATAAATCATTCTTAAGTACAAGTTTCTCCAGTCTTGGCTACAATTCAGCAGTTTCCAACATCACAATCCAAACTGCCAACAAACTCAGGAATATTACACACATGAAAAAACTGGATAACTGCAAAAATTCGTAACATGATGGGAATAAATACATTAAGAAACATTGCAACTAAGGAATAGATATTTAAGAGACGCAATAAAGATAAAGATGATATATTACATGATATATCTACTTTAAAACAAAGTTACCCTGTGATAAATACAAACATTGTTAGCATTAATCTTAGAAAAGCTATTCAAAATTAGCTTCACAATTCACAATATTTATAACATGTAAATCTTTTTTATATTGGCGTGGAAGTCAAGGGGAAACAACCACATTAATTTCCCAGGAATAGGTTTATGACAACACAAAAGTTAGATTTATGGAGTGATCTATTATAATAAGAACACTTTATATGATTGAATAACTTGTGACTCAAAATGTTTAGAAATATAAAAAAACTGATGCAAGACATTGAAGACAAAATTATGAAACTACAAAAATATGTATTGCTCCACTTGTGTTATGTTCACATATATATGTTCAAAGAACAATTTCAGATTACAAAACAAAATCAGTAATAAAAAACTTAAATAAGGTATCATTAAATGAAACTGATCAAATAATTGCAATATGTGCAAGAATCTCTCTCTCTCTCTCTCTCTCTCTCTCTCTCTCTCTCTCTCCACATACAGATGTTTTCAAGAACATAAAATATGAGGTTGTGCAACAATAATTCACAGAGATCCCATGAGTCATCACAATGATTCATAAAGATCTTATGAGTCACGATGATTCACAAAGATCTCATTAGTCATCACTACGATTCAAAGAAGAAGTAAGGTGCCTCCTTCCCTCCGCTAGCTTACAGGACACCCTTGGGCAAGGTGGAGTACCCATTTAGCCTCCCGATCAGGGTTACGTGAAGCCATGGGTGCAGGTGGTGGATGAGGTTGAAGAGCAGCCAACAGATAGTTGTGGATTATGGTCTCCAGCTTCATGACGGTAGGCAGAGGATCTCTTTTTTGAGGAGACAATGGCTACAGTCATTGACCAGTATGGTCACTGCTAAGAAGGAAAGCAATGGCAAACTACCTTCTTCACAGATATCAAGAACATTATGTTTTGCGGTATCATCAACATTCAGAGAAACAGCGTAAATGGAAGCTCCATAGGAGCAGCCTCGCCCGGTAGGGATATTCATGTGCACCAGGTGACTCCAGACCATCAGCAGGCTACTAGGTGCAAAAGAGGAAGGAAGAAATACCACAATGTAATATACAAGTAAATGGGCATATTCTTAAACAAGTGAATCGGTACAACTATCTCGGAACAGTCATAACATCTGATTAGAGATGCCTTGAAGAGATTAGAACAAAAATTGCCATGGCGAAGGTAGCCTTTTGCAAGATGAAAAACATACTGACCAATAAAAAGATATCAAATGAAACGAGAAAAAGAGTGTTGAAATGCTACATAGAGCCTGTACTTTTATATGGATGTGAAGCTTGGACAATGAGCAGACAGCTGAAAAACATCTGATGTCTGTGGAAATGTGGTTTCTGAGGAAAGTGCAAAGAATACCATGGACAGATAAAAAAAACCAATGAACAAGTCCTTCAAGAAACAAATGAAGATCATAAACTAATTAGAGACATTAGATGTAGACAGTCAAAGTTTTTTGGGCATGTTATGAGAAGAAATGAATTGGAGAACTTGGTGACAACTGGCAAGATTGAAGTGAACAGACCAAGGGGAAGACCAAGAATTAAATACCTGGATGGCTTGGCCACGTGGCATGGTCAAGACAGAAACACGGAGCTGATCCACAACTCTGGTGATCGGGTGAGATGGCAAAACATGAATGCCCACGCTTATCGGCATGGCACATAATGAATGAATGAATGAATGAATGAATGAAGTGGGGGAATTAAAATTATTTAAAGATCGCATTAATACAAGAACTGATTACTTGACATTGTTTTTCCCTCCATACTTTCCGGTTCTGTACTCCTCGCCCTTCTGAAATTCGTTAAATAGACCCGCAAATCATGTTTTATGTTGACGTTTAGACTTGTTCTAGTATGTGTTACTAAATTTAGCTTCTCTTTTTACGTATACTGTGTAAGGAAGGAATCAACATTGGGGGAAGATACATCAATAACATTAGATATGCAGATGACAGTCTTGATTGCAGACAATGAACAGGACCTGCACAATTTAATAGAAGCGGTTGCTGCACACAGTGAACAACTAGAGTTAGAACTGAATATTAAGAAGACACAGATTATGGTCGTCATTGGGAAGAAGGAAATACCACAATGTGATATACGAGTAGATGGGCATATTCTTAAACAAGTGAATCGATACTGTTAACTCGGCACAGTCATAACATCTGATGGGAGATGCCTTGAAGAGATTAGAACAAGAATTGCCATTGTGAAGGTAGCCTTTTGCAAGATGAGGAACATAATGACCAATAAAAAGATATCAATTGAAACGAGAAAAAGAGTGTTGAGGTGCTACATAGAACCTGTGCTTTTGTATGGATGTGAAGCGTGGACAATAAGCAGTCAAGCTGAAAAACTGCTGATGGCTGTGGAAATGTGGTTTCTGAGGAAAATGCAAAGAATACAATGGACAGACAGAAAAACCAATGAGCAAGCCCTTCAAGAAACAAATGAAGATTGTAAACTGATTAGAGTCATTAGACGTAGACAGTCAAAATTTTTTGCGCATGTTATGAGAAGAAATGACTTGGAGAACTTGGTGACAACTGGCAAGATCGAAGGGAAGAGACTAAGGGGGAGACCGAGAAGTAAATACCTGGATGGCTTGGCCACATGGCATGGTCGAGACCAGAACACGGAGCTGATCCATGACTCTGGTGATCGAGTGAGATGGCAGAACATGACCGCCCACGCTTACCGGCATGGCACATGATGGATGGATGGATGTGTAAAGGGGGGAGGGGGAATTTATAGGGAGGAAATAGGAAAGGGGGGGGGGGGAGAAATGACATTCTGAACATATGGTGATGGGGTGCATGGGCTAAAAATGGTTGAGAACCACTGCCCTATAGTTATTGCTCAGTCAGTTATTGTTGGAGAGAGATTTAGCAATTTAACCCTGCTGTGTACAGCATGCAAAGAAGTGTTTGGTTGTTTCATAAATAACATATAGACTCAGACAAACCATATGATTGCATCAACAATTTAGCAAGCTATAAATATAAATTTGTGCATCAAATGTTTCTATTGTCTTCCAATGAAGTTGGACAATATCTGAACTTAAACTGTCATCACAACTATAACAACCACATGCTTACACAACTTACTCAACAAACTTTAACCACACAGGAAAATCTGAAAGCTATAGTCTTCCAATGGCTTCATATGAAGTTGGACAGTAACTAAACTTAAACTGTCATGACTTCTATATCAACTACATACACAACTCAACTACACAACCTACTCAACAAACTTTAACCACACAGGAAAAGCTGAGAGCAGCTTGTAGCAACATGTTCAAAGTTTGATTCGTTGTGAAATAATGTTTAAAACTGTAGAATTATCTCCACCAGCATAATCTGTTCTGGTTCATTCATCATCAATGACAATTACATTGTTCCTATATGAGTCCAGCTGTATTTCTGAAAAATGAAAGAAAAAAAACCTTAAAAAATTAAAATCAAGAGTTCAAAAGCAAACCATCATTTGATAGAGTATCACTGCATCCAAAATAGCATGCATACACAGCTCACAATAGTTGATCCCTCCAAATTTCCCATGCATATGGCAAGAACAGAATTTAGTATCTCTGGAATTGTTTCTACTACTGTTAATGAATATCAATATGAGAACAGAGATAGAGCCAGTCAGAGTAGCTTTACAGAGATAGAGCCAGTCAGAGTAGCTTTTCAATAACTGTCTGAGGGGAGGCTTCCACTGACTGACAGTCATTTTATGTTTTAGAAGAACCACTGAGACCTGGTCAGTCCACTTCATACTGTGATAACCTTGTAGTCCTATCACTTCACTTAAGACCCTAATATAGTATTTTCAATAGGGCTGCTTTTCTCTGCTTTAACAAGGTAAAAATAAAAAAATAAAGATCCCTCTTCCATGTCCTGAGGCACACTGTTATTAAGTAAAGTTAAAACTGTAAAGGAACCATTTACTCACCTTAAGCCATACTGGGTATTGGCACGAGCCCCTAATATTTTTATAGATCAATCAGGACTTGATGGGTGATGTGGTTAATAGCATGTTGACCTAATTTATTTTCCAGAGCATTTCCTGGTACAGATTTTAGAATGAGTAGACCTGGATGCTCAGGTCAATTTTTAAAAAATCCCCGCCACCATGGAAATTTGAACACACAAAAACAGGCTGGCAGACAAGCGTCTGCTTTAATACACAAACATGAAAATGTAGTACAACTACTCTAGTCATTAGTCATTAGTCGAGGTTCCATCTTCATATATCACACAAAATGCTCCTCACTGCCCCATGTGTAAAGTGGAATAAACTGGAGTCTCGACAAACCAACAGCCCGCACAGGTACACTGTGCATAATGCCACCACCAGAATGCCAACACAAAAGTCTTCCACGAAGAATACAGTTCATCGTCGATGGAAGCAGCTGTCACTAGAAAACCAGCAGCCACACATTACTGCATAAGGCAATCCAGTCAGTTCTGCGACAAGCCGGCCACCATTATTCCAAACATGCAGTTCACGCTATAAACAACCACAGACAGATGTAAAAGCATTTCATTGTGCATAATGCTGCCGACAGTATGCCAACACAAAAGTCCTCCATGAAAAATACAGTGCAACTACTCTGATACTTCCTAATGCTGTCTCCAACAAAGCAGAGAGAAACTTAAAAACACATGAAGGAGAGAATTGGAGACGTTGATTTATAATATGGCGTGGTCATGCAAGGAGCTGTAGGAGATAACAAAAGAAATGACAGCTTAGCTGATCTGGTTCCAAAAAAAAAAAAGAGGCTAAAGATGATGCAGACAATTTTCATAAGCCATGTGAATGTGGCATATAACCTTCCTCCTGACCACAATTAATTCATTTGTTTAATGCTTACTTGTAAACTGATTGTTATTTTCTAAAATCACATGTTTCTGATATCAGTTGTTTTAAATTATACTCACTTCAAACTTGTTACATTTACTCTGATTACAGCATATGTGTGTGGCAGCATATGTGTGTGGCATGTTCCTCTATGTGGATGTCAATGCTTGACAATGAGTAATGAAATGAAGAAACTGAAGACAGTGGAGATATAGTTTCTGAGAATGTTGAGAATTATCATGGACACAGAAGAAAAGCAAATGCTGAGTTATTGAGTGCTGCAGGTGTTGCAAGATCACTTGTCAAAATGTATGGAGCATATTTTTTTTTAATGGGTGTAATAAAGAAATCAGCCTTGAATAGAAAATAGACAAGAGAGCCAGAAGAAGACAGAGAAAGATGTATGTGAAAAGCTGAAACAGCTAATCACATAATAATAATACAAGCAACACCAACTTATCAAAATATCAGATGACAGCTAGGTTATGCGAGTCATGATCACCGATGTCTGCTCCAGATTATGATGATGAAAAAAATTATGAAGAAGAAGAAGAAGAAGAAGAAGAAGAAGAAGAAGAAGAAGAAGAAGAAGAAGAAGAAGAAGAAGAAGAAGAAGAAGAAGAAGAAGAAGAAGAAGAAGAAGAAGAAAAACTATAAAAAACATATCACCTTTTGCAATATGTTACAGTCACCACATAAAATATCATATTTGTTACAAATATTCCAACATATTGCATCCTGCCCAGTTACTTACCATCGTTTGGTGCTGTACTCTTTTCTAGATGCAGCTTGCTCACTATACTTGTGAGCTTTGGTGGTACAACTTTGGCGGCTGTGGGTCCTGGAGACTGTGAGCTATTTCTACGTTTACGAACATCTGCACATGCTGGTGTCTGCTGGTTTAATGCTGACTGATCCGATGCTGAATCAGATGATTGTTTACTGAACATGTAATTAAGCTGTGGAAAGTACGTTTCCAAATCATCTACACGGATTATTTTATTGCATTTCAGTTTTTTAACAGGCAGGTTATAGTAATGAACAAATGCTGCCTCTTCTTGTGATGAACATTCATGCAAATTGACTTTGAGGACTGCTTGCAGGACTTTCACAAACTCTGTCAAGGGAACCGAGGGGAAGTATAACTTAGATACTGCCTCAACAAGGCAAAAACTGCCTTTGCGATGTGGCAAATTCACATTGATGCAAGAAATGCTCTTGCCGCTGATCAGACAAGCAGATATGCTTTGTGACAAGTCGGTGTTTGACTGAGTGCTGTCAGTGGGAACAGAAGAATTGTCTGCTGAGACATTGTGCTGGATGAGCTCCACAACAGGTTCTGGATGTGCAGTCTCTGGATGTTTGTTATCTAATGAACTACGTCTGAATTGTGTTAAAGACTCCCCACTTGCAGGCTGCTGAGTAGTGGACTTTGCTGACATGTGATATGCATCGGCAACAGGTTGTTGAGTGCTTGACTCAGTTCTTGCCAGGAAAGTGTTGTCAAACTGGTTTACCCCAAATGGAAAAGTTGCAGAATTCAAATACTGTGAAGGAGTGAGTGGAAGCCTGTTCAGAGAAGTTGTGTATCTTAATGCAGATGGATTGAGATCTTTATGGGCCACTTGTGTGACAGGAGGTCTATAAGGTGAATTCAATGGGCCTCGAAAATGGGGATGATTCATATTTGGTTGAGCAGAATTTTTGAACTGAAGCATGGGATTGGATGGAAGACTCTGAGTCTGATATGGTGATGGATGTGGAGGATCTGGAGTTACTGGTGGAGTCTTTGACATCATGGAGTTAAGTACGCTGTTAATGTGTGCTGGAGGCGGTGCTCTAATCCACAATGATCCTGGAAAACCCTGTTTTACTGAGCCAATATTATCCAAGCTTTTCTCCATAACTGCCTGTGTTTGAGGATTTTGAAAACGAAAAGTCTCCATGCTTATCCCAGCATAAGGCCCTTGAAGGCGCATTCTTGTTGGAGAAGGGGGTTCCCAAAGCCCTGTAATCCCACTGGAAATACCATTAAGACCACCTGACATCATCATCTGTGAAGGATGAAAAGCTGGATGAACCAATCCGGAAATGTATGGGTTCAAATCTGCTGTACTAACTGACATGTGATCCATGACACTCTGTTGGGGTTTTGATAACGGTGAAGGTTGCTGCTGGACACATTCTGGTGTGCTGAGTGGGGCTGGCATGAATCCTATAAGTGGACTTTGTGAATACTGTCCTGTGCATGGGTCCAGATAACGTGCATGCTGAAGTGGGTTTTTATACGGTAGTTCAAATATCTGAACCTGACATCTGTGAAGAACTTCAGAAATAGAGATGAGACGAGTGCTTTTGCCAAACAGAAAATCAAATCCAGCAACTTTACAAGCTTCATTTAGCATTTGACATTCTTGAGGCGTGGGTAACAGCCCATGAATATTAGAATTAGTCAGCAGCCCTGCAGCATAGACAATAACTGACAGAGGCACCAGCTTGACCTGCCTCCCATTATCAACCCTCACAATGTATGGGGATACGGTATTGTTGATTTGAATCCACCCACAAAACTGGCTCAGGTCAGGTTTCACTGGTGTAGACACAGAAGTTGCTGCTGGATCCCCGCCTATTTTAGCCAGAAAATCTGTTGGAAATGTTCTCTTGACTATTTCAAAGAACTCCACAAACTCCTCAAGGTCAACAATTAAGTCTTTAACAGTAAAGGGGTTATGTCCGTACTCAAAATCACAGTGTGATGTGTTTATTTCATTCAATAAGTTGGCCTCTGGTTCTGTGATGAAGTGACTGACAAGAGGATCTTTTGTACCAAGTTCATCTGGAAATGTGTTTGGGTACTTACTCAGCAATTTTCGCTCCACAATACGAACTGAGACAAACTTCTTTTGCCTCCTCAAAATGTAAGGAATGCTGGTGTCATCCACTGTTTCCCAACCAAATATACCTTTAACACTATCGCTGTCAATGGGATCTTCCTGAGAAGTTTCCTTCTCATTCTGCAGCACATTCTGACTTGTTTCATTAGAACACACCAAGTTATATGGAACCTGCATGGATCTTGACTCTTCTCGTGTGTGAGGAATTTGAGATGCATATGAAATCTCTTGTAGTGATTTTGTCCCGTCAAGTGCTGCATCCAAACGTCTCCGAGACAATTCTGACTTGACACAAACAGGCAGACTGGAACTGAGCTAATGGATGATTTAAAAAAAATAATGATAAGCATTCATTAAAACAATATGGTAAAAATATTAGGGACGTTCATTTGAAACCTGTTCCAATGGCTTTATTACAAAAGCATGAAAGAAACCTTAACAGGTGTGGTAGAATTAAACAAAGCATGCATTAAACAAATTATGCACCATGGGTTGGTCAGAAGAAGTTGCTGTAGGCATTCAGGCAAGCATCCCATTGCTTAGGTAGGTGGCGAATGCCGTCCTCAAATAAAGGATTGTGGTTGCTCACTGAACCAAGTGTTTACCGCATTCATTATGTCTGCATCTGTGTGAAATCGTTGCCCATTGAGAGCTTTTTTTAGAGCTCCAAACAAATGAAAATCACATGGTGACAAATCAGGACTATAGGCTGGATGTTGCAGAATTTCCCACTTCTTCCTTGCTAATGCTTCCTGCACAATCTTTGCGACATGCGGACGAGCATTATCGTGCAACAAAATCACACCGCGAGAAAGCATGCCGGGTCGTTTATTCTTGATGGCTTTTTGCAGCTTGTCTAGTGTTTGCAAGTAGTGGGTAGAGTTGATGTTGACACCAGGTTCTTTAAAGTCGGCCAACAATAGCCTTTCATGGTAAAACTGTAACTTGAATTTTTTGGCTTTTGGTGATCCAGCATGCTTCCATTGTATGCTCTCTCTTTTGCTGCTCAGCTCAAAGAGGTGACACTATGATTCATCGCCTGCCACTATGCGAAAGAGAAATGCACCACCCTCCACTCTGTAATACAGCAAGGGTTCAAACACCACCCGATGCGTTCCTCTTTTTGGTGGTCGGTCAATATCCGTGGTACCCCTATGAACACACCTTCCGATATTGCAGTTTCTCATGAACGACCTTTTGAATTGTCCTAATTGACACATCAAATTCTTTCGCTAGCAAATGTATGCTTCAACAACGGTTCACCTGTGCATCAATTTTGATGATGGTTTTTTCAGTTGCAACAATATGCGCTTGACCCGGCCGTCAAAGATCTGTCGTGAACTGATGTCCTTTCCTAAACATTTGTGCCCAGTCTGTCACTGCTGTCTTAAACATACATTTGTTACCGTACGCTGCCTGCATTCTTCAATGAATGTCCACTGGTCGACATCCTTCAAATGAAAGAAACTGAATCACCGCTCTTTGAGCTTCTTTGGACGGATTTTGAATCAACCCGGCCATTTTCTCAATGGTCAGAAACAGAACCTATGCATCATGGGATGATAAGCACGTACTCTTTAATTAATTAGTCAGTACTTATCACATGACTATGACATGATCATGTTCAACGTACACAAGTACGCGCAGTGCAGCACGAACAGATTTCAAATGAACGCCCCTTATATTTCAATTTAAAACATAATATTGATCTTCTTAATGGAAAAACAATTACAGTAAAAGATTAAATATACTTTCAACAACCAAACAGCACAAATGGTAACTGGTGACTAGTACACCGGTCATCTTATTTTCCCTGATCACCAGTACCAATTTTATGAGACTGGGTCAACCCAGAGGCATACAAATCGCAAATAAAAAATGAAACTTTGCCACTATGTAGACTTGAACCCCAGACCATTGTGCTAGTAGGTGAATACATTAACCACTGTACTACTACAATTCCTATGGAAGACACAACAAAGTATAATATGTTAACTACCAAGGTGAAACCTTTTATGCTGTGCCTGTGAAGACACCAGTTCAAGTGTTTATATACCAAGCAACAATACTGTTGTTTGAAATGACTTTTATGTGTCCTTATCTCATTAACTACAACATTAAAAAGACATGTTTTGTCAGATTTACTAACGTTGTTCAACTAGAGGTTTACCAATAATTTCAGCGGTAGTTTGTCAAATTGTTAAAATAGTTTCTCTCAACACAATATAAAACAGTTTTGATCGCTTCACAGTACTTTCCTGCTCATATGATCAGTATGCTTTACACAGGTAACTTTCCTGGCTATTTATTCTTTTCATTTCCAGTATTTTATGTATTTTAAATTATATTCTGCATACAACTTTCTTTGCAATAAGAGCATATGTTTCTTTTCTGTAGTCTTTCATGAATGTTATACCCATATTAAAACATCCGGAAGCAAGATAACACATTCTTGACACACAGGTAAATACAGACAAATTGGGTAATATATGTGCTGAACATTCTACCTGTAAAAAAACAGAAGCAATGTGATGGAACATTCTACTTGTAAAAAACAAGCAGAAGCAATGTGGCAGAACATAATACTTCCAAAAACAAGCAAAAGCAATGTGATAGAACATTATACTTGTAAAAACAAGTAGAAGCAATATGACAGAACATTCAACTTTTAAAAACAACCAGAAGCAATGTGATAGAACATTATACTTGTATAAACAAATAGAAGCAATATGATAGAACACTATACTTGTAAAAACAAGCAGAAACAATGTGATAGAACATTATACTTGTAAGAACAAGCAGAAACAATGTGATAGAACATTACACTTTCAAAAACAAGCAGAAGGAATGTGACAGAACATTATACTTGTACAAACAAATAGAAGCAATATGATAGAACATTATACTTGTACAAACAAGTAGAAGCAATGTGATAGAACATTATACTTGTAAAAACAAGCAGAAGCAATGTGACAGGTCTATGATGAGACAGATGTACCTGAAATGTGAGTGGGGAGCTCACCAAAGAAAAGACATACAATTTAAACATTTTAACAGGTTTTATTTTTCAATAACAAACAATGGGAAAAAAAGAACATTTAGTAATACAAAAACAAATTCTGTAGCAGGCAACCTGTCATGTTAGGACTATCACATCTATTAGGCTTGAGTGGAAACAGCAAATGGTAAGTGCAAGCATAGAAACCATATCCACCTGCTCTGATCAAATTACATTAATTCGCCCACTAGAATACTTAGCCATATAAATATCACACTCTAAACAGTAATCCAATCACACTGAAATAAAAATAAAAACAGGAAGCATGGGAAACAAAGTAGTAATGAGGAAGGAGATAAATATGGAACGGTGAGACGTTGGTGGAGGTAAGCCAAAAAGATATTAATTTTAGCATATACTCTTACATATGAGTATATATATACACCAAGAGAACAATTTAAACAGCTTTCATATGCGGTGTCTGCGAAGAATTCTTGGTATTAAGTGGCAAGACAAAATCACAAATACTGAAGTATTGGAAAGATCAGGTTGTGTGACAGTTTATTCCATGCTCAGTCTTCGTAGACTTAGATGGATAGGACATCTTAGGCGGATGGATGATGGTAGAATACCAAAGGATATCTTTTTTGGTGAATTACAGATGGGTAAGAGATCTCAGGGTCGGCCTCTACTACGATACAAAGATGTGTGTAAGCGGGACATGATTGATACAGGCATTGATAATGCACATTGGGAGCAAGTCGCCGCTGAACGTGTTGCATGGAGGGCAAATATCAGAAATGGAATAAAGTCAAAGGAGAAAATTATTGCAGAAAAGTCACACACCAAGCGTTTGAGACGTAAGATGGTGCATGATGGTGGAAATGACCACGTGTTCACATGCACCCACTGTGAACGGACATTTACAGCGCAAATTGGCCTTATAAGTCACACTCGCTACCGCCATAGTTAAAAGTTATTATGCCTTTTTAAAGCACAAACTATCGTCTGTCAAGACGGCAAGGTGCCAATGTATGTATATATATATATATATATATATATATATATATATATATATATATATATATATATATATATATATATATATATATATATATATATATATATATATATATAACCATCATCCTCATCATGATGCCTTCCCGACTGACATGAGCAATCATATTTCCCCACATATTGCAACCTTCAACGGTATGTATCAATTCAAGTGCTGACTCCCTTCCTGCCAGGACACAAGACAGTTCAGAATTTTCTCTCTTTGTTTGCCTCCATCTCTCTTTCCACAAATCCTATGATGTTAGTCACTCTAGTCAGAACATGCCAGTTGCCACATTCTAAAGAATGCTCTAAAAGTCTGTTAAAAACACAATTCTGGCAGAGCTTACCTCCAACCATCAGAAGGCTTTCATCACAGTATCAACTTTCATTCTCATGCTAGATTCACAATTGCGAGCGCTAACAAGACAAGTCACCTGAACAAGTCAAGAAGCCCGATACGGGGGAAAATGGCACATAGCAAGAACACCAAAAGACATGGGGCATCCAAGATGTGCAGCGTGGGAGCTGACAAAGCCATAAAGAAGACGGGCGGAGAGAACTTTCATGTGAGCTGCAACAAAGAACCTGAAACTACAGTTACTACTAAAGCCACCACGAGGAAGATCGACGACAACCCACCACATCAAGAGCCAACACAGCTGAGTAGGAGGAGAAAGACACCAGAGTCGGAAACATCGACTCAAAAACTGTCAGATGGGTTGTCAAGCGTATTCACGTGGAGCTGTCAGACGAACAAATCACGAAGCAGCTACAGGAAGAGAATCTCAACATCCGAATTTTGAAGGCGGAGCGGATCCTAACGTACTCAAAGATCCCTACCACGCTGGCGGTGGTGACGACTGAGGGCAGCGAGATACCACGCCAGGTATCGATAGACAAGAAAATACAGCAACCTGAAGGATTCATACCAAGAATCATTCAATGTTCCAGATGCCAGAGGTCGGTCACAGCAGAGCAACATGTCGCAGTAAGACGAAAATCTACCGTTACTGCGCCAATCACCACGCTTTCAAGGAGTGTCCGTTGGCCAAGCTGGGCACGGACTTCTGAGCACCCAACAACAAGAGAAAGTGCACCAACTGCCTGGGCAAGCATGGAGCAAGATACTTGGGCTGTCCGTACCTCCAAAAACACCGAGACGTTCTAAAGATCGCCATTACCACAAAGACACCGTACAAGGAAGCAAGTCGGAGGTGCGAGACAGCCACGGGTATATCACAAGCTGAAAGAGATCAACTGCAAAACCAGATAGACGAGTTGAAGAAGCAAGTCAAGGCACTGCTGACGCCGACTCCGACCAGCAACAATGAGAAACTGCTGGCTGAAATAAAGAAGATCCATCAAAACATCAAGCAAGAAGTGGAACATATGGCACTGATAAAGAAGGAGAACTAAGAAATCCTATAAACCATTAAATCAGAGCGAGAACTGCAAAAAGCTGAAATGGAACTTTTCCAAAACAAACCAACAGAAGCCATACAAGAAACCACAGAGAAACAGCAAGATGAAAACCAAGAGACTGAGCATGAACCGCAAGCTAAAGCCAGCAGCCCAACCATGACATCCGAGACATACAAGGGGAAACCAATATTCCACCAGACATCTGAAGAAAACCGAGATGAGCACCCTGATGGCGGCGCGGAGATGGCCCCAGGGACCAACCTTGGAGGAGTGCCTAGAATCGATAAAATTGCAGGCAATTAGGCAGGAACTCAGGTGCAAAGAATTCTGAAATCGCTGGAGAGAAAAAAGAAAAAGAAGAAGCCCAAGAAACTCAGGGGGCAACCGATAGAATACCCAGATACACACTATGACCATCCGGCTGCTGAGTACTATACAGATGACGGAGAGAACATCCCGTGGTTGTCCACGGAGGAAGACTGCGAAAGGAAACATAAACTATTTATCGAAATAGAAAACATGCGCAAGGAGGAAAATGACAACATCGAAAAGCGTCTACGGGCAATACACAAAAAAGGGGGTAAACAGACCAAATAAAAAGTCCTTATAAGGCTGCACCCAGCCAAGCCAGGAGCCTGCACCAACAAAGAAAACCACAAGAGGAGGCGGGCACAAAGGATAGCCGCCCAGCTGACGTCACAGACACAAAAGCCGATATAACCAGTCCGGGTCAGGACCAACTCCTAAGAGATCACAAGACAAGAATCAGGGTGAATAAACCCACAAAAACCACAGACCTCAACAATAACCACAGCTGAAAGAAGCAGGTTGAACGAGGCCGAATTAAAAATTTTTGTTTTTCAAGTCAAGTAGTAGCATATGCCAGACTCTCCTCTTTTAAACAGAGACCACTTGTCTTTGCGGTTTCCTTTACTTTTCCACTACTTTTACCTCACACCACAGACCCATCAAAGTAGATAATCATATCAACATGGCCTGATTTGTCTTTTATCAGCTGTTCCACATAGGGGCAGAAAAATCCAGGGCACTCAATCACCATGTGCTTGGAAACGTTTTCCTGTAGTCTCAGTTTGTAATAATTTCTTAGTCCATATGTACAACAACAAAAAACATTCATAAGGACATGCTTCCTGTCTGCTGTGACACTATGGTGCTGCTTGGCCTGGAGCACCATATGCCAGTCATGGAGAGACAGCAAGAGACATCATCATCAAATAGGTGTATTGTACGGCCAAGAATGTGCTCGCAAGGGGTATTGCCTCATTTGTTTATGTGCTTCAGCTTTATGAGCTGGCTATGAATATGAGAATCTCATAATGAGATATTGTGAAAATTGATTAGTTAACAATAAATAAAGAGTCCACACATCTTGCTCACAAAGGAAATGTGAAGGTAATAACTTCTGATCATTTTAAAAGCTCTAAGTTAGAGCCTCTCTAACTATGCATTTTGATTATATCATGTAACATTTCACCATCATCATCAAGTGCCATGCCAGCTGGCGTAGGCGTTCATGACTCTCCACAGATCTCGGTCCTTGGTTTTCTGGATCAACTCTGCTGATGATATACCTCCATGCCACCGTCTCAATCCATCCTGCATCATTTCTCTTGGTCTGCCTCTCCCTCTCTTCCCCTCCATCTTTCCAGTTGCCACCATGCTCTCCAATGCTTCTCTTCTCATCACATGACCAAAGAAAGCTGTTTGTCGCTTTCAGTCATATGAATTGTATATAATGTTCTAGTTACATTAGCCTCTTTCAGGTAATTGTTGTTAGTTACTTTGGCAATTTAACTACTAAAATTAAAAAGAATACAGGTTTCATTAGTAGCAGTAATTTATCTGTGTACTTGTATAATTCTTCAGCATTTGACATGTCTGAAAATAATTTTGAAAGCCAGTTTTCAGACCCGTCTGTAAACTTGTAAGTAGTGCGCTGTAAGGAGTACTTTTTTTTCTTAGCAGCGCAGAAGTACTTAATTATTTAAATGTAAATAAAATACTGTAAAATAAGTTGTGGTTTTCTAAGAAGTTAGTCTTTAATTATTAATTGCTCACTTTTAGATACAGAACAGTGTAATTATAGAGCACAAGTAGAAATCAATTATTAGCGAAAGTGACTGCTTAATTTATGCAGCAGTTAGAAACTTATTTACTTACATTAATGCATTATAAAATTATATTTAATCAACAAAAGAAAGCTGTCACAATGCTGCGGGTATAAGACAATGTGAGTACATTTTCATGAATTGTTCTTTCATTAACGATGAATATTTCACATGACATTTAATATTTAATTAATATAAATGGGGAGCTATTTTTAACTGTTAATTAGGTCACAGCACATCCTATCGAAAATTCTTAAAAGTCGAATGCATTTTTCTCGGAGACTCTGGGGCTTTATATGATGCTTTTGGCAAGCCGTCTGCAGAAAGAGACCAAGCCATAAGGGGTAAATCCTGGTGCAATGAAGTCGATCCTCTCGACATCCTACTGAAAGAGGAATGTGACCTTTACTTTCCTCTTACCAAAACGCACATTAAAACATACATCTTGCCAGGCTCATTAGCAATGCGACAGACTTTTAATGAATAATAAACAATTGGCGGCCATTTTTAATTATTAATAATGTCACGGCACATCCTATTGAAAAATAGATAATATGTCAAGTTAGGTCTCGCCACCCCGGACGCAATGATATATGATGGTACTACTATGTTGTCAGTTTAAAAATAAACAAGCCACAGTAAAAGAAGGCAGAATTTATCACCTCCCAATTTACAGGCCGTAAAAAGAACTAACACACTGGTGTAGATTCCTCCTTTGCACTTCCTGGCTGTAGATCGCAACAAAAAATATTTAACAACTTTGCTTAGAATTATTGTACAATCTTCGTTGAGATACAGTTGGATTTGTCTTATCAAGCTGTATCCAACTGTAATTGTTTCATAAGTAAAAACCCATTTTTTTTAAAATATTGATTATATAAATATATATGCTATAAATAGTAAATAGTTTAACTTTTAACACAATCTCAATCACTGACACTAGACTAAAACAAAACTTTATTACAAAAATACATTATTATTAATATTACTTACGTGCATGATTTATTTTAACTGCAAGCAGAGCGAAGCATAATTAACCTAAAATGTATTTTAAATCGTACTATTAGAAAATAATAATGACATAACTGCCACTCCTTCATTGATTAGTTATAAAAAATACAATAAGTTTTTTATGTTTTTACTTTTTTAATTTTTTTTACGCGTATTTATATAATATATCATCAACTATACAGACTTTTAGAAAAGGATGCTCAAACTCAGATAACATATACTCCACAAGTTGTATGCATCAGCTTCTTAATTCATTTTCTGAGCAATGAACGATGTTAATGAACGACACATATGATTCATTTGTTTAGATTTTTTTTTAATGAAAACAAAGCAGCCATTTTATGTGTACATCTGCTTATGTCCCTTTCGGAAGTTCATAGTGTGACCTGGCAACCAGTGTTGCCATTCTAGATATTTTATATCCAGATCTAGAGGTTTTTGCCGGCGTCTGGATACAGTTTTTTGACGTTTGGATGCTGGATGCAATTCTGGATACTTTTCATTTGAAGTTGAATATTTTGGATACTTTCTAGATTTTACTTTTCTTTCGGTGTCATTTACCCATTTTTTGTTTGGTCTGGACGCGCGTAAATTATCGTAACTGCAATTATTTAAACTTTGAACTGACTTGGGTCAACGCCCAACAATCTGGTAACCCCTCGGTAATGAGTAAAAGGGTGCATAAATTATAATAACATTAGCATCACACAGTCGACTCGACGCGCTATCGAGATCAAGTCGCCTTATCGGTTAACGCAGAGGATGCCTCGCGTTAAAAATGCCGCGCAGAGACACGCGCTATATACAGCCGGGAAGAAGAAGGTAGAGGCGAGGAAGGCCGCTACGACTGCTGACGCTGTATCTAAGAACAGCAGTCCGGCTCCTACACCAGCTGAATCCGTCCCAGTTGATGAAGAAACCACATCTCAAGCCAGCAGTAGCCGGGAAGTTCTAACCAGCTTCAAGACGATGCAGCCCAGTCTACCGGTGACCTCCACACAGGAGGAAACAACAGCAACATCTGAGGACTTCACCGGCAGAATACTGCTCAAACAGACAAGCGTGGGAGAAGTTAAACTGTCGGCGCTACCAACAGACAAGATAATCGGTCTGTTGGAAAACGAGCTGGGAAGACACGGCATCAACCAGCTGCGCAAGACACACGAGGGAGTAGTGGTCTCCCTCAACAACAACCCAAAGACCACAGCGCTTATGAAGAAGATAACACAAGATTAAAAAGCCGACATCAAGCTCCACCACGGCATCTTATTGGAAGCCAGCCGACACAACATGATGAAACGATGGGTCATCAAACGAGTCAAGACCCATCTCACCAACGACCAGATCAGGGAGTTGCTGACAAGGGAAAATCACAAACTCAAGATCACCAGTGCCTAGAGGATCATCGGAAAGAACATCATCCCCTCTACTGTCGTCGTCGTAACATCAGAGGACCGACTGATCCCTCAATACATCAGATGGGACAAGAGAGACCAAGTTCCAGAGCACTACATACCCAGAGTGCTGCAGTGCTCTAAGTGCCAGAAGTTTTGGCACACCCGTGCCACCTGCAAGAGTGAGGTTGAGGTTTGCAGATACTGCTCTGGACCTCATCCATACAGCCAGTGCCAGCACGCAAAGATCGACAAGGACTTCAGGAGGCCTAACAATAACATAAAATGCGCCAACTGTCTCGGCAACCACGGCGCCAGGTACCTTGGCTGCCCCTGCCACCAAGACAGCAAGGAAGCTATGAAGATCGCCATCAAGACTAACCTGCCCTATAAAGAAGCTAGGAGGCAGTACGAGGCCACCAATCGACTCACCAAAAGTGACAAAGCACAACTGGAAGGCCAACTGCAGGACCTGCGATCAAAGTTCACCAGCATGGAGGAAGAAAAAAACAAAACGCAAGAAACACTGATAACAGCCGCTCAGCACATCCTGGACGAGGCGAGGCAAGTTCAGCAGAAGATCGAGCAGGATGTCGCCCGGATGGCTGTTATACAGGCTGAGACAGAAGAAAGGCTATCAAGCAGGGAGAAAGAAAACGACAAGAAACAAGAAACACTGACAACGACCGCTCAGCGCATCCTCGACGAAATGAAGCAAGTCCAGCAGCAGATAGCTCAAGATTACGCTCGGATGGCTGCTATAAAGGCTGAGACGGATAAACAGCTACTTAAAATACAAGACACTTTTCATGAGATGCTCGACCTGCTCCAGACCAAAATCCAGACAGCCACAACCGAACCAGAGGAAACAAGAGCACAAACAGACGAAGAAGCAACAGAGGAAGAACGATACCGCTCACCACCAAGACCCGACTGGCGAACGCCGAGAAGATTCGAAGGCAACTCACGACGGGGAAATAGAAGGAACACCAGAAGGAGAGACGACAACTGGTAAAACTCCCTGAAGGAAGCAGCACCATATGACGGGGTGGGTACCCAATTACTCCGGGCCTCAACAAGTGCGCGACTCTGTCCAGACATGTAAAACCTCATCAAGACAGCAACGAACGCAATCAACCCATCAGAAGCCGGGAAGCTGACAACAAGCAGCCCAAAGTACGAAAGAGAAACTTCAAGCTACACCATAAACACCCTACATAGCCAAGTCGGAAAACGAAGGGTGAACGGGGGTACTCGTACCAACATCGGAATCGGAATAATAACATTATTTGAACTTCACTGTGCTGCGACTTATTGCTGTGATGCCGACTTTGTGATTCTTTCCATGTGAATTTGGCTGCAACTGGTACAGATAATGCCTCGATAATGGTTGGTATCAACCATGGCGTGTATGCAAAATTGAAGGAAGATATCCCATCTTTAATCCTCATAAAATGTGCGTGTCATTCCTTGCAGCTAGCATTATCACATGCCTCATCAGAATGTTTACCAAGGAATTTTGGAATTCCTTATTGCTGAAACACATAACTGGTTCTCCAAATCATCTGTCAGACAACAGCAATATAATAATTTATATAAAGCATTAAATGATAGTTCCTCATCACTGAAAATTATGTCATATTGTAAAACTAGATGGTTATCAATTCAACCAGCTGTTGAAGTAATTGTGAACCAATGGTTGGAGTTGAAGACACACTTCGACATAACAAGACAAAGTGTTGTGTTGTTGTTTGTCCATCAAGAATGATGATGACCATTCATTTCATCCAGTGGGGTTGAAAGTATGGAGCCGTGAGTTCTAAGATGGCTGATAAGGCCTATTTTGGCTCGAAATGTTCTTTGACAATGTGGTCAAAGAATGCTTGACGTTTCTGGAGGAGGATTTTCTGCAGTGGTTTTTCTGTTCTGTCTTTTCTTCACAGCTCTTGCAGTTCTGGTTGCCTCACAAGTGACTGCACCCTTGCGTAATGATGCACGCCACGAATTTCGGTCTCTGGCTGCAGTCTCCCAGGTGTCATGATGAATTCCAAAAGCATTCAGTGAGATTTTCAGAGTGTCTTTAAAGCGTTTCCTCTGGCCGCCTTGGGAGCGTTTACCACAACGCAACTCGCCGTAAAAAATTCGTTTAGGGAGCCTGTGATCTGGCATGCGAGTCAAGTGACCAGCCCTGCAAATCTGATTCTTCATTAGTAGAGTGTGGATACTGGGCATGGACGCTCTTTCTAGGACTTCAGTGTCTGGGATCCTGTCTTGCCATTTAATCTTCAGTAACTTCCTAAGGCAGACTGTGTGGAAGTGGTTTAATTTCCTAGCGTGTCGCTGATAAACAGTCCAGGTTTCACAAGCATATAGCAGTGTGGATAATACAACTGCTTTGTAGACTTTCAGCTTTGTTTGCAGGCTTATTCCATTTCTGTCCCATACATTCTTGTACAGTCTGCCAAAGGCCGCGATGGCCTTGGAGATTCTTGCATTCACTTCATCATCAATTGTGGCAGCTTGTGACACATTGCTGCCAAGATAGGTGAATTTGTCCACAACACTTAGACTATGACCATTCACTTTGATATTCGGCACAGTATGATTATTCCCTGGAGCTGGCTGGTACATAACTACAGTCTTCTCCGAATTGATATTGAGCCCAAAGTTGGCACAGGCATGTGAGAAAGCTGAAACATTATGTTGCATGTCTGCCTCTGAGTTGGCGTATAGAGCGCAATCGTCAGCAAACAGGAGCTCTCTGACGGTGTCGCTGTCAATTTTGGTTGTAGCTTTCAGCCTTCTGAGATTAAATAACTTTCCAACCATGCGGTAGTTGATGTCTATTCCAATGTCGTTGTTCTCGAAGGCATTCGTCAACATATCTGAAAACATGAGGCTGAACAGTGTTGGTGCCAGGACACATCCTTGTTTCACTCCATTGGTGACAGGAAAGGGCTCAGACAGTTCACCATTTCCCTGAACTCTTGCCTGCATGCCATCATGAAATAGCCGCACTATTTGGACAAACTTTCGTGGACAGCCATATTTTGCCATAATCTTCCACAGTCCTTCTATGCTGACTGTGTCAAAAGCCTTGGTAAGGTCAATGAAAGTGGAGAACATTTCGCAGTTCTGTTCCTGACATTTCTCTTGCAGCTGCCTTGCAGCGAAAATCATGTCAACAGTTTAACGTTCTTTTCTGAAGCCACACTGGCTCTCGGGAAGAAGACCTTGATCGAGATGGGCCGTGAGGCGATTGAGAAGAATTCTGGCGAGTATCTTCCCTACAATTGAAAGCAAGGAGATGCCTCGGTGGTTGTCACAGGTTGGCGGTTTCCTTTTCGTTTGTATAGGTGGACTATTGACGCGTCCTTGAAATCTTGTGGCATGGTCTCGTTCACCCATATGTTTGTAAAGACTTGGTGAAGCTGCTCTGTTAGGACCGGCCCACCTGCCTTGTATATCTCTGCCGGGATGGAGTCCGGACCAGGTGCCTTGCCGCTGGAGAGTTGCTGGATGGCTTTGTTTACTTCCACTATGGTTGGCAGGTCATCAAGTGTCTCATTGGTAGGAACTTGAGGAAGGCAGTTGATGGTTTCATAATCGAAGAAGGAAGTTGCATTTAAGATGTTGCTGAAATGTTCTGCCCAGCGCTGAAGGATGTATTTCTTATCGGTGACCAATGTTCCCCCATCTGCACTGAGGAGGGGAGTTGTGCCTGGTGATGTAGGACCATAGACCGCTTTCAGTGAGTCGTAGAAGTTTTTCATATCATGTCTGTCAGCAAAGCCTTGAATTTCATCAGCTTTGCTGCTCAGCCAGGAGTCCCGCATGTGCCGAAGTTCATGCTGCACTATTCTCTGAATGTTCTTGAAGGCATCTTTTTTTATGTTGACTTCGGGTCATTCAAATGTGCCTTGAGGAGAAGATGTTTCTCGGCCAGAAATTGGTTGATGTCTTCGGAATTTTCATCAAACCAGTCTTTATGCTTTCGGGGGGTTGGACCCAGGATTTCGATAGCAGTGTTGTAAATTATGTCATTTAGGGCTCTCCACTCTGTTTCTGAATCCTGTTTAGCTGCAGCATTGGGCTTGAGGCGGTCTTCCAGCATATTTTCAAACGACCGCTACATTTTCTTGCTGTTTAGACGGGTGACATTTAGTTTCTTTTGCATTTTCACCCCTTGAGAACGCCGTGGTGGTTTGATGTGAATGTTTATTTTCGAGATAATGAGACGATGGTCTGTCCAAAATTCGGCACCACACATGGATTTTGTCACCAGAACGTCTTATCTGTCACTCCTCCTGACGATGACATAGTCAATGAGGTGCCAGTGTTTCGATCGAGGGTGCATCCACTATGTCCTGTTTCTCATGGGGAGACGGAAAATTGTGTTGGTAATCGGGAGGGCCACAGGGCTTGAAGGTGATATATGATCTTGGATGAAGAATGACTTGCGCGATGAATTGGATTAAAGTGAGGAAGAGTTGCGCAATTCGTAGACCTCACTCTCTCGCCTGAGTCCATCTGAATCCAGTGGCAGGATAAGTTAAGACGACTGGAGACGAATACAGGTGCAGTGGATGACCAGGGCGCTCTACGTGCCTTGCCGTGCTCATTACGTTCCACAACGCTTTGCAGGTAAACGCCGTCTTGCTCGTTGAATCAGGAATGATTTCTTCCGCGCAGTCTGCCTAATCCTGTCTTCACATGCTGGGTAGGCATACTCTAGTTCACCGCTTGGCTTGACACCAAATCGGCTACCCGCGCCTGGTTTAGCCAGTCTCTCACAGCTGTTTCCCGGGGGTGGCCGCTGTCACATGCTGACAGCTACTAGGAGCCACAGGCGTGAGCTGGGTATCAGGCTTGGGCCAGTGGGGGTTGGGCCCTGAAAAGGACATGAGAGTCATCCTTACCAAAGGTGCTACCAATGCCTGACACCCCGTACCCCCCACAAGACAAAGTGAAAAGTGCTATACAGCTGAAATACTATATGGAACGTAAAGTGATGAAAAATAAATCGGCATTCCTTCTCTTTTTACAACCCATTTTAAGTGAAGTGCAAAAAAGTTAATAAACTGTTTGAATCTCAAAATGTTGATAAAGTTAAATTACTTGACGATTTCACTTTGCTATTTCACTCAATTGGTAAAAGACTAATATTGCCAACTTCTAAAGCTGATTTGTTCACTTGCACTATAGAGAGCTATTTGGCTCCTAAGCCATACCTGGGGTACCACATTGAATAAAAAAATTGATGGTTTAAAAACAAAAGGACTGTTAACAGAAAATGAAGAGAACAACTTAAGAAAGCGATGTCAAGATTTTCTTGTCCCATTATTCAAGCAATTGAAGCAGGGACTTCCTGAAAATTTAGATGTATTGAATAATATTTCACTCTTTTCTGTTAACAACACTTCAGCCAGTAAAGGACATATCAAAATATTTTCAAGTTATGAAATTTTTAGGGGCTACTGATAATAGTGTGGCGGAAGCAGAATATCAGTTAACCAAAATAAATTTGGTTGACTGGAGAAACTAAACAGAAACTGAAGCCTTTTGGGGTGAAGTAAGACAATTTAAAGATGACTCATGTAACAGTCCATTCTGTGAGCTCTTTGAATGTGCGATGTCTGCTATGATACTACCCCATTCAAATGCTGACGTTGAAAGAGTTTTCAGTACTATGAATTATACAAAATGTAAACTAAGAAACAGGATGAAACTTGAACTCTTCAATGCTATCTTGACGATATGATTTGGCCTGATGAGAGCAGGAAAATGTTGTTCAACTTATCAGCTCCCTGATTGTATTAAAAGAAATTGGAACAGCTAAAGCATACCAGAGTCATTTTGAATCTGAAGCTTCAACTTCATCATCCAAGCTAACTGCATCTTGTGAGACAGATATCAGTAAAGATGAGGACATGATTCTATAGGGTAAGTCCATCCATCCATCATGTGCCATGCCGGTAAGCGTGGGCGGTCATGTTCTGCCATCTCACTTTATCACCAGAGTCGTGGATCAGCTCCGTGTTTCTGTCTTGACCATGCCACAAGGCAAAGCCATCCAGGTACTTGCTTCTAGGTCTTCCCCTTGGTCTGTTCCCCTCGATCTTACCAGTTGTCACCAAATTCTCCAATCCATTTCTTTTCATAACATGCCCAAAAAATTTTGACTGTCTACGTCTAATTTCTCTAATCAATTTACGATCTTCATTTGTTTCTTGAAGGACTTGTTCATTGGTCTTTCTGGCTGTCCATGGTATTCTTTACATTTTCCTCAGAAACCACATCTCTACAGCCATCAGATGTTTTTCAGCCTGACTGCTCATTGTCCACGCTTCACATCCATACAAAAGTACAGGTTCAATGTAGCATCTCAACACTCTTTTTCTCGTTTCAATTGACATCTTTTTATTGGTCAATATGTTTTTCATCTTGCTAAAGGCTACTTTTGCCATGGCGATTCTTGTTCTAATCTCTTCAAGGCATCTCCCATCAGATGTTATTACTGTTCCGAGATAATTGTACCTGCTCACTTGTTGAAGAATATTCCCATTTACTTGTATATTACATTGTGGTATTTCGTCTTTCCTATTGACGACCATAATCTGTGTCTTTTTACAATTTAATTCTAACCCTAGTTGTTCACTGTGTGTAACAATCGCATCTACTAAATTTTGCAGGTCCTGTTCATTGTCTGCAATCAAGACTGTATCATCTGCATATCTAATGTTATTGATGCATCGTCCCCCAATGTTGATTCCTTCCATATCTTCAATATTTCTGAAAATACTTTCACTGTACAGGGAAAACAGATCTGGAGACATTACACATCCCTGTCTCACACCCCTTTTAATAGGCTGGTATTGGCTTACTTCATTATCAACTCTTATGGCAGCTTGTTGTTTCCAATATATGTTTTTTACAAGTCTAAGATCTTTTCCATCAATTTGTAGATCTTCAAGCATCCTTATCATGTCACATCAATTTTTTTTAAAATGCTGCATATCTCTTACAGGACGTTGCAGTCAACGTCAGCATTTTTCAGCTGCTGTTGATGTACAAGGCAAGAATACGCTCAATAGTTTGCCATTGCTTTCTGAGCGACCGGCTCACATACCCCCGTAAGTTACCAGCGCGGCTCGAACCGCTACTGGTTCGGGTGCAGCTGCGTTACTCACGAGAATATACGGAGTTACGGCGAAAGCCGTAAAACCCTTCGCTAGGGAGAGCGGCAGGCACATCAATACGTATGTAATTTCCTACTTTCTCAATCTGGATATTTTTCCTAGATACTTTCCAACGAAATCTAGATATTTATGGATAATGTTTGGGCCGTTTCTAGATGTTTTTGGTCAAAAAATAAGTGGCAACCCTGCTGGCAACACGGAAAGTCCATTGGTGTTTCCAATCTGTTTAACTATAATCGTCTATGTATACCTTCTGTTTCTAGTATCTTTTAAGTTCTAGCTTCCCAACATTTCAGAAATGCCTAAAGGTCTTGTGTATAATGACATAATTATATGCGCTCACTGACACGATTAAATGACATCAATCCTAATCATAGGATATTGAACAGCGGAAACCTTTTTATTTTTAATGTATGTAACAAAAACAACAAAGGATCACAACTGATGGAAGATGGAAAGATGCCCTGTAGAGATTAGAATAAGAATTGCCATGGCAAGACAGCCTTTTGCAAGATGTGAAGCATCTTCACTAAAAACGCGTCAATTTTAGTGAGACGAGTAATAAAGAACTATCATTATTCAGTGCCTTACCGGATGGCGTGGGTGATCATGCCTCTTCACAAATTGCGATCTCCGAAGGCATAGATCAATTCGTGTGTTGTTGACTCCCTTCCGTGTCACGACACAAGACTGCCAAGAATCTTCTCACGCCGTCTTCCTGTATCTCTCTTTCCGCAAATATTTCCAGTTGTCACATGTTTCAGTTTTTGTCTTCTCTGCTCATATTGTGGCCAAAAAAAAAAAAAAAACGATGACTGCTTCTTTAAGATGTTTGTGATAAGTTGTCTTTGCGACTCAGCTTGCTTCAAAATGTCCAGAAGAGCTATACAAAACCTATAATTTTTGCACGAGAACACTGGACTATAAGCAGACAAGCTGAGAAACATTTAACGGCAGTGGTATATCAGTTGGGGAACCCGCTGAGGTTACTAAGAAAATTCATAAATAAACAGCATTACGGTTCGATGTGTTTATTATTTAACCTATGCTGGTTTAATATAACATTCTGAGACCTATGGTGCTATTTATTTCAATGATTAAATACGAATTATGTCTATATTCATTATTCCAAAATTGTAGGATCGTGTGGATGATAGACCTTGCTAATGAAGACATCTTTTTTCAGGAGTGTCAGTAGGTCATGCGTCGGAGTATATATATATATTCTTCAGCATTCCGAGCCATTGAGGTTCTTTGCTGCAGATACAAGCCTGCGCCAAACAGGCCAAGGCCAAGAAATGGGACGAGTTCTGCAGGAAGGTGTGCTCCGAGCGATCTCTTACGACATTCTGGCGTCTCCATAAGAGCATGAACGGTGCTGCACAACGTAGGGGTATTCCAGACTTTCAAGGCACAGACTCACATGGAAAAAGTTGGATGCGGATAAAGGTAAGGCCCTTCCTGCACGCTACATAGAACAGACTTACCAAAAAGACGAGCCCGCCAGACAGAGGACCACAACGACACTCTCTCAGTTGTGCGAGGGGGTCGGAACAGACGAAGAATGGATAATCACAGCTGAGACAGTGCGTGCGATGCTCAAGAAATCACCTAACACCGCCCCAGGCCCAGACGGCATCCGATATGGTGACCTACTGGTGATATCAGAGGATGACATGGAAGAACTAGCCAGAGAATTCAACACCAGTATCCAGAGGGGTCAGATCAAAGAAGAATGGCCACACAGCTACTTGCTGCCGCTGCCAAAACCGAACAAAGACCATTCCAAGATAAGCGGCTACAGAATCATTACGATGCAGAACACTGCTGGCAAGTTACTGGAGAAAGTTGTAGCACACAGACTTGCTCGTGACTTGGAACAACTCAGCTGTTTCCCGCCCACACTTGGAGGATACAGACGCAACAAAGAGTCATGGCTGAATGCGGCGGTCTTTGCTCAAGATGTTTACGAAGGATTTCAGTTCAGAGAAGAGACATGTGCGGCCGCCATAGACTTAGAGGACGCATATAACAGAGTATCTTTCGAGCACTGGATGCAAACCCTCCTCAGACTGAAATGCACCTTCACCTTGTACGATGGATAGCTGCAGTTCTGTTCCAAAGGAAGGTGGTGCTAAGATGCGGGAGTTGGTATTCTGAGCCGATAACGATATTTCCATGACTGCCGCAGGGTTCACCACTGTCACCAGTACTATTCAACGTGTATAAGGTGCCGATCACTGAACAACAGTTGGACGGGAGAGGTAGGACTCTGTCATTCGTTGACGACATCCTCGTGTATCGACAGGGTCGAGATAGACAGGCGGTTGCCAATGATATGCAGGGCGAACTAGATCGAATTTCCTCATGGTGTGCTGATGCCGTTGCCCTTGTCAACCCTTCAAAGGCATCGGATACATTGTTCTCCCTAAACAACTATATTGTGAAAACAGACATGCCGGCAGTAAGAATGGATGGGAGCATTTTGAGTAGAACCCAGTCAATGGCGTGAGGCTTGATCGTAGCCTGTCCTTCAGAGATCATGTCGATTATGTCATAACGAAAGATCGAAAAGGTTTGTCAGCAATGAGAGTCATGGCGACTGCCAATATCGAGCAAGAACTGCTAATAAATCTGTTCCGAGGACTTGTGCTTTCACGCATCGAGTATGCCCTGGCCATCCTCACTGTCAGCCCTACAAAGATTGGAAGACTTGAAAAGGTACAAAACAAAGCCATGCGCATCATTTTGGGCTGCACGAGAGACACCAGCTGTGTAACAATGAGATACCTCCTTGACTTCCCGACAATGGAACACAGGATCAAGATCTGGAGAGCTCGTGCATACTTAAAAATAAGTGCAGATGAGCAGCACTCTCTGCATGACGCTATATTCAGAGAAAAGGGTGACAGGCTAAAGAGGGGCAAGTCAAGGATGGGTCGGGCGGAAGATGTCGTCAGACAGGTCTGCAGTCTTACCAGTATCAACCCCGGCAAGGAATGGGTGCCGGTGCCTCCAGCTTTTAAGTGCACTTTCTTCTGCATTATCACACTCGACAGACGATGCAGAGAGCAGAACCCTGCCGCTGTCAATGCTGAGGTTAACGCGCCCATCTATGAACACTCAGATAGCCCCGAAGTGCTCATCTATACAGATGGATCTGTTGTAAAGCAGCAGAGAAGTGCATGGGCATTTACAGCCCGTTCAGCGGGCCGAACCGTTCAAGAATCCAGTGGTGCCCACTCTATGACCACGAGCAGCATGACTATGGAGGTGATGGCAGTTACACAGACTTTCATATGGCTGGAATCACAGCATTATACCAACGTGTGTGTACTAAGTGATTCAATGAGCATCATTCAGAAGGTCGAAGCTGGATCTGTACGTAGACAGTGGACTGAGTCGCCGCGGAAGTCTGTTGTCCATAAAGTCACCTTCATCTTCGTCCCGGGACATGCGGGAGTCGAGGGAAATGAACGAGCTGATAAACTGGCTGGCTCTGCACCCCCTGTAGATGGCCAGCCCATGGATTGTGCCGATGTTATTAACGTCCTCATAGATATGGCGAGAACAGAGGACTTTGACGTCAGTGATTCCACATCGCTGTCCAGGATGAAAGACTTGGGAGTAATAATCGGCACAGCCAGACGCGAGAGGTACATAGGGAAAACAAAGCGCCTCGTCAACCAACACAGAACTGGCACTATTAGCCACCGGACGCTGATGCATATGCTGGGGGGGGGGGGGAGGATCTGAGCACACATGGACATGTCCGGACTGCAATGAAGATACCCCAACTGATAACTGATAACTGACAGATACAAGCCGTCTTCATTCGTCTCTCTGGTGGACATTCTTTTGCCAGTCGTTGATTCCCTAATGGGCCCAAAGATGCGTCTTAAGACTTTGTTCTCAAAGGTTTGTCTCCTTTAGTTGTACTCCAGGTTTCAGAGCCATACAGCACAGCTGGTCTGATCAGTGTTTTGTAAATTGTGATCTTGGTGTTACGAGATAGCACATTTGATTTTAGCAGGCGTTGTAGTGCATAGTATATCTTATTTCCAGAGTTGATTCTAGCTTGTATTTCTTCCCTTATTATGTTGAAGCAGTTGAAGATATACGTATATATATATATATATATATATATATATATATATATATATATATATATATATATATATATATATATATATATATATATATATATATATATATGTGTGATAGCGCCAAACCGATGCACGTTGGTGTCTACAACAAACCGATGCACCTTAGTTTGGTCTATCAAAGCCGTATTTGTCCTGGCCACCACCGGAACTCGGCTTAACAAAGGAATCGGAAGCCAGTTTTGTTTTAGCAGTCCTTTGTGCTGATGAGAGATGCGGGCAGCATGGCCTTCAGTTCAGTGCTGTTCTGTTGTTGTCAGGTGTGGGAACAATTCCCTGAGTTGATCTGTGTCAACTAATGTTGTGACAAAACTGAGCGGCTGACTAGTTAGTGTCAGCAGGCCTGGGTTCTTGGTGGGATAGTAAATTGTGTCACAACTCTTTGTTTATGTCGTGTCTTGGGGTTTATGTTGTGTAACCTGTGTTTTTGTAGTGCCTTATTGTCTGTGCAGTGTTGCTTGTGTCAAGGTTCTTTATTGTGTCAGTCTAACCAGCTATTGCTTGGAGCACTTGTGTTGTGGTACTTGGTGTTTTTGTAGTGCCTTATTGTCTGTGCAGTGTTGCTTGTGTCAAGGTTCTTTATTGTGTCAGTCTAACCAGCTATTGCTTGGAGCACCTGTGTTGTGGTACTTGGTGTACCCTGTTGTCTTAAGTGGTGTTGATTGGTTGGAGGTTACCCACCGTTGTCGTTTGATATATACAGTTGTCTGTTGTATCTGTTATTGCAATGTGTTATCAAACATGTTCAGCTAGAGGAGATAAATTAAGAGCTATTTTTGTACTGTTTTTGATTTGTTTGTCTCTTTTAGTTTTTACAACCACTATTTCTACCACAATCTAACACCTTAATTCATCGCTTGGGCTCAAACATGGTGTTTCCTGTGTGAACATCTATAAAATAGTTTCTGCCTCTGTCTGAGATCTCGTATATCTTCTTATCTAATTACTATAATCTTTTTTTGTCGGTTGAGGCGGTGTAAGGTTCTCTCTCTTTTCACTATTTTTCTTCTTTGGCCGTAAAGAAGTCAGAACTACTCTTTACCTCTTAGCACCGTAGTGAAGGAAGCATCAGTCTTTATGATTGTCTCCCTTTGTCTTTTACCATCGACTACAAAATGGCGACCCCGACGAGATATAGTGGCAGCCTTTGAATTGTTCTGTTAGGATTGTTTTAGTATCTAGTGATTGTTTTGTGTGATAGGTCAGTGTTTGTCTGTGGTGTCCATTGTCTTTGAGTTGTGACATTAGAACCCAGGTTTGCTGCTGAGATCCCCAGGGCATTGCTGCATGAGAGAGGAGTCCCCTGTATGGTGAGTGGGCTCAGATATATTGTCTCCTAGTACACCTCCACTGTATCCTATCCAGAGCAAGGATGGCTCTGTCTTCAACGTTAGGGACCGTAGTTCCCCTCCCAGTTGGTGCCCCTGACGTCACAGGGCCCACTGGTGAAGTCAGGTACATAGTTGCACCTGTGAAGATAGAAGTTCCTTGTTTTGGCCAGAAAGGTGGGCCAACTGTTGAAAAGTATGTGAGGAAGGTGAGATCTGCCTGGAGGGCTGGTGCGGTGTGCGATGAAGATAAAGTGGACATTATTTGTGAAAGTTTTGCTCCCAGTGTGTGGGCGGAACTTGAACTTAGGTCAGCTTGTAATGACCCTGAGGAGATGCTGCAGACCATTCAGCAGGTGTATGGAGAGCAGCGCAGCATGGTGGAGTTGGCTGCAGTTTTTTTCAAGACCAAACAAGAAGCTGGGGAATCCATCATGGATTTCTCACACCGGGTCCACAAAGCCTTTCGTTTGGTGCTGGAAGCTCAGAGAAAGAGGGGCATGGTTGCTTGGGATCCAGTGATCCTAAGAGACTGGTTTGTTGCAAAACTACATAATGTTCTCAGCAGGAGAATGGCGGAGGAGAGGATATCGCAAGACCCTTCAGTGACTTTCCTTTGTGTTAGAGACTTGGTCATGCGATGGGCTAGTGTGTCATTAGCTCCAGAAGTCTGTGCATACCAATATGCCGAACCTCAAAATTACAGCTCAGAGAGGTGGCCTAATGCCAGTGGTGAGTGTCAAGGGGTCCACCGTGATGATGTGGTGGTGGGGGAGCTTCAAGCTGAGCTAGGTCGGATGAGAGCCTTAGTTGATTCGTTGCTGCAGCCCAAGGTACGACGCAAGAAGTGCAATGTTTGTAGAAGCCGCACCCACCTACAGAACAGGTGTCCGAAGAGAGGGGTTAGTGTTATTCAGAACCCCTCTGGAGTGACGTGTAGCAAAGTATTTGCAAGCGTACGCCACCGAGACCAGCAGGGCCTTAAGCGACAACAGAGTCCGCCCCAGGTTGATTCTTCTAAAGGATCAGCCCCAGCAGTTCAGGTGGGTGCATTGTCAACTTCTGATAGCCGGATGGTTATGCGTGGCAACCAGAGAAATTTCTTTCGCAGGAAGCGGCGGAGGAGGGGACGAGGGAAGTCTCTTGGTGTTAGTGTGGTCGACCAGTTAGGTGTTAGAAATGTGACAGGTGGACCGTGCATTGTGACTGGTGTGAGGCAAAATTTTCTGCATACCGATATGTCAACTCGTGACTTTGTGCAAAAGGGGATTGTGAAAGACCACCAGCAAGAACTTTTGCCCGTTAGACATGGTTGTGAAAGATAGAGACTGTTTCCATCTGTTTAGGAATTCCAGTCTTTTGGATTGACAGCCTTAGTGTAGTTAGTTAATTAGCAGTTATGTTTTGCTGTTGTTATATATTATGATTGCAGGTAGATGGTGTCATGAGATGACATGTCTTTCTTTTAGAGTGCAAGAACACCAGGCAGACCAGGTGAAAGGGGTGGTTCTGTTGTTCATGTGGTATTGTCATTACCATCATGTCCAGTAAGAGAGTAACTTCCAGGGTGAATTCATGAGGTGGGATATTATTGAAATAACAATGTTTTGTTGACCCTGTATGGGGTGTTCCTTTGTGTTTATATTCAGGTTATAGGTGACACAGGATGTTCTTTTTAGTGTAAGGGTACAGTGTTAGAAGCACAAACCACCCAGGTATCCCATTAGCTGCAGGAAGCTTATATTTGACCAGAAGAAACAAATGGTATTATTTTTTTTAAATGCATTTTGTGTTGAATTTCCGGAGTTAAGGGAAGTAGTAACCAATATAAAGGTTACTGGTTTAATGTTTATGTAGCTTTTATGTGTGTTTAATTATTTTTATGTAAGAAGTGAGGGTTGCATTCATTTTGTTATGATTGGTGCTCTTAAAGCAGAAGAGCTATTTTTCATCACTGATATTATTTTAGTCATTAGTACCAACAACTGAGTTAGTATAGTTTATACTTTTGTGTTCAGATTATTGGTATTTGGAACTGACTGATGCCTGGTGATGTAATCTACACTGTTTCACACTGTAAGTGATGTATGAAAAGAAAAAGACTATTTTTTTTTAGTGGTACTCTTCAGGGATATAACCAGCAGTTTAGGTTTTGGAGGAGGTAACATGTGACATAGATTTGTTTTGCCTTTGTCATTTTAATGGCGGTTTGTGTGTAAATTTCATTGAATCCTTGGTTCATTGATGATTGTTTTTGGGTGTGGTCACAGGTGACTTTACTTTTTTTTGGCATTTGTCATTTTGATGACGGTTTATGTGTAGATGTTAGTACTTGCTTGCTTGATTAGTGATTTTACTTTTTGATGTGGTTACTGAAGACCAATGATTTTATTTTGAGGTGAACTAGCTAGATGGTAACTTTTAAAGAGATAGTTGGGGTGAGGAGATATGATGGTCCATTTCTTTTGACGGGACGTCAAAAAAGTAGGGGGTTGGATAATGTGATAGCGCCAAACCGATGCACCTTGGTGTCTACAACAAACCGATGCACCTTAGTTTGGTCTATCAAAGCCGTATTTGTCCTGGCCACCACCGGAACTCGGCTTAACAAAGGAATCGGAAGCCAGTTTTGTTTTAGCAGTCCTTTGTGCTGATGAGAGATGCGGGCAGCATGGCCTTCAGTTCAGTGCTGTTCTGTTGTTGTCAGGTGTGGGAACAATTCCCTGAGTTGATCTGTGTCAACTAATGTTGTGACAAAACTGAGCGGCTGACTAGTTAGTGTCAGCAGGCCTGGGTTCTTGGTGGGATAGTAAATTGTGTCACAACTCTTTGTTTATGTCGTGTCTTGGGGTTTATGTTGTGTAACCTGTGTTTTTGTAGTGCCTTATTGTCTGTGCAGTGTTGCTTGTGCCAAGGTTCTTTATTGTGTCAGTCTAACCAGCTATTGCTTGGAGCACCTGTGTTGTGGTACTTGGTGTACCCTGTTGTCTTAAGTGGTGTTGATTGGTTGGGGGTTACCCACCGTTGTTGTTTGATATATACAGTTGTCTGTTGTATCTGTTATTGCAATGTGTTATCAAACATGTTCAGCTAGAGGAGATAAATAAAGAGCTATTTTTGTACTGTTTTTGATTTGTTTGTCTCTTTTAGTTTTTACAACCACTATTTCTACCACAATCTAACACCTTAATTCATCGCTTGGGCTCAAACATGGTGTTTCCTGTGTGAACATCTATAAAATAGTTTCTGCCTCTGTCTGAGATCTCGTATATCTTCTTATCTAATTACTATAATCTTTTTTTGTCGGTTGAGGCGGTGTGAGGTTCTCTCTCTTTTCACTATTTTTCTTCTTTGGCCGTAACGAAGTCAGAACTACTCTTTACCTCTTAGCACCGTAGTGAAGGAAGCATCAGTCTTTATGATTGTCTCCCTTTGTCTTTTACCATCGACTACACACACACACACACACACACACACACACACACACACACACACACACACACATATATATATATATATATATATATATATATATATATATATATATATATATATATATATCTTCTTATTCAGCGTTCCGAGCCATTGAGATTCTTTGCTGCAGATACAATCCGTCTCCATTCGTCTCTCTGGTTGACCTGTTGAACTTCTCTTGTCAGTCGTTGATTCTAAGTGCTTGTAGGTCTGTATATATATTATCTCTCCACCGTCTTCTTGGTCTACCTCGGGGTCTACGGTCATTTATTTCCTGAGTGTAAGCGAGTTTTGTTTCCCTATTGTCCTCCATTCTTTCTATATGTCCCAGCCATTGTAGTTTATTAGCCTTCATGATACCAGTGATTAGCGGGGACTTAAACAGATCATAAATGTCTTTGTTACTTCTTCTTTTCCACTCTCCCCTTTGTGTATCCCTAATGGGTCCAAAGAAGCGTCTTAACACTTTGTTCTCAAAGATTTGTAACAAGGCTTCGTCTCCTTTCGTTGTACTCCAGGTTTCAGAGGCATACAGCACAATTGGTCTGATAAGTGCTTTGTATATTGTGATTTTGGTGTTACGATATAGTGCCTTTGATTTTAGTAGATGTTGTAGTGCATAGTATATCTTATTTCCAGAATTGATTCTAGTTTGTATTTCTTCCCTTATGATGTTGGAGCAGTTGAAGATTGTACCCAGGTATTTGTATGTTTCCGTTCTTTTAATGGTCATATTATCTATTTGTATGTGGCCAGAGTTTTTAGCCATTCCTTCTCTTGAAATTACCATATATTCTGTCTTATCTTGGTTGACAGCCAGCCATCCATCTGTTAGGCTTTTTCCTTTAAGTGAGTCAATATTTCCAATATCTTTTGTTCATTTTCCCCTATAATATCTATATCATCTGCACAACCAAGCAGCTTGGATGTTCCTCCAATATCACATTCCTCCTTTACCTTCCTTACAACTTTCTCTAGAGCCAGATTGAAGAGTAGCGGCGATAGTGCATTACCTTGTTTCAAGCCAGATGTTATTTGGAAGGGGTCTGATTTCCTGCCTTTATATGTTACTATATTATAAGTATCTTCCACGCATAGTCTGGTCATGTTGATTAACTTCCTTGGTATTCCAAATTCCTGAATAGCATTCCATAGACTATTCCTATGGACACTATCATAAGCCTTTTTAAAATCCACAAAAATGTTATGGAGATCTCTTTTATATTCCCAATGTTTCTCGGCTATTTGTCGTAAGATAAATATCTGATCTATACGGCCTCTCTACGGCAAAGGTGGGTCACCCCATAATGCACCGTTCCTGTGTCAGTGAATATGCCACAAAATGCTCCTCACTGTCCAAAGTGAAATGTGGAACAGACAGCAGTCCCGACAAACCAACAGCACATACAGTCATACACTCATAAGACCGCTGCCAGAATGCCAACACAACAGTCGGCCACTAAAATTACTGTCGGATTGAATGAAACCACAGAAAGCCACCAAAGAGGAATTACTTTCATTCTCATGTCGGTTTTCGTGCTTGAACATTCTTCGCTTTCTTCTGCAATTAACTCGCTCCTCCGTCCATCTGTGAAGTCCCATCGTTATCTTTTACTTCACCGCACCAAACCGTCAGTGTATACTATTAGATAATTCTTGCCTGTGATATCCACATCAGTTGCCCGATTTCCAACTCTTCTCTTTCATTGCACCACATTGTGCGCTATCTACCTAGGTTTTTACGAGGTCTTGATTATAATTTGTCCGGTTTCACAACGTTCACTATACTCACTCACAGACTGACTGCCAGAGACTGATGCTATCTGATAGTATGGAAAAAAGCATGCGTGTGCATTAAGATTCCCTACACATTACCATAGGTCAACACCGGTGCTTCATTTGCTTCCGCGTGGTCAATTACGATCTGATACTTTTTAAAGACACCTCACGTTAAATGCTAGAATTGCTTGGAAGCACAGTCATGGGCGGCATTGTTCATGGAAGAAAAGCCAAGGGTCCACCAGGGTTAACATGGTCACAGGAAATTGCAGAGATCTTGGGCATGAGGCAGGAGAAATGGCAAGACATAAAGAAACCCTTAGGCTGACCGAGATGAGAGCCACGTTCTGCAGGACCTGTTGAATGATGATATATTGTAAAAGTCTCTAGCGTTATGAGACGCCCAGGTTCGTCTCGCCGCATCAGGTGTAGGTTATTGTAAATGCAGTAAAATAGAAGAGTATATGCAAGGATGATGAAGTTGATGCGGTTAAAATGTTCTATTTTGTTCGACATAAATATCTCCATCGCCTGCTTTCTTCTGTTTCCCTCCTCATTCCCGACAGACAATCAAGATGATACAACAACAAGGTTCAGGTAACTTTCTTCAAATCACTGTATTGTAAACACCGTCGTAATTTCTCTTCGTACAGTATACAGTAAGTAGTCTGCCTATGTGATAGATTAGTTTTTCAACGTTCGCGCTTTAATATCTTCCCTTCTAATGCTAGTTCTGGATAAGATGAAGCCCATATTGACCTCGAAGCACTCCGGCTAATCGTTAAGTCTATCTTCTTTTTAACGATCACTCGCTTTAAACTCAAGCATAACCCATATACGTGCTACTACTTATAGTGCACTGGATTGATTTTCGCGTGTGGATTAGCTTTCCCTTTTACCATTCCCACGCCATCAGGCAACCCAGCCCAACTTCAGAAGTACTTGTAATTTACACCCCCTAGTCAAGGATTTTAGTTCAACTGACCAATCTTGGAGTATAATCCGATACTTCGACATCAGCACACGGGATGTTTAAGAACAAGCACTCTTATCCATTCGGCCACGCCGACCTCCGTTAAGTCTGTCTGTGGGAGATCTTTTACGCCAGCTTCGCGTGCAGCGTTTCTGTGTTCCGTCTAAATGTTGGTGCGCATTCTCCCCTTGTTAGCCTGTCAATATGGTGTCGATTTTAGCCAGTATGGTGTGTTTTTCAGTCTGTCTATCTGGTTTGTCCATCTCAGGAACTCTACCGGTCTCTTTTATACTACTCGGTAGCTCTGTAATGAAAATATAATCTGTAATGAAAATGTAATCTTCGCTGGCTGCTGAGGATGGGGACGGAGCGCTTGTGGGAATGTCCCGAATGCTGTGATGTCGGTTCCTAAATCAATCAATCAATCAATCTGTAATGAAAAACGCAAAGCCTGCATCGTTGTTCAAAGCTTCCAGAAACTCCCGGATTGCCCTCTACTCTTCTACGCTTTTGCGAGACCAAGGTACCAAAATATTACTCTACTTGCGAATATTTCCTAATATATGCAGTATATATATACTAAAAGTACTGGAGAGTTTTTGTCAGAGACCATAACTTTATGAAGGGAAAATCCCAACTGCACCTCCCCGCGGTAGAGGATGGAAACACACTACGGTGTGGCTAACACAGCTCTGACGACCGAGTATCCACCGGAATAAGTGGACAACTCTGCAGCTGAGCAGAGCAGGGCACTCACTTGTCCTTACAGTCGGAAATGGCTGTCAAAGGCAGAGGTAAAAAGACCACCATGTGGATGTGGAAGGCAAGAGGAAACCACCACATTATCTTCCCAAGACTTCATGGCAAAACATATATCAAAGTTAGTGAAGGACGTTAATGGCTGTCTTAGGGCATCCTCGTCCGGTAGGAACAGTCATGAGCCACAGGTAACTGCCTGAAACAGGCTAATGAAACTAGAACATTATATACAACAATAAGACAGAGACAAACATCTTTCTTCGGTCATGTGATGAGAAGAGAGGCATTGGAGAACATCGTAACGACTGGAAAGATCGAGGGGAAGAGAGGCAGAGGTAGACCAAGAGACGTGATGCTGGATGGATTGAGACGGTGGCACGGAGAAATATCAGCAGCAGAGTTGATCCAGAAAACCAAAGACCGAGATCTGTGGAGAGCCATGAACGCCTGCACCAGCCGGCACGGCACTTGATGATGATGATGATATGCTATAAACACCATGCCTGGATTCTTCCATGTCGCATATCTTGGGACATAGGTTCATTAAGGCTTTTCTCACTGCGCTATAATTTTCAACAACATTTGAGCTGGGAATCTATTTCTTTGTTACTGCATAACTATAACTCAATAAACAGCAGTCCTAATATATGCTGTTATAGTATGTGTAACGTGTTTAGCCGGAACTAACCGGCGAGGTGATCACCCTGGGTAGCAATGCTACAACATAAACAAGTTAAAGGGCATTCCCCGGGGAGGGCTGCAAAGAAGGGTTAAAAGACAAGTGGAAAACATTGACGGGACAGTTGAGTTTTTGGGACCAGACAGTGGAGGTCTGAGGTCAGGAAAAATTGGATGGTAGCGGAGTTAGCGAGAGAACTCTGCGCTGTGTGTTTCAGCGATAGTAATTCTGGGACTAAGTATTGGAGACTTAGTCCGGTTGCCAGCGGCGATAGTGTTTGGGGCTACGTGTACGGAATATGTGCATAATGCATATGAAATATATCTATATGTAATGATGAACGTTCCTGATGAATAATGTTGTATCCAGTTGTTCAAATTAAAGTATTATCTGCACAGTCTGGTGTTTGGTATTGATGCATCGTGGTTGGTCAGTCGTTCAACACAACATTCACACTGACATCCTCTAGACACAACCATAGCCACTCCTCTATGTCAATCATACTTTGTGACAGTATGTATACAATTAATTGCATAAGTAGGTGCCTGCAGTTGTGCTTCTTCACACACACATGACCAAGGGTTCACACCTACCACCTCTACTCTTCATAGCCATCAGATAAGGTTATGCCAGTCATCCTCTGCATGTAGTGATTGGTAGCATGCTTGTCTGCTCGCCCGGTGGTTATGCGCTCAAATCCCCATCATTGAGGGCATTACAAAAATGTACCAGTGCTCCCAGGTCAACAGAGCCTTAAATGGTACCAGGAAATACTGTGGGCAGTAAAGGAGGCTGGCATGCAACTGACTACATCACCAGTCGAGCGCCAGCTGGTCTATACAAGGTGTTGGACTAGTTCTATATTACCTTTCCTTATCATGCATTCAATGTGTGGTATGGAAAAGGGTACTTCATTTTTTTTTTGGTTTGTAAATCACTGTATCAGTAATTTTCTGTAGCTCTCTCCGACTTGTTACTATCAATTTACATATGCAAAATGTGAAAGGTCCTGAAATATGCTATACAAAAGTATTGTGGCCAAACATTTATGAGATATTTTATTCAAATAATCCTTTCACAAAATGAGTAACTAACAGAAAATGAATTTAGCTTTGTCTAACATGTACGGGTTTTAACGAATTAGTATGGGAGCCAGTCATTCTGAAAGCAATGGCAAACTACTGAACGTAAACTTGCCAAGACATCAACAACAGCAGTAAAATGCTGGTGTTGACAGCAATGTCCTGTGAAAAGGAAATGCAAAAAAAAAAAACCATATACAGATGGGCCCCACTACACATCGCTTCGTTATACGTCATTTCGCTACAACGTCGTTGTCACATAGGGGTCTAACTTTGCCTTACGTCGCTACGTTTCGCCATAACGTTGTTTTGAGGCTGGGAAAATTCATGAAGGTGCTGACAAAATCAGAGGGTACTAAAAACGTAACCCCTTTGAGTGCTTCCAAGATCACTCGTACCAGAAGTATTCTTATGGAGAACATGGAAGCACTATTGGCCGTCTGGATTGAAGACCAGAACCAACATAGGCTCATATGCCTATGAGCAAAATGACTATCCAATGGAAAGCAAAGTCTCTCTATGAAGATCTAGCTAAGAAAGCGGGCGAGAGCAGTACTTATAGTGCCGATGATAGTTTTGGAGCGAGTCGTGGTTGGTTTGATTGCTTCAAGAAGCGTTCACACCTGCACAACATTCAGACAACAGGTGAAGCAGCGAGTGCTGATCCTGCATCTGCAGAGCGTTTCCCTGCAGAGTTAAAGGCCATGATTGAGGAGAGTGGTTACAGTGCAGCAGACATTGGACAAATTGTTTGTTCAAGCAAAGAAGAGCCAGGAAAAGAGGGAGGAAGTGGTTACAGTTTCATCCTCAGATGAAGAGGCAGACTTTAATGCCTCTACGTCCCAATATATCTACCACTCGCCCTCCAACCCACCTCTATTTAGCCAATAAAAATCAACAACCATCAAAATAAACATTACAGTAGCACATAATACACTGTATTTAATGTAATTCTATGGGAAATAGTGTTTCACTATACGTCGTTTCACTTAACATCGCGTTTTCCAAGAACGCAACCCCAACGTTAATTGGGGCCTACCTGCATTGGGAAAAACAAAGATTATGTAATGGTAATAATTTTTTTAAAGTGAAAACACCAGCACAAATAAAAACAAAAACAAATAACATCAAGAAGGTGAATCTAAAATTTTTATTAAAAACAAAAGCAATTTATACAAACAGACAGAAAACTGACAATGAATTGACGCAAAAAGATATATATGTATTAACAAGGATGATCTAAACTGCTGTAACTAAAACCTTATCCTAATTAGTAAACAACTTTAGAAATACATTTCCAATATCTGTAGCATAAATCAAGGACAGACTAACCGGAATATTTATTAAACTATTATATAAGCATTGTCATATAGCAGGTTCTTCACAGAATGTCACTCTTATCATACCTGTAGGTTATTAATACTGTTTAAACTCTGTGATACTACATCTAGTCTACGCCCGACTTCTTTTGAATGGTTCCCATTACTGTTTATCATGGAGCCAAGATATTCAAAGTGTGTGACATTTTCAGATTTCTTATTGTTGATTGTGATTTTCCAAGAATCACATGTATAGATCCTGATCTCTTGGGTAGTGTGATCAGACACTTAACCCTATCAGATAAGTGCAAAAAACAAGAGGTTCCGTTTGCATCATGTTGAACACGTTAAAAATCACACACTAGTTGTAAATTGCAAAGAGCGGGCTTTTGTTAGGAAGGAAATCTACCCACGGGTAGATCTAGTCCGCTAACTTGGGTGGAATCTGCCTAGAGGAAGCAAATCTGATACACATGGATGCCGAACTCGGACACACTGACCTTTGAGGTGCATAACTAGGTGTGACACATTTCCCTCTAAAGAGGAACAAAGAAGAACAAGCAGATTGTGATCTATCTTCTATTATACAAGGATATAAAAAATGGCGGGTTGATGGTGAGCTAACACTGGAAGCGGACTTGACATAAAATATAACTTGGAAGCTTACCTGAATCATCATAAAATGTGGATTACTGTTTTCTGTGTTTCCTGTGATTATGATACTTCAGTTTTCCAACTAAGTATTCTTGTTTTTTTTCCTATTCACTGATCAAGACTGGTCGTAATAGCTTGTATCTGTCTTCCCTTTCATTTAGTTTCTATTTATATTTTGTGTTCAGCCTGCTTATTAAAAAAAAGGACTTATCCAATAAAATAACCAAACATACTTAAATGCCTTTTCATAAATATGTGGAAGAAAGTGTTTGTGACTTTAAATAATTTTCTACATGAATAAAATTATTGCAGAAGCAACTTGAAAGTTTCATTAAAGGATTGCATTATGCTTAAAAAGCGACATCACTGCAAGTGTAATGCAATTAGTGTGGAAAGTTGCAGCTATGATATCATTTTCCTTGGTGCACTTGCTTGTAACACATTGGTCTGAGGTTCAATCCCCAATAGTGGCAAGGCAGAAGTCTGTTCTGACCAGTATAAGCATGAGTTCAAGAATCAACATCACTGCACTCAGAACATTCCCATACATGCTACATCCACTTCCTCAATAGTCAGTAAATAGTTGCCACATCGATGGCACAAGTAGCAGACGCCATTAAACGTCCACCAGCACTTTTCCCTATGAACTGAGTGCCACGCAGACCCTATGCCCACTTCCTAATGAATCAGCCTTTCTGGGTATGGATCTCCATTTGCCTCATTGTGAATCCTCATCCCCAGGCCTCCCACAAAGCTGCTCTCCAACCAAATGCAAAGCAGCAGCTGGTCTATGTGCCTGTTCACCTCTTCTCACACCCACATGCCTTGGGCAGAAATTCCTGACACTAGCCCCACCAATCGGTGCAAGCCACTCCTTGTGGAACAAACCAAACTCTATTTTATGAAGCATGCTCTGTGAGTCCGACACAAACACGTCAAGCTGTACACCTCCCCAGCTATTAAAATGCCATCACCAAAGCTTTGATCTCCATTCTCATGCCAGAAATCATGACACCACATACCAGATTCGCCCCTTCCTCTCAGTGTCCTTACGTTTTCCAATGACCAGTACGACTCTAGAATCGACCCTGCCTCAAAAAAATAGGCACTAGAGATTTGTTTTTGGGAAGTAAAGATGGTAACGATGGAAAGAGGTCATCGTACCTTAATACAAAGTATCCTAGTATGTGTGACAGCTTAATATTTCATGGCAGTATCTGCCTTACAATTTTGTGACACATTCAGCTGACATCCACAACTTATCAATAACAGATTTATTTCTGGAAATTATTTACATATGGAGACATCTGCTGGGTGCTCAAGAAATAAAAGTAAAATAGTACCTCTTAACCACATTCATATTTCAAAACATGAAAAGATTCATTTAAAATTAAATTTTATTTATTACATGAAGGCATTGTAAAAATGAGAATATCCTACTGAAGTAGGACACATAATTAAAAAACACTATGATAACTTTCATGTTACTTACTACAGTGTATAACATTACGAGATGACATTTAACATGTTTGTACCACATGGAATTTTAACTATAGAAATAGTGTCAAACAATGCTGCCATCAAATACAAATCTCTGTCTGCCTAAATGACATATGTGCAATCCTGTTCTTCGATGAAATGAACAATGAAGAATAACAACAAGGCATAGAAGAATGTTAAATACACTAGAAAACAGTTTTATGGGATGAAGTGACCAACTCCATTTTTAACTGCCTTGTCATATACCAACTCAGAGCAGTCTGTTATCTATAATTTAGTACTGTATTATGGATCAAAACCTAGAGAATAATTGAGACAAGGAATTTATACATTGTTGTTGCTACTGACTGTCACAAAACGGGCCGGAAGGTTCGCTGCGTGGCCAGTGTTGACATGGTAGGCCACCCAGCTATTTCTAGCGGAAAGTACCCAGACAGGAATTTCCCGGTCTGGACGGTTCTACAGTGTTCTCGAAGCTTTATTTTGGGAAGGGCTTTCCTAGCCCAGCCTGAGATCGCTTCAAGCTACTGCGTTGCAGGTAATTACCGCATACTTAGCCAGAGACAAATTACTCCATCAGCCACCAGTTGCAAGTTTGCTGTGGTTCAGGAAAGACGTCTTTGGTGGCTTCTAGATGTGTCTACATGGACAATAATGTGTCCTGACATGTGCTGGAGCAAGTTCCAAGAGGTCTTTCGTAATGAAGGTAAATAGATGTAAGCTTATATTTTAATGGTGTCGAAGCATTTGCGTATTCACGGCGATCAGCAAAGTCGGTAATTGGTGTCGCGTAAAGTAGGTCATGCATAGTACAGAGGCCTTATTAAGTGGGAGATAGTCGAAATTGGGGTGTGGAATTAAGGGCGTTTTAAACCCATCCTAAAAGCGCATCCTATGCGCCGGCAGTCGTACGATCGCCACTTAAGAAGGCCCATGGCCTCAGGCCCTTTAAGAAAGAGTCTATGCATGACCTAGCTTCACAAAAGTATTAGTCAGAGAGCGTCAGTGCAGCTGAGCGGTCGGACGAGGTTACATCCTGTGGGTGCTGCGGGGCGTCGCTGAATGTTGGGGCAGGGCCGCAAGGGTTCCAAACCATATCGTGTAATATACTGATCAACAGGGGAGATCGAAAGGCATCGAATGCGAGGGTCGGCAGAAGCATAGCACATAGTTCCAAGGTCGACCAAGGTGAAGAGAACCGTTGCCGCAATTTTGGGCGGCAACTGGATTTTCTCTTTCTACTTTCCTCCTAACTGTTATTTACTTATTTAGTCCTTGAGGAGGACACATCTTGGAGAGATATTCTTTCTTCCTGAGGGGGGGGGGGGGGGGGCAACGAGAGAGGTAGAACAGAGATGGGGTGAATAGCCTTCCAAATTGGATCATGCTGTTCTAGTGAACAGCTCCACCGTTCTACAGAATCATGCCATTAGGAATGGGTGATAGAACAGGGTTGGACATGCACCTGCTACATGGAGGACGAACCATGTATTTATGCTACTCGTAGCCTTTACAACCCGAGAGGGTGGGGGGGGGGAAGACTAGAGGAGAGCCGTACAGCTCCTACCATAAGGTGTAAAGCGGCGAATACCTATATATGGTTTCTCAGCTATCCGGGAGGGAGAGCACAGAGAGAAACGGATGTCGACAAGAACAGGAATAGGGTTTGGCCGAGAAGCCATCTGTCACTATGAGGATGTTTTGAAGCCTGACACTAATACATAACCTTTCAGGTGGTGAATGAAAGGGGAGAGAAAGCATGAGAGTTTTCAGGTGACTACCTGAAGCTACCTGTGACTGATCGACTGGACCTGCCTGAGCGGCATCCTAGATCTACTTGAAGACGTAGTTCCAGGAGCGGTCTGACAGATGAGAGCCCCGGTTCACTACAGTTCACATCATTGCAGATGAGGAAGGTTACAGTAACATGTATATGTATATATCATGTTATGTTTCTGAAGGCTGGTAACACTGTTCTTGGTTGTATGCTAGATGCTGTTACGTGTTGCTCTCACTAGGTCCTATTGTTACCTTCGATTGCGAGGTCAACTAGATCGTATGCCGAATGCGAGACTGAGGAACATTTCAAGAACTCCAAGTAACCAACAGCATGAACTCCCCAGAGTTGGAGCAGCGCCCGGTAGTTCTATGTGAGAAGCTCCTACCCAGCCAAGTCTTCGCCGGCCAACCTGATCGTCGAGTATCAGCCACGCAATAGACCTCAGCACCTACCACACATTCAATATGAAAGTAACATTGCCTATTGCATGTGATATTCGGCCATTCAGGCCCAGAGACTTTGAAGTACACAGAGACTGGGTCTTGGCCAGAGACCTTGTTATTCAGAGCCGCAGAGCTCCATCGCTATTAGCTCGAGTCCTCCACTAGAGGCTTGATACGAACTGCCAACTACAGCCACCCATGGCTGGTCTGGGTGTCTTGATTTTACTATGTGACAATATAGACTTTGCACAGTGCCTTGTGTGCCTAGAGATAGTACAAACTTTTGTGCCAGATTCTTTGATGACTTCTGCATCCACTGCATCCTACACCAGTGAGGAATCCACGTGGTGGGTTGCCAGAATCGGAACTAGTTCCCAACAGGTCACGTCAGTTGAGACCAGTCAAGGGAGGATCTGTCCAGGCCGGGTGAGATGACATAGACAGCAGACCATATGGACTATACAGACCAGGCTTGAGGATGAATGCCTTGAACCTACCCTGCATCTTCCTGGCTTCTAAACTTCCTACCCTCCCTATACCTATCTCTTTTGACTCCCTTGTACATAATACATTCATGTTTCAATTTTGTTTGACAAAACCAGAGTTGAGTCATGCCATCTGAATGGAGCACTAGAGGTTAGTGTCCCAAGATTGAGAGGGTGAGAAAAATCAGGGTCCAGAGGGTTTGTAGACTGAAAGCACCTGCACCCACTCCCAGAACATATCCCATGTAATAGAAATAGAATATAGCAATGGTTCTGCTCACCCCACACACATTGTTACACTGATCTAGTTAACTCTCCGCCCAATACCATGCAGTGATACTTGCAAGTGTTCATCATTTGTTGTGATGATCTATATAAAGTGTTCCTTGTATTTGTCTCAGGTGGAAGGAATAATTTTCTTACATTTGTAAGCACCAGACACTCAAAGAGATAATGTTGACATTCTCAAAGGATTAATACATTACATCTGCTCATTTATATGTGCCTGTGTAGAATATAAGGAATAAGTTAGTATGATCCAATACCAAAACATAGCTAGTTAAAAGAGCTAGTCAAACTCCAGTGAATCAAGAGCTAAGAAAAAGATGCGATGCTGGATGTCATATATCGCGGAAACAAGTTAATTTAAAAATCATACAGTCCTACATACAGAAAGATAGGAAAAGTAATCAAAACAGCACGACAAAAGAATCCCACAGACAAGAAAAACATAAAGAAACTGCAAATAATAGCAAAGACATGAGATGATTGTGTTCTATAAAGTGTTAAAATGTAGGAAAAGGATTGAAGAAGGAAGACATGAAGGAAAAGAAGGTGACACTGATGTTCATATAAGAATTATGACTGCACTTCGAGAGAGCTTTCTCTTCTCTCTCCATCCTTTCATCTCACAGTGGAGGACAGGCCCTCAACCAATTGATACCAAGCCTTTCGTAGACTGGTTAGCCCTTGCAACACACAGGCCAATTGATACCAAGCCTTTCATAGACTGGTCAGCCCTTGTAACACACAGGCCCATTGATACCAAGCCTTTCATAGACTGGTTAGCCCTTGTAACACACAGGCCAATTGATACCAAGCCTTTCATAGACTGGTTAGCCCTTGTAACACACAGGCCAATTGATACCAAGCCTTTCATAGACTGGTTAGCCCTTGTAACACACAGGCCCATTGATACCAAGCCTTTCATAGACTGGTTAGCCCTTGTAACACACAGGCCAATTGATACCAAGCCTTTCATAGACTGGTTAGCCCTTGCAACACACAGGCCAATTGATACCAAGCCTTTCATAGACTGGTTATCCCTTGTAACACACAGGCCCATTGATACCAAGCCTTTCATAGACTGGTTAGCCCTTGTAACACACAGGCCCATTGATACCAAGCCTTTCATAGACTGGTTAGCCCTTGTAACACACAGGCCAATTGATACCAAGCCTTTCATAGACTGGTTAGCCCTTGCAACACACAGGCCCATTGATACCAAGCCTTTCATAGACTGGTTATCCCTTGTAACACACAGGCCAATTGATACCAAGCCTTTCATAGACTTGTTAGCCCTTGTAACACACAGGCCCAAAAGAGTTTTGGCAATGTCTTACTAATGGGAATCAATATACAGTAAAACCTTGCTTTTCGTAGATAATCCGTCAGAAAACAATCGGCGAAATCCGAAACCGACGAAAACCAAGGCAACTATTTCCGCATGAATCAATGTGAATCCAATGAATTCGTTCCAGACACTCCAAAATACATACCGAAAACATATTTTATAGAGAATAAATATAGTGTTTAATATTAAAAACGATAAGAAATTAATATAAAATGAATATAAAAGACTAATGTAAAGAATACACAAACATGTAACATGGCATTTGCCTTTCTTAAGACTCTACTTGGCATATGGAAGACGGCGAGGAGGGGAGAGAGGAGTAGATATTATTGTTTGAAAGGGGAATCCCCCTCAATAAGGATCTTAGGTATCAAGGCACTATCTGGGATCAATTCCCTTCTTGGTATTTTGGCACTAGAACCAGCTTCAGATATACAATTTTCAGGCCCAGACTTGTCCGAATTTGCATCTTCGTCATGCCTAGTAACACTGTGTATGCCAGTGCACCTCTTGAATTTGTCAAACCATCCTTTGCTGGCCTTAAAATGACTAAGTACACTAGAACTCGTACCAGACATTTTCTTAATGAGATCGACATAAAACAGCGTGGCTTTTTCACATATGATTGCCTTCAAAACAGAATCGCCAACCAACTGTTTGATTTATCCAAATAATATAATAACTGTTCGACATCTTAAATTGTTTGCGATCTCTGTTTTGTTAGCACATTCGCTGCATTAGCCTCCTTTATTGCTTCCTTTTTTGCCACAATGGAAATTACCATGGATGGCAACTTCCCATACATGCAGCCGATTTCAGCAATCTTAATGCCGCTCTTGTATGTTTCAATGATTTCCTTCTTCAACTCGACTGTGTTCCTGGCATTCTTCTTTGAAGGGCTGCTGGCTCGGAAAAATTTCTTTTGTCCCACGATGGAACTAATAGGAAAGGGTTAACTTATTAGCAAGTGATGCTTACACAATAAAAAACAACGCTAAACTGGGCAGATGAATGTGTGGGTCCCTTTGTTTTCGCAAAATTAGCAACGAGGTCATGTGGGCACACCGACAAAATCCGAGGCAATCGATGAAAACCTAGACATATTTTATTGCTGAACAAATCGATGAAAACCAAATTGGACGATAACCGAAGGCAACGAAAACCGAGGTTTTACTGTATTCTTGTCATAAATGTTTTCAGTTATGTCAAATGAAAACAAAACCATCAAAAATACATTTCTTTTGTCCCACGAAGGAACTAACAGGAAAGGGTTAAGTTATTAGCAAGTGATGCTTACACAATAAAAAACAACGCTAAACTGGGCAGATGAATGCGTGGGTCCCTTTGTTTACGCAAAATTAGCAACGAGGTCATGTGGGTACACCGACAAAATCTGAGGCAATCGATGAAAACCTAGACACATTTTTTGCGGGACAAATTGATGAAAACCAATTGGACGATAACCGAAGGCAACGAAAACCGAGGTTTTACTGTATTCTTGTCATAAATGTTTTCAGTTATGTCAAATGAAACAAAACCAATACATGTTTATTATTCTCCTAATATTAAGTCATCATGTTTATGCAGTAATTCATTTCTTTTTATTATTCTCCTAATATCTAAGTCATCATATTTATGCAGTGTGTCATTTCTCAAACTCTAATGCAATAATTTCAAGATTGATAGTTACATTGTTCACCAAAAAATTTTAACTTACCCCCATAATCCTTGTGATTTGTGAAAGCTATGCTAATGTAAAATGTATGCAACTGTGCTCAAATATTTTCAGACAACATATTTCTATAAGTGTCACAGGCAGTCGCAAAAGATAAACCACATTAGTGCTTCCATTTATTTGTTCTGAATCTTGCATATCTTTTTCTTTGGACAGTAGCAACAAGCCCTGAAAATAAAAATAAGTGTAAATAATTCTGAAATATGTTAATTTTAATTTATAATATGCAATAAAACTACATATAAAAAAATCAGTTGGGGAACTCTTTGAGGCTACTAAAACAGTTCATAAATAAAATATTGTTTGGTGCTCAAACAAGCAGGTGTAAGAATTAGAGTAATTAAAGTCGGTAACTATAGCTTTCAAGTGTGTCCTTTAGTCTCTAATTCTTACCCTTACTTTAATGAGTGCCAAACAACCATTGCTGGAGAATTATGGAGGAAATTGAAAGAAAAATGCAACTCTATCAGCGTTCACGCCGGAAACACACAAAATGTAAACAACAAGCAACGTCCCGTAAACAACAACAAGAGACCAACAACAGCTAAATTTTGAAGCAGACAGCAGACATTTGGGACTTGGAATATTACGGGTCTAGGAAACAAGGAACCAGTTCTCGTAGAATTTATGAACAAGTCAAATATACAAATATTAGGACTTGCAGACACTAGGAAAAAGGGGCAGAACACAAAACTAAAACATGAAGGTTACGTTCTTATATGGAGTGGCGTCGACCAGCAAACTACAGCTAAACATGGAGTGGGTTTTTTGTTTCATCCAGAAAAGCGAAAGCCATTATCAACACTAAATTTATATCAGAAAGGATAATACTAGTACAGATCAAAGAAGGAAATAGAACAACTTTTATACAAACATACGCCCCATGTAACAACACTTACAGTGACGAAGACAAAGACAAGTATTTTGATAAACTTGCAGACATATTAAATAATGTCAGGGAGACAGATGAACTTATTGTAATGGGTGATTTTAACAGAAGAATAGGCACACGAAGAACACCATGGAATGAATGCATGGGGCCATTCAGCGACACAGAGACTGATTGTAACAGCAATGGTCAATGTCTACTCAACATATGCTCCGAACACGGACTAATAATAGCAAATAGTTTTTTTTCAACATCGTCGTAGCCATACCAAGACCTGGTATAAATGGAATGACATAAATGGAATGACATAGACCAAGCATCTGAAATTGATTTTATTCTAATTAGGAAATCAGACAGAGGACTACTATTAGATTCAAGAGCACTCCCAAATACAGACGTTGATACTGATCACAAACCAGTCATAATAAAAAAGATTCCAACACAGGAAAATAAGAAACAAAAAGGTAACAATACATGTCATCAATTATAGGAGGCTTCAGGAAAATACAGTCAAAGACGAATTCAAACAAGAAATAAAAAAACTGCATAAGAACATCCCTGACGACTGCTCAAGCATAGATAAGGAATGGGCAATTTTCAAGGCTGCCATGCTCGACACACTGGAAAATAAATGTGGAACAAAGAAAGTAGGGCAAGACAAAAGATTAAGAACAGCTTGGTGGAACAACAAAGTTAAAGATAGAATATTCAAAAAGAAGTTAGCATTAAAAAAATGGATCACAACCAAATCTGAACAAGACTATGTTACTTATAGAATTGCACGATGAAATGCCAAATGAACAATTAGAACATCTAAAGATGAATCCTGGAGAACCTACGGTGAACAGATGGCGACCCTTAGCAAAGACTACCCAAGAGAATTTTATAAACGTGTCAATGCAATGAGAAACAGAGATGCATGCTACAACCCAACCACCATCATAAACAGCAAAAGAGGTATACCAATATTTAATCCACAACAAAGACTAGTAAGGTGGGCAGAATACTTTCAAGAACTACTTAACCCCACACATAACATAGAAAATCTCACTTTTGTGCCTAAAAGTCATGGACAACAAGAATCAGGTTTTTATATCTGCAGAAGTCAAAGCAGTTATACAGAAAAGTCCTAAAAACAAATCGCCGGGTCTAGATGGAATAACCACAGAAGCTATTCAGGCCTGTGGGAAAACAGGAGTTAAATGGCTAACGAGACTTTTCAATATAGCATGGGAAGAAAGAAAAGTCCCAGAGGATTGGCAACAGGCAATAATAGTACCAATATGGAAAAAGAAAGGAATATGAGAGAGTGCGAAACATACAGAGGTATATCTCTCCTGAGCCATATAGGGAAAATGTATGCAAAACTATTGGAACAAAGAGCTAGACCCATAGTCGAGCAACAGTTAAGCAAAGTACAATTTGGTTTTCGGAAAGGTAAAAGTTGCACTGGTGCACTATTTACACTTAGAAAAATATGTGAAAAAACTATTGAATATAGTGACCAGCAGAATATTGTGTTTTTAGATCAGGAAAAGGCTTTCGATAGAGTAGACAGATACAAATTATGGAGAATCCTTGAAGACTATGGGATACAAGAGCAATTGCTAGAAAACATCATAGCCATGTACCACTCGAGCCGGAGTGCAGTAAGAACGCAAGAAGGAATATCAGAGATGTTCATAGTCAATACAGGAGTGAGACAGGGATGTGTGCTCTCTCCTCTGTTATTTAATGTCTACATGGACAGAATATCCAAAGAAGCAAGTCGTGACAGAACAGATTCAGAAAATTTAGAACTCTTTACGCCAGATGAAACAACTGATCCACAGGAAATAAATGAACTTCTATTTGCAGACGATCAGTGCCTGTTTTACAGCAATGAGGGGAGACTACAACATTATATTAATAACCTGAGTTCAACCTGCAGCAGATACAATATGAGTATAAACACAGCCAAAACCGAAGTAATGCAAGTTAGCAGATCGCCAGGCCCACTAAGTATACAGATAAATAACACACCTCTGAAACAAGTTAAAGAATTCAAATACCTTGGAAGTATGATCACAGAAGATGGCAGATTGGAAAGAGAAATCGAAATCAGATGTTAAAGAGCTAGTGCACTTACATATCAACTATCACCCTTACTGAAATATCCAAACATACCCATGTCCGCAAAACGACAGATAATAAACACCATATACACACCAACCCTATGCTACCAACCTCAAACCTGGACTTTATCCAAATCACACCTTCGTAAAATCAACACCTGTGAGATGAGATGCCTGAGGAGAGCTGCCAACTTAACTTAAGAAATGCTGTTATCAGACAGACTGTGGGATCAACACCTTGTGCCACATTTATTGAAAGGCAGAAGATCAAGTGGTTTGGCGATGTCGTTAGACTGCAACACCAACAACTACCAACACTGGCCTTACATCTAAGATCATCTGCGACAAGACCAAGAGGACGCCCAAGAAGACAATGGATTGACCACATCAAAGACATTGTACAATCACACAGAATGACACTCCAGTGCTGCCCACTGGGCGCTGAAACACAAATTATTCCTCCCCACGACGCTTGACGGCAGAAGTGGAAGATGATGATGATGATGATGATGATGATGATGATGATGAAATAACACATGTGTATTTATTTATAAATATAAAAAAGATTGCACACTGTTCCTTCCTCCTCAATTTAACCTCTAGAATCAGATCCTAACTTTACTCTGCTTTCCTAGACACATTTTATGGTACCCCATTATATTTATTTTAACCACAGCAGAGTGGTGGCTAGCACACATGCCTGCCAACTCAATGGTCATTTGTTCAAATCCCAACTGAGGGGGCAATTCGTTTATACATTGATCTGGGCTCTCGGGCTGACCGAGCCTAAAATAGAGACCAGGAGATGTTTCAACCACATTACTCATCAAGTGCTGATTGGTGTATAGAAAAAGGGGGATAGCACCATAAACCCAGTATACCTCCAGGTATGAGCAAGGGTCTTGTACTTTACTTTGGAAAATGACACTTATTGTTCACAAAAGTTCTGTGGAAGTTCCATTAATAATATATGGGGAAATGTTTTATTAAATATGTACATGAAAATGTTCCACTATATCACTACAGGAAAATGTTGAAACGCTCTCTATCTCTCTTTCTCTCTATATATAACTAGCTGACCCGGCCTGGCTTCGCCCAGCCCCTGGCGGGGATCTACCTATCTATCTGTCTGTCTGTCTGTTTGCTTGTCTGTCTGTCTGCTTGTCTGTCTGTCTGACCCGGCCCGGTTTCGCCCAGCTCCTGGTGGGGAGCATCTCATTTAATTCATATAAGTAGTCATATAAGCTTCCGTTCCCGACTATCTGTCTGTCTGTCTATCTGTCTGTCCGACCCGGCCCGACTTCGCCCAGGCCCTGGTGGGGAGCATCTAATTTAATTCGTATAAGTAGTCATATCAGCTCCCGTTCCCGACTGTCTATCTATCTGACCCGGCGCGGCTTCGCCCAGCTCCTGACGGGGAGCTTCTAATTAAATTCATATAACAAAAAAAAAAGTAACTTAAGAAAGTCCTTCCACACACCATCCATTATTTTTAATGAAAACTGTTTTTAATCACCTACATGACTGTAGATAACTTCTTTAAACATAAAAAGATGAGTTAGAAAATTTTCACTATTTAAATAGATGCATTATTTTTATGAAAACTTTAAAAATGCCTTAAAGATCATATCATTATTTATTATAACTCATATGCCTGTAAATAACTGTAGACAAAGAGTTTATAAATCTTTGAAAACAATGCAAAATCTATATATAAAATATATAGCAATGCTATTAAAAGTTAAGCCCCTTGAAATAACTTTTCTTAAGTTAAGTCCCCTCGCTATATATAAATGATAATGTAAATTTAAATATTAAATTTGTGTAAGTAAATAGCTGATTGCACACTAACAAACTATGACAGTTGGCTGCACGGGAATGAAAATAAAACATGTAGAAAATTTCATCTCAATCGGATGGACTGTTATCGAACGCATCAAATACATCCCTACATACATACATACATACATTGCCTTTTATATATATAGATATAGCCCATTCACCACTTATTTGCTGATGTGATCAATATTAAACCAGCCGCCTTTACTCCTCAGGAAATTTCCTGGTTCACATTTTAGGGTTTTGAACACAGACCACTGAACTAATAATCAAGTGTGCTAGCCACATAGAAAACAGCTGCAAAATCCAAGCAATCACGAACAAGTCTACAAAGGGCTGGGCATGAGTTGGGTGAGTGCCTATGCTCCTGTGGGAGATGAAAGGAAGAAGAAAAGAGTCGCAAGTATCTTTATATACAGTGAACATAGTGGTCACTGGAGACAACTGAGTCCTTTACATGATTGCAGTATGCAAGCTGAGATTACTGAGGTATGTTAAAACATGCAGTGATATGGAAATGCTGATAATGGAGGTATGGTCCCTGGGAAATGGGACAATGGACATCTTACAAGGATTCTAAAACGCTCTGACAGTATACAAAAGACAATGGCAAATGCACAATAAATTGTTCAAGACCTGGATGCTTTCAAACTGTAATAAAGACAACATTCTGGACAGAACATATTGCACGATGATAGGGCTGACACAACCAACATCTCATCTTGTTCCTCTCATTTCTTGTGGTATTGAGGTGAAGCATAAACAGCAGGAGAGTGCCTATTCATGGGCTTCATATATTGAGATTCCCATGTTATTCTCTCTGTTCATCATTTACATAGTTGGCCTCTTTTTCTGGTTCCATTTGGTCTGTACATCATTGTTTGTTGTGGTATACTGTAAGTTGCTAGCCTAGTTATATGGCCGAACCATACAACAAACAATATGATATAATATTGATCTGGAAGATTTTACGCATTCAATTTAATAATTCAGACACAAGGAAGAAGTAGACATTGTAAGCATATTTACATGCAGTGAGAACAACGTGATATCAACAAGGAGGCAGGGAACACATAAAATAGGAACTATGTTGTTATACATACCATGTTGGTGTATGTCTTAGCACAAATGGGGCAACATTATGACCTGCAAGTGAAGATACAAGCAAAATAATTGAAAATGGCAACAACAAGAATATTCAAGCACATAAAAACATGTTTTACTTAGAACAAAACTTGACAGTCTATATTAGAATCATCTTGTGCCCTGCCAAATGATGTAGGTATTCATGTATCTCAACAAATATCACGTCTACAGGGTGTTTGTAAAGTCTCCCTACACTTTGTGTAGAACAATTTTGAAAAACGAAGTACATGACGTCATTAAAAAATGTGTTCTCATAGTCCATCGTGAAACAATATGCAGTGAATGCTTTCGTCTACTGGATTGATTCTTTGCACTCCAAACAGAATGGTGTTATCTATGGAAGAACATGTTTTTGGCTGTACAACTGTTTCGAAATGCGGTCGATACACACGGATGGTTGTTCAAAGTTTTATAGCAAGATTTCCTGATAAATAACCTCCTCATCGCATTATGATTAGAAATGTATTGAATAAATTATAATGAATACTTCACTGGTACTTTCCAGCTTCCACAAAACAGTGTTAAGACCACAGCAGTGACTATTGTAACTAATTTTATGAATTTTTTAGCACATTTTTTAATGACGTCTTCTACTTAATTTTTCAAAATTGTTCTACATGCAAAGTGTAGTGAGACTTTACAAACACCCTGTAGGTGTTCTCTATCAATTCTTTTGATGTCATTGCTCCATGTCATCATCTTAGAACAATCATCATAATCTTTCACGATCTGCCTCTGCCTCTTCTACCACAAATCTTTCCAGTCACAATATTTTCCAGTGCCTCACATTTCTTTACATGACCAAAGAACACTGTTTGCCTCTTTCTTATATTTGTGTATAGTGATCTAATTTTATTAGCCTTTTCCAGATGTTGTTAGCTACAATGGCAGTCCAAGGTATTCACAACATTCATCTCAGAAACCTTATCTCCACCCTCTTGTTAATTTGTTTGTTCACATTTCAAGGTTCACTGTTATAAAACAGAACATATTTTTATGCAACATTTCAGCACTCTGTATGACATTTACTTATTCTCAAATACAGGCTTTTTGTGGCCTATTCTGCTTTTAATTTCTGTCAATTATGTTCCATCTGATGTTATATTTCCCACATAAATGTGAATTTAATGACTTGGCTAAGTATTTTCCATTCTATTGTAGTATCACATTTTGATGTTATCTTTTTTCTTTGATATAACGACTGTTTCTTTGTTGTTTTAATTATTCAAAGAAAGTCCTTTTTTGGCATAATCTATTATATACTACAATATCCAACCGTTGTTGCAGATCGTTTGTATTTTCAGTCACCTGTACTGTGGGCCCAAAAAATTGTGACTGTCTACGTCTAATGTCTGATCAGAGACATTAGACGTAGACAGTCACAATTTTTTGGGCATGTTATGAGAAGAAATGATTTGGAGAACTTGGTGACAACTGGTAAGATCGAGGGGAACAGACCAAGGGGAAGACCTAGAAACAAGTATCTGGATGGCTTGGCCTTGTGGCATGGTCGAGACAAAAACACGGAACTGATCCACGACTCTGTTGATCGAGTGAGATGGCAGAACATGACCGCCCACGCTTACCGGCATGGCACATGATGGATGGATGGTACTGTTTCCCCTGCATGTTAAAGTTAATTGCATGTCCTTTACAGGATGATGCAATCAACCCCAGTATTTATTGGCTGCGATTTATTAAGCAATTTTACATTCTGTAGTTTGCCATTGCTTTCTGACTTATATTCCTTGTCTATCTTTGATCTCTCTATTATGCCGATATAGAGACAGAAGAGATCAAGTTGTGATCAAGGAGTCTCTGTGGCAAAGTGGTCAAGCCGTTTGACCTGTGCTCCGAAGGTTGTGGGTTCGATTCTGGGCCGCACCCTTCGGTCTACGAGTTAAATGTTCGGAGACTCCTGTGGGTCGTCGCTAAAAGCTACGGAGCTCGTGCTTTGTGCGACGCTTTCCATTCTGTGGAAAGAGACCGAGCCATATGGGATAAATCCCGGTGCAATGAAGTCGACCCTGTCGACTTTTAAGCGACTTTTTAGAGATCAAGTGACAAAACACATTCATGTCTTACGCCTTGCTTTATCTGTTCATATTTGTCCTCTTCAGTTCCAAAATTAACTGCCGCTACTCGTTTATAGTAATTATTTATTATTATTCTGATATCTTTCCCATTCAACAACAACATCAAGTGCCATGCCAGCTGGCGTAGGCATTCATGACTCTCCACAGATCTCGGTCTTTGGTGTGCTGGATCAACTCTGCTGATGATATTCCTCCATGCCACCGTCTCATTCCATCCAGCTTCATTTCTCTTGGTCTGCCTCTGCCTCTCTTTCCCTCGATCTTTACAGCTGTCACGATATTCTCCAATGTCTCTCTTCTCATCACATGACCAAAGAAAGCTGTTTGTCTCTTTCTTATTGTTGTATATAGTGTTCTAGTTTCATTAGCCTCTTTCAGGCAATTGTTGTTAGTTACTCTGGCAGTCCAAGGAATTCGCAACATTCGTCTCAAAAACCACATCTCTGTTGCCCCCAAGTTCTTCCTAATTTGTTCATTTACATTCCAAGATTCACTGCCATAAAGCAAAACAGGTTCTATATAGCATTTCAGCACTCTCTTTCTTACATTAATTGATAGTGACTTATTGCATAAGATACTCTTCATTTTCTGAAATGCGGCTTTTGCTTGCCCTATTCTGCTCTTAATCTCTGTTGTACATCTTCCATCTGATGTTATAAATGCCCCTAGGTATTTAAAATTGTCCACTTGGTTAAGAATTTTCCTTCTATTTTTATGTCACATTTTGGTGTCACTATTTTCTTTGATATCACCATGTTACTGTTTTCTTGATATTCAAGGAGAGTCCTTTCTTTGTACTCTCTGTTGTTACTACAATGTCCAACAATTGTTGTAGGTCTGTTGCATTATCCACCACCAATACTGTGTCACCTGAATAGCATATATTGTTTATATTATAACCTCCGATTAATATTCCTGGCTTCTCTTTATCTCTCTCATTATTACTTCCCTATAGAGGGAGAAGAGATTTGGTGACAAGAAGACACATCTCTGGCGTACTCCTAGCCTTATCTGTTCGTAACTAACGTCTTTATTTCCTAACTTAATTGCTGCTACTTGGTTCCAGTAAATATTCTTCATTATTCTTATATCTTTCCCATAAATGTTGATATCTTCCAACATTTTAATCAGGTCATCATGTTTTACTTTATCAAATGCCTTAGTATAATCTATGATGCACAAATATATGTCTTTCTGTATCTCTTTCCCATTAACTTATCCATCCATCCATCATGGGCCATGCCGATAAGCGTGGGCAGTCATGTTTTGCCATCTAACTCGATCACCAGAGTCGTGGATCAGCTCTGTGTTCCTGTCTTGACCATGCCATGTGGCTAAGCCATCCAGGTATTTACTTCTTGGTCTTCTCCTTGGTCTCTTCCCTTCGAACTTGCCAGTTGTCACCAAGTTCTCCAATTCATTTCTTCTCATAACATGCCCAAAAAATATTGACTGTCTATGTCTAATGTCTCTAATCAGTTTACGATCTTGTTTCTTGTAGGACTTGTTCATTGGTTTTTCTGTGTGTCCATGGTATTCTTTGCATTTTCCTCAGCAACCACATTTCCACAGCCTTCAGATGTTTTTCAGCTTATCTGCTCATTGTCCACGTTTCATATCCATATAAAAGTACAGGTTCTATGTAGCATTTCAAAACTCTTTTTCTTGTTTCACTTGATATCTTTTTATTGGTCAGTATGTTTTTCATCTTTCAAAAGGCTACCTTCGCAATGGCAATTCTTTTTCTAATCTATTCAAGGCATCTCCCATTAGTTGATAGCTGAACAATAGTTTGATATTGTCCCACTTCATTATCAATCCTTATGGCAGCTTGTTGTTTCCAATATACGTTTTTTACCTTCTTGCAAATATTCAACATCTTAGTTTACATTTCTGTTCTGAATTTTCCCAGTACTTATAATTTTTACCATGATTTCATCTGGCCCAGCTGTTATTTCTTCCTTACGTTTGATAGTTTTAGTTAGTTTAGTCGATGGATCAACATCACAACACATGGGTGTAACCCATAAGTGCTCCGTTCTACTCCTAACTTAAGCCTGAGTCCGGAGAATCTCAGCTCAGTGCATGAACTCTGCAGCATCGGCAAGGATCCTGAAATACTTTGGGTAGATTTTTAACCTGAAATTTTGCCTGGGCAGCACCGTTAGGGTACTCTTTTTCGATTTCCAATTGCCAAAGGGATTTTTTATGTGCGCAAAAATACACACGGACATCCAATCTCACTACCCAGAGACCAGGGGAAATTGTTACTAGAAATCCACTTGAAAAAATCCCGGTCCTCACCAGGGCTTGAACCCGGGACCTCCAGCATTCGAGGCAGACACCATACCTTGAGACCACTCAGCTCCCTTATATTTTAGACCACTTAAACATCACTTAATCACACCACTTAAAGACCATTTATGTTTGATAGCATTTCCCGAATAAATTACTGTGTGCTTGTCTTTTATTATTTTATCAGATCCCGCCCACCTCATCTTATTCATGTTTAGGATATTAATTTTAATCTAATCCAATTCCAAACATCCAATTCAATTTTCTAACTAAGTCATACCGCCAAATTGACGGAGTGGCCATGGGGAGTCCTCTTGGTCCTATTCTAGCGGACATCTTCATGGCACACTTAGAAGAAAAGAGATCCTCAGACATCAACAACTTGGCCTTTTACCGGCGTTATGTGGACGATATACTAATTATCACCACAGACGAGCTACAAGCAACATCGTTTCAGGCCACAATGAACAAGACGCATAAAAACATCTCTCTATCTATGGAACACGAACACAACGAAGCGTTACCGTTCCTAGATATTCTAATGAGACGTAGAGCAGACGGCACAATTCAAAGATCGGTGTATCGCAAAGAAACATGGACTGGCCAATACCTAAATTTTCAGAGCTTCACACCTGTCCAGTACAAACGGGGCTTAGTACGGACCTTGTTTGACCGTGCTAGAAAGATATGCACCCAGGACACACTGACAGAGGAATTTGAAACTCTGAAGAATGCCTTAAACCTGAATGGGTACTCCACAGGATTTATAAAGCGCCATTGCCAACAGCCCAAACCCAAAGCAGACGTAACTACAGTCCCTAAACTCAAGGTATTCATCCAGCTAACCTTTCGAGGGGATGACGTAATGCAACGTCTACAAGACCGGCTTACTACAGCAGTAGGTCGAACATTCTGTGCGGCAACTCCAGTCATTAGATGTAAAACCGTACCCATTCCTACACCAACAGTCAAAGAGCCTGTTCCTCTGTACGCCACAAACAATTGTATTTACCAATTCACATGTAGATGCCAGGCCGTTTACATTGGTCGAACGGAGAGACAGCTTAACAAACGGGTGTCAGAACACATACCTCAATGGGTCAACAAGATACAACACACAGGAGTGGCTAGCCGCGAGGAGCCGACACACCGGAATCTCCCGGCGTCTTCAATCGGCAGACACATTGTCGCCAGTGGTCACGTTGTGTCCAGAGACACTGCATTTCGCGTGTTGTTTAGAACACAAAATACTCGCTTGTTAAAATTTGCAGAAGCAATTATGATCTATCAACGCAAGCCAGAATTGTGTAAACAGAAAGACATGTTAGTCAGCTTAAAATTACCGTGGTAGATAAGTGACATTACTGTGCGAAATTGTGTATATTTCAACTTGAAGGATTTATCTAGTTAATTTCACGTAAGTTGTGTGATTTCTGCAGTATGTACCTGATGAGATGCAGCGAAATATGCCAGGCAATAAATCGTGCAATCTATTGTTTGTGTCTTCGTTATTCAAATTTTAATCTATTTAATTTTTTTTGCTATATTATCTAGCTGTCATATTTCTGCTAATGTTCTGGCATTCCACGTTTTTTGTTTGTTTGTTTGATTTGGTTGTTTCAGCAATATCTTGCTGATGGGCTTGTGTCACCTGAGGCTCAAGACAGTCCCTACTGGACAAGAATGTCTTAGCAGGATAACCATCAACATAGTTCTCTGACTCCATCTGTGTTTATCCATGAATACTTAGGAAGAAATGTAGTGGTTTCCCTTCAGCTTTCACATCCACACAGGGGTATGTTACCTCTGCCTTTGACAGCAATTTCCGGGAATCAGGACAAGTGAGTGCACTCCTAAAAAATATTGTACCCCATAAAATAGAACAAGTAATGATGTGAATAAAGTTACTACCTGTGTGACAACACTGTATACATGCCTTGCAAATCCCTGTGAAATTATAAACAAATATAATATCAATATACAGTGTAGGGGTTGTTTTAAAAACATAGGCAATAACATGTAACTGCTCAATCTGGGTCATCATCATCATCAAGTGTCTTAGCAAATGGCAGGAACATTCGTGTTTCTCCACAGTTCCTATTCTCTAGTAGAATGTATAAGTTTCAGTTCATGCCCTGATGTCTTTCTATGCCATGATGCAAAAGTATCCAGAATCTTAAATTGCTGCCTTCCTCTGTCTTTTTTTAAAAGTATTAATCTTACCAGCTGTTGCAATACGTTCCAGTTTTCTTTATCATGGTCAACATATCGATTGTTTCTTTCTGATGTTTGTGTTGTGTTTCCGTTCTAACTTGAAATCTCATTTTGGCTATTGATGGCATTTGTAACATTCTGCTGTATGTGGGATTTTGAAATTCCGGGCACACATCAATCATGATTTCAGTTTAATTTGGTTTAGTTTAGTCGATGGATCAACATCACGGCCATAACGGCCATCATAACCCATAAGTGCTCCGTTCTCCTCCTAACTCAAACCTGAGTTTGGAAAAACTCAGCTCAGTTCACGAACTCCGTAGCACCGGCGAGGATTCTTAAATACTTTGGGTAGATTTTTAACTCAAAATTTTGCCCAGGCAGCGCCGTTAGGCTACTCTTTTTCGATTTCCAACTGCCAAGGGATTTTTTACGTGCGCAACAATACACACGGGGTCCAATCTCACTACCCAGAGACCAGGGGGCATTTTATTACTAGAAGTCCACGTGAAAAAAATATCCCGGTCCTCACCAGGGGTTGAACCCGGGACCTCCAGCACTCGAGGCGGACACCATACCTCGAGACCACGCATCCCCCCCCATCTTATGTACAAAAAAATAAAAGGTATGTATATAAAATAAAAAGTAGAAAATGCTAAGGTTGTTGACTGCGACATCCTGTAAATGACCTGAAACTAACTTTAACTGTGACAAATATATAAAATAAAAACTAAAAGAACATCCTAGCATTGTAAAAACAGTTTGTATCTAAGATACAAGTTTGACTAATAAGAAAACATGCGGTTTTTGAGAAGAATATTGATACCATAATGGGTAGAGTGACACTACAAAATTCTTAATTATTTAAAATTTCATGAAGGCAAGTAATTGGACACCACAACTGCTATAGGAATATGATGAGAGTCGTCATCATCATCATCAAGTGCCACGCCGGTAAGCTTGGGCGGTAGTCTTGCCAACTCACTCGATCACCAGAGTCGAGGATCAGCTCAGTGCTCTTGTCTCGACCATCCAAGTATTTACTTCCCTGCCTTCCTCTTGTTCTCATCCCTTCAATCTTACCAGTTGTCACCAAGTTCTCCAATTTATTTCTTTTCATAATGTGACCAAAAAATGTTGACTGTCTACATCTAATTTCTCTAATCAGTTTACGATTTTCATTTATTTCTTGTAGGACTTGGTCATTGGTTTTTCTGTCTGTCCATGGCATTCTTTGTATTTTTTTTGTATTTTTCCTCAGAAACCACATTTCCACAGCCATCAGCTGTTTTTCAGCCTGTTTGCTCATTGTCCAAGCTTCACATCCATATAAAAGCATATGTTCTATGTAGCACCTCAACACTCATTTTCTCGTTGCAAAAGACATCTTTTTATTGGTCAGTATGTTTTCCATCTTGCAAAAGGCTACCTTCGCCATGACGATTCTTGATCTAATCTCTTCAAGACATTTCCCATCAGATGTTATGACTGTTCCAAGATAATTGTACCAATTCACTTGCTTAAGAATATTCCCATTTATTTGTATATTACATTGTGGTATTTCATTCTTCCTAGTGACGACCATAATCTGTGATGAGAGTAGCTACTGCAGAAAACATATTTATTTATTACAATCTCACACCCTCTTGACTGAAATTTAAAATGAATTTTGCGACAAATGTCCTGCGCTGTGGCGAAGGAGTTATGGCCGCAATTCATAATCCCGCATTCAGAACACAGCGGGCGATTTGGACGCTGGGCAATTTGGAAGCTCAGCGCCTTGCGCTGGTTTCATACAGGTATGAATGCCGGTCATTTAGAAAGCAATGGCAAACTACTGAAAGTAAACTTGCCAAGAAATCACAAACAGCCAAAAAATGCTAAGGTTGTTGACTGCGACATCCTGTAAATGACCTGAAACTAACTTTAACTGTGACAAATATATAAAATAAAAACTAAAAGACCATCCTAGCATTGTAAAAACAGTTTGTATCTAAGATAGAGTATGTAACTTACATTTCACATTACAGTTATGACATAAAAAATAATCTGTAGGCTGAGATCCAGTCTCGTGGAATGTGTTAGCAAAACAGCGATGTGGCAAATCACTCTCAGCTCTGCAGACATTATGGAGAACGATTTCACTGCCTGGTTGCTGAAAATAAAGACAATTAAATATTCTTCATCTACTATCTCAGGAGGGACACTGAAGGTGAACACATGGTTTGCATGAACATGCACTTGGAAATAACTTAGAAGATAGAATCATCTATTGCCAGGCTTTATGTTTCATATGCAGGGATATATAAGCAGGACAGTAAAGTCCCTTTAGTGGCACCTCAGGTGAAAAATAGAAATGGGAGATAGATATCCCCAAATTGTTGTTGCCAACTACTGAATGAAAACAAGAAATGGCTCATAAGATTCCCTAGTACTGGAACAGACACATATGGTAAGATTCCATTAAGGCAGGGGTGGGCAAACTATGGCCCGCGGGCCACATGCAGCCCGGCAACTGATATTATGCGGCCCTCGAGGGCATTTAGAAATAAAAATTTTTACTTCATTTTTAAGTTATTTTGTTGAATTTTACAGTTTCATGTGCCTCTATGATTGTTTTAACATTTTGATAACATTTCTTTCTAATTTTCTATTTTTGTACACAGTCCTTGACCTTCGTAAAGTAATGCTAAAATGTGAATTGATAGATTTTAATATAGAGAAATATTTATCGACATGTAAAAATGTAATAAGGATGATTTTATGAAAAACAGATATTTCTCCGGTGAATACATTGATTTATTTTGCAAGAAAATATTGAATTTAAAAGTTTTTGCTGTTATAAATTATTTCCACATTTACAATGTTCAACTGAATTTATTTGTTGTAGTAGTCTTGATACATTTCTGAAATGTATTCCGGGTCAATGTGGCCCTATGCACAAAAAGTTTGCCCACCCCTGCACTAAGGTATTAAGTCAGGTTTTCTAATAGAGGACCAGAAGAGCTCAGGGAAGTCACTATCCTCAGAGAGGAAGCCCTCTGGTTAGACTTAAGCGAGTTGGATCCCTGCCACACAGCTCTCCTTATCTGTTTGCCAAATGAAGTAGCACTATCACACTATTGTTGAACACAGGACATACACATCACTCTGATAAACGTGAAGAACTCCATGAAATGCCATTATAATATTATAATGAATAAATGAAGGATTCTGTATGCGCCATGGGCAATCATAATGTACATCTAAAATTACACTCAAGATATCTTTGTCAATATATATCAATCACATCTAGACTATCTTAAAGTTCTGGTTGAATCTAATAATGATGAATGTCCTCGGGTCTTCAGCTCAACTACAGCTGACAAATGTTCATCTGACTGGGTAGCTATGGTGAGTGTTCCTTTGGAATTCAGAGAACCAGCTGTTGCCCTCAAGTATTTATTTGATTTATATCCCTATTTTGGGGGAGGTGTTCTGGAGAAATGTTGATGTCTGTCTTGGATTTTGAAGTTACCTGGTTTGATCCTAGCATAGGACTGGGAGTTTGCATGAAAGCCAGTTCATATGTCATTAGATCTATTTAGTAATCAGATTGGATACCTTCTCTTCTCAGATAAGGATAGAAAACTGGTGATTCCATGGCATGGTGCGTGCATTATAAATTATACACCATGATGAAAGTAGAGTATAATGCCCTTGCCCTAGAAAAATTGTTACAGAAAAAAAAAACAAGCCATAGGTAGATAGAACCTGTTAACCTTGGGTAACATCGGTATAGTCTAGCACAGTGGTTCTCAACCTTTTTTGGCCCGTGCCCCCCTTCACCATATTTTCAGAACGTCATTCCCCCCCTTTCGTATTTCCTACCTAAAATCCCCCCCCCCCCTTTACACAGTATACGTAATAATGGAAGCACACATTAAAACAAGTCTAGACGTCCACATAAAACGTGATTTGTGGGTCTACTTACTTTATAAAATGAATTTTAGAAGGGTGAGACGTACAGAACCGTAAAGTATGAAGGGAACAACAAGATCAAGTAATCAGTTCTTGTATTAACACGATCTTGAAATAATCTTCATCATTCCCCCCCCCCCCCCCCCCCCCCCCCCCCCCCCCCCCCCCCCCCCCCCCCCCCCCCGGAAACCTCAAAATTCCTTCCCCCCTAGGGGGGGGGGGAAATTCCCCACCGGCTGAGAACCACTGGTCTAGCAGAAATAAATTTCACAAAATGCTTGCTGGAGTCAAACACCTGACTTCTGAGACAGAGATATGCACAACTTGGTGTGATGCACTTTCCTCAAAAGAGGAATAAAAAGAAGACCCATGTTCCCTTTAGAAGAACTGCATATAAGTGGTAATTTGAAGTCTACTATGCCAACCGTATTTATTTTTCTCAGATGAATCTCTGGTACCAATCTATTGAATCTAGGTTGATCCAATGGCCATACCAGTTAGAACAAATACTTGGCCATAGTAAGGGAATTCAATCTGAGATCACTTCATTAATCAGTGAGTGTACATGTAGATATTTTAAATTTACCCTGGCTTGCAGACGGGTACCAGGAAATGACTTGGGAAGTAAAGACAGTTGGTGTGAAATTGACCTCACCCCCTTCAAGTGCCGAGTGGTCTATACAAATATGAGGCTAGCACCATATGCCCAATAAACACCAAGGCATGTAAGAAAGATCCTTTACATTTTGATACCAAACTCCTCACTATAAGTTGAGCCTTTAAATTTTGATACCAAGCTCCTCACTATAAGTTGAGCTGAACCTTTAAACTCTGATACCAAGCTCCTCACTATAAGTTGAGCCTTTAAACTCTGATACCAAGCTCCTCACTATAAGTTAAGCTGAACTTTTAAACTCTGATACCAAGCTCCTCACTATAAGTTAAGTTGAACAATACCAAGCTCCTCACTATAAGTTAAATTGAGCAGGTACTTCTTAAATGACACTGTCCGTTCGTGTAACTCCTGCAGTTCCAGACATTTATTACACTTACCCACGTTGTTCTAAAGAATACAATTGTGCACACTTCAACAATACATACCATGTGATACTGAAAAATGGGCCTAGTATTCCAGGTCACCTGATGTACATCGGGCAGGTTGAGAATGTTACTAGTGATATCTGCAATATCGTACGTTCCACGTTTGGACAAAGGTCTAAAAAAACACCAAAAAGTTTGTAGTTATTAGTTTGTAGTTTGTAGTTGTAGTAATACAGCAATCTACACTTACTTTCACATACAAAGTTACAAGAAACTGAAAGCAAAGTAAATTCCTGAACAATAAAGTAAAAGTAAAAGTAATTTAATACAGGTGCTACTAAAGAGATGTGAAATGCTTTCATCATCATATTATGCATGATCAAATCCCTTGACAACTGGTGTCGGAGATGATGCTCTCTTCATAGCTCTTCTTCTTTAGAAGCAGGTATCAGCTCATGTGCTGATAGCTTTTCACATCATGGTGCACAACAATGAAGGATCTTCTCTCACTGTCTTGTGTGCTGTTAGTTCTTACACCACGGTGCAGGACTGTCAAGACTCCCCTGTGTGCTCATAGCGCTTCATATCAACACACAAGAGTGTCCAGGATCTTCTCTTACTGTCCATGTGAGCTGATAGCTCTTCATATCATAGTGCACAAATGTCCAAGATCTTCTCTTACTGTCCATGTGAGCTGATAGCACTTCATATCATAGTGCACAAATGTCCAGGATCTTCTCTTACTGTCCATGTGAGGTGATAGCTCTTCATATCATAGTGCACAAATGTCCAGGATCTTCTCTTACTGTCCATGTGAGCTGACAGCTCTTCATATCATGGTGCACAAATGTCCATGATCTTCTCTTACTGTCCATGTGAGCTGATAGCACTTCATATCATCGTGCACAAATGTCCAGGATCTTTTCTTACTGCCTTGTGAGCTGACAGCTTTTCATATCAATGTACAAATTGTCCAGGATCTTCTCTTACTGTCCATGTGAGCTGATAGCTCTTCACATCATGGTGCACAAATGTCCAGGATCTTCTCTTACTGTCCATGTGAGCTGATAGCACTTCATATCAATGTACAAAGTGTCCAGGATCTTCTGTCACTGCCAATGTGAGCTGATAGCAATTTATATCATGGTGCAAAAATGTCCAGGATCTATTCTCACTGCCCATGCGAGCTGACAGCTCTTCATATCACGGTGCAAGTGGGTCAAGAATCTACTCTGACTGCCCATGTGTGCTAACAGCTCTTCATATCATGGTGCAAGAGAGTAAAGCATGTTCTCTCACTGCCCATGTGTGCTAATAGCTTCTCATATCACAGTGCAAGGGAGTCAAGAAGTTTCTCTCAATGTCTTGTAAGCTGACAGCACTTCATATCATGGTACAAGAGTAATTTTAGGGGCAATTTTAGGGTTTCCAGGGGTGGGGGGGGGGGGGGGGGGAGAATTAAGATTATTTCAAGATCACATTAATATAAGAACCAGTTACCTGGTATTGTGTTTCCCTCTAAATTTTACGGTTCTGTACTTCTCGCCCTAATGAAATTTGTTTTATAACGTATGTAGACCCGCAAATCACGTTTTATGTAATGTCTAGACTTGTTCTAGTATGTGTTACTAAATTTAGCTTCCATTTTTATGTATACTGTGTAAGGATGGGAAGGGGGGGGGGGAATTTATAGGGAGGCAATTCGAAAAGGGAGACATGACGTTCTGAACATATGGTAAGGGGTGGGGGGGGGGGGGGGGGCATGGGCCAAAAAAGGTTGAAATCCACTGATTTAAACGGACGCATAGCATACATCAAACATAAAAGGAAAGTACGTTCATTTACATGTCATTAAGACTTAATAGAAATATAACATTAGGGCCATATATTGAGCCACAGAATGGAACACAGGGTGTAATATGGTCAGTGTTAGATCACCTAACATACATTTTCCAAACAACTCACACCAAGTTGTCCCATCTTGTGCTATTTCATGCAGCTTGCACCATGTCCTCTCCATATGACTCACTCTGTTTCTAGTTCTCTTCCACATTTCCCTCTATTCCATTTGCCTTGGGTTCCAGTGAAAGGACATTTTAGTTAAACTATTCTCAGTTTTACTGTGTGTTACCACGATCCTTAAGAGAAGCAAAGAAAAGTGACACTTGTACCTACCAAGCAGGTCTTAAGAGGTGACTAAGGAGGGTTGGTATTGGGGCTGGCTACCCCATCCCTTAGAAAACTTTAGCTGCAGAATCAAATCATCCTTGAACAACAAATACAACTAACATACCCAACGAGAAGTTGTGTTCCCCCTTCATCAGTCCAGGCAACTATCTGATCACATCTGGCTAGCAGGGCCTCTTCTATTACTGGTTTAAGTACAGCCAAGCTTGCAAATACAAAAACAGAAGACAAGTATCATGTTATGTCTAGAGTGTCTAGTTGGTCATGCGTCGAAGTACACGTGTTCCCGGTCGGTAACCATCGCTTTCAAATTTTAGTTGTCTAGTGCGTCCTCTAGTCTCTACTTCTTTCTTCTCCTTCTGTGAGCACCAAACAATACTATATGTGTTTATTTATGTAACTGATAAGATAGTTTGAAGACAGGAAGTTTTGTCAGCATGTCATGGCAGATTATTTAGGCCAAAGACAGGCAGAAGTTTTGTCAGTATGCTATTCTACCATATATCTAGCTTTAAAATTGCCATAAATATGGGGAATTTATGGGATTGTGTTCACTTGCCTCCCATACCAATATGAGATATGTACATGATTAAATGATATGGTGTTAGATGCATATTCTAATATTTCTCTTGATCTCTCTGTGCATGCCTCTCTCTCCCTATTGACCACACCACCCATATAGTGCCTAATAGTCTATAAAAACACGAGACTAGCATCTAGCAATCCTAACCTCATGACAATTATTAGATTCCTTAATTTGAACCCAATCTTCTACCAGTCCACAACCCCATGACAACCTTTAAAAATGTTGCATGTCCTTTGCAGGATGTTGTGATCAACCCCAGGTTGATTTTCTTGGCAATGTTACATACTGTAGTACTTAGCTTCATTATTGTGAACCCGATCATCTACCAGTCCACTACCACCATGATAACCTGAGCTTCATTATTGTGAAGCTGATTGTCTACCAGTCCACATCCCTTGACAAGCTTAGTGTCATTATTTTAAACTCAATTTTCTACCTATGCACAGCCATCATGATTCCTTAGATTGTATTTGATCTTCTACGATTCCACAACTCTATGAAAACATTTCATTTCTTAATTGGTATCCAATCTACTCAAGTCAAAAGCATACCAAAGAATACACCCCCCCCCCCCCAACCCCAAATGACAAAGCAAATGTGTTCAGTCTTTAAACAACTCTGCAAGGCTTATGTTTTCTATGTAGCCACTTGTTCTGTACAAAGATTTTTCACACCAAGATTTTAACAATGACCAACAAGGAACATACCTGTCAGGAGGCTTGATCACTATATCAGGAAGTCTTATGTTCTTGTCCGCCAGGTACACACTAACAGTCACAGGTAACATCTCAATGCTTGGGACATTTTCTGTCAGGTATCTTAAAATAAACATAAGCAATAGGTCACAAGATAGAAGCCACTCTGGTTATGTCTATGGTCTGCTTTGTTTTGACTGCTGTAAGTATATGTCACTTGTATCTGTATTACAACCATTATACATGCAGGAATAACGATGAACAGCTGAATGTCACTTGATATCCCCATTCTGCCGACACAGTTATGCTGACAGAAAGACTTTATAGTGAATTTGTGGGGATACAAAAATACTTCACATTTGAACAGTATCAGAGTACTGTAGTTCAGCCAAAATATGATTCATATGTTCACTTCATACAATTTGAAGCGCAGTGTGCACTTGACAAGAGGTGGCAAAATTGTACAACCTATTGTTTATGGTTCCTTTGTGTAAATTCACTAAGGGGTCACATTGTTTTGCACATATAATTGTATTTATTATGTGCCGACAAACACTGGTGATAAGATACACTTTCAGGAACAGTCAGTAATATTCACAGATATATACTTCCAGTATACTCAAACTTAACCACATAATAACACTGCCTTTTACAGGTTTCACTTTCCTCAAAAGAGTTGCCATGGCATAGTGCACTTGCCTGCCAGGACAGTGGTCAGAATTTAATCCCCAGCAGAGGCAGGAATGTTTCTTCCAACTAGTACAGCTCTGAGATGTACCCAGCCTCACAAAAATGTGTATTAGACAATTTTGATAATCTTCAGGAACTTGTCTGGGAAGGAAAAGGGATGGGAAAGGGAACTAGCCACCTCATATGTCATGGCCTAGAATATGTGAAGGCCTAACATTTCACACTGGTTTGGGACTACCTATACCTATACCATTCACTGAAAATATACATTACACAGAGCTCTCCTAAGTATGATACAAGGACTCTTCACTTCCTGTCTATTGAGAATAAGGTCAAGTCTTTCCTTAACCAGCCTAATTCTTCTGGTGACTATACTAGTTCTCATCCTGGTTCCAACATACTCAGACTTCCGTTTATGCCTGCTGGAAATAGAATTTGCCTTGTGTACGTTTCATTATATGTTCTAACAACTATACTGGGACAACACTGGAGTTTATCTAGACTCCCATTTTCCAACCTGATTAACTGCTTAATTAACATTTTCCCATGTACATGACAACATCCTGGGATTCCACCTGAAACTGGATACAAAACTATCAAGCACTCTCACATTCACTATACTAATAGTTGTCTCCATATTTCCCATGCATAAACACATCAACAATATATCCTGGCCTACCACAGGGATCACCATTATCTCCGGTACTGTTCAACGCCTACACAGTGAGAATCACCAGTGAGCAGATCACTGGATCTGGTAGGACATTGTCATATGCCGATGATGTTTTAGTGTATCGTCAGGGTAAGGATAGAGACAAGGTTGCTGTGGAACTACAGACCGAACTCAATCGCATAAGTACCTGGTGTGATGAAGCTGGGGCAATGGTCAACCCAACAAAGGCAACAGTGACTTGGTTCTCGTTGAATAATCATATTGTCAACACTCCAACACCAACTGTAAAGCTGTGTTCAGAGATGGTGGAAAGAACGCAGGCAATGAATTACCTGGGGATACGGTTTGATCGAAGCCTTGCTTATAATGAGCACATAGACCAGGTGATAATAAAGGCCAAGCGGGGTTTGGCTGCGATACGGGTGATGGCGGCAGCAAACTGTGAGCAGTGCCATCTTTGTCTTCTGTATAGTAGTAGGAGAGACACTCACTCTCTGTAGTAAGAGACACACAAACTAATTAGGAAATGAGGTTTGCAACCTCAAATAAATCCTTCTATACGGGGTTATCCCGCCATCTTGTTTCGTCATAAAAGCGATGCGCTACCTTCTTGATTTTCCAACCATTGAAGACAGAATACAAGTTTGCAGAGCACACGCCTATCTCAGAGTTAACGCAAACACACAACATCCACTGCATAGTGAAATTATGAAGGTGAAGGGCAGCAGGTTAAAAAGAGGACGGTCGTGGATGGGTCAAGCTGAAGACATTCTTCAACAGGTGTGTTCACTTGAGGATTTAGAACCTGGCGAGGAGTGGTGGGTACAAGTGCCAACAGATTTCTGCACATCCTTTTCAGTTTGCATCCAACTAGATAGAAAATGCAGACAAGAAAATCCGGCTGCTGTGGAGTCTGAAGTACAAGCGTTGATTTTCGAGAATTCGCTAGATGGTGAGGCTGTCATCTACACAGATGGGTCAGTCGTCCAACATGTGAGAAGCTCATGGGCCTTTATGGCTCGGGCTGGAGGGAGAATTGTGAAGGAGGACTCTGGTGCTTTCACTGAAACCACAAGTAGCCTAACTATGGAAGTCATGGCAGTAAGTAAAGCAATAACATGGCTCGAGGCACAGACATTCACTAGGGCATGTTTCCTTAGCGACTCAATGAACATGATCAAGAGGATAGAAGGGTGGATCTGAAGAGAATGGTTGCTGTCTCTGGAGCGGTGTCGGCTGGCAAAGATTAGTTTCATCTTTGTGCCAGGGCATGCAGGAGTACAAGGAAATGAGTGGGCTGACAAGCTCGCAGGTGAGGCTACGGTGGAGGGCGGACGCGCCATGGACCATACTGACAATCTGAATGCTCTACGAGTAGTAAGATTTTTGCATGAACCAAATGATGACTGTGAATCTACAACCATGGCCAGACTGCGAGAACAGAAAATTAAAAGAGGGGTGGCCAAACAAGAACACTATGCAGGAAGCCAAAGAAGACTGATAAACCAACACAGAACTGGTGTCGTTAGCCGCCATATGCTGCAGGATTTGCTGAGGAGGGGATCCAAACACTTATGGGCTGAATGGTTCGATGTGCAATGAGGATGATCTGTCAACTAACTAACTAACTAACTAACTAAACACATCAAGCAACTATAGTTTCTCAAAGTCATCACAGCCATAAACAATTAATGTCATATATCTAAGACAGAGACACTGTTTCCATTATTCACCACTGGGATTCTTTTATAGAACCTCAACTATAACATTCAACTAACTATCAAACAACACACATTCATTTGTGACTATGTGCAATTAATTATTCCATAAAATTATTCTTGCTTTATTCAATTAAAATCCTTTGATGGATTACAATAACAACTGCATATTTGATTAATGTTTTAATTACCATTTTGAGACTTTGAGACTTTGCAAATTCTCTTCACAAAATGTCAGTGTTCTTCTATCTAAATATACAAGTACTTTTGCCTTTTTGTTCTCCATAATCATTGAAGTCAACAAGGTAAATTAATAAATAATAGTTCTATTTAAATGTATTGCAAAGTATTTCTTAAGTTGAAATTGAACAGAAGAATGCTAACTCATTACTTGCATCAAGCTATTCTTTCTATTCCATTGACATCAGCCTAATGTGCAGTCAACAATAAACTAAAGTGCTAAAATTATGGGTAAAAGAAAATAATTAATAATACAAGTAAGCAGTGGCTAAAAGACATTAGAATATGAGATAGACAAGAAAACATTAGATACAGACATATACAATGGAATAGAGTAGTTCAAACATCTTGAGTGAATAAAACCCAATAAGTTACTGTTTTCTGCCTACAAAGAAAAAGCCCTGACAATAGAAATACAGGAAGACTATGAAACAGATGGATAGATTATATCAAGATTATACTTCACCAACACATACTCAATGCAGTTTGGGTAACATGATTTGCTCCAAACAAAAACCTCCCTCATATATTTAATGGTTAAGGCAATGTGCGGTAGAAAACTTAACGATTTTGGGTCAGGTCAACTATTTTTGGAATAGTTCAGTTTTACACACCTTAGCATGTCTTCTATCAGACATTTGTATTTGTTTACAAAATGTTATTTTAATGCAATATTAATATTTTACTTAACCTACTCTAGGTCTCAAATTGTCTACTTAATGAAAACTGTTACAAAATTGAAGTTTTTCAAACCACTGCAACAGTGTCTGTGCAAAGAGGTAACCACATGTGCCATACACCATTTTAATCATCACAATCTCCCCTGAATTGTTCATGAAGCTTCAGGATCGTGTAATTGCTAACTTTCCTATATAAAGCTGTTCTTCCACCTCAACAATCTTCCAGAAACTTCCATATATGGAACACTACACATGACTGTACGCAAATGCGCCGTTGGTTGAAACTGATCACATCGGTATCCTATTTTTTCCAAGATAGCCATTTTGTTATGTTTACGTTTGGTGACTAATTGAGACGCCGAATTGACAAGATGTTACTCACATGGCTCAACTATAACAAGCTAGAGAAATATCTTTTGCTAATTTATGACAGGCTGTCTGACACTAAACTACTTAGTAGATGTGTGTCAGGAGAAACTCAGAATTCAAATTTTAGCATTAAGATAACTTTATTAGTATTTAAAAACATGAAAATAATTCAATTTTCCCCATTTTCTCCTTTTGCCAGTTTTTTGTACTAAGGTACATTTTCTCAAAAACTATTGGTTATATTATAATGAAATTGTGCACACTTATTCTCCATTGTATTACTTACATTATGTACAAAGCATGTTTTGAAATTAAGATTTAATTTTTGTGCAGCAGTCACAAAACCAAAAAAATTGTAAGGAAAATCTTGAAAATGTTAATAAATTATGAAAAAATGAAATGCCAAGTGATGTCATTAAAAGCTTCCGTCAGAATGTAAAGGGCCTATTTATGTACATATATACTAAAAACTGAGCCTGTAAATTAAAAAATGGCTAGTTTAGAACATACTTAAGAAATCCAATATGGCCACTGTTTATCTTGGTTTCCATGGCAACAGTTAAGTGCAAAGTCAATTTGACAGTATTTGATTGATCAGCAGTCTTCAGTATCAGACCCTATACCATATCAGAACAAAGATATTAAATATTGTAGAATGTTTTCTGCTGCACATCACCTTAAAGTGGTCAAAAGTCATTGATAGTACAGAGACAGACAATAGATACAATTGTAAAAAAGACACCTGGATAAAAATGGCAAAACTTTATAAGTTAAATGTGAAGACTTGCTGCAGAGCTAGAAACATGCACATCCCTACCGATCAAATGCTTCAGACGCCAGCCTTTCGCTCTCTTCTAAGTTGTTCCTCAAGGCCTCTTTCATATTGTCAACATTGTCACCTGTTAATGACAAAATAATAAACTGTTGATAAAAGAAAAGAAAAAGATAAACTAAGATTCTTACAAATGAATTCCTAACTATGAAGTTTACATGTGACAGCAAGTAATAAAGCACTGTTATTTTTTAAAATGCAATCTTAATTTGTCAATGGCCATGCAAAGCAACATGGTGAATAAATGCAGTTAAACTTAACTGATATGAAAGCCAGAAAAATGAAAGCATCTTCTGTCTGAAAATTGTGTTCTTTATGTGAGTGTTGTCATTCTAACAACTGACAAACACAGCAAGCTATTTAAAAGTTTTATCAATACCTGAAATATTCTGGTCTCCTGACAGTGTATTTATTCCCTCATTTAGGAGATTGATTTTTCTCTCACATTCTTCTCGTAACATCTGTGTGAACATAACAGATTCATGACATTATAAATTAGCACAGACATCATATGATGAGGTCTGAATCTTGTTAAACAAATTATTTCCTCTATCATACTTGCTTGCTGGATTCAAAATCAAAAAATCCAAATTCAGCCTTGTTCAACCTGCTTCTTCAGCCTTGGTTAGAGTTGAGGTCCGTGGTTTTTGTAGGCTGTTAGTCCTAATTCGTACTGTTTTTTTTATTTTGGGTCCTCACCTGGGCTAGTCCCAGTCACGTCCAGTCCTCATAAGGACTCGATGCAGGCATAGGCTGAGAACTCAAATGCAGTCTCAAGTTGTACTCCCTGTCAGCCGCCCCTTCTCCTACGATCGCTGTAATCATCGGTGCGTGCAACAACAAGACAATCTGATCCACCTGCCAGCCTTGTCCAGGAGCTCTCCAGGAAGAGCCAAATCACCATCATGCCACTCACCTGGCCTCACCGCGTCTGTCCCTCTCAAGTCACCCAGAACATTCATCACAAGCAAAATAGATGGATGTCCCCCAAAAAAGGAATTTGACAACACAGAAAAGAGACGAAAAGGTATGAACAGACACTGATCAGAAAAAGTTATATGTCTTTCCCTGTTCTGCATATGAACTGTTTGACCAGTTGCTGTATTTCTGGGTTGCTGTTTATGTGCAGGCACTCCGTCATTGTCATTGGAGTTTTAGCTTTGATGAAGTATTCTCTTAGATCCCTACGCTCACTATTGTACTCGTCGCATGGTAGTAAATAGTGTTCAATGGTGTTGTCTTCTAGGCATGCCATGCAGAATGGGTTTTCTCTTGTATCTTTCCAGTTTCCCAGTCTGAGTTTCCATAGTTTTCTGTTTGCTGGTGCTTTCATGTTGTTATTGACTTGCGACTTGTAACTGGGTTCACCCAGTACCTGTTATGTGTGTTGACCTCTAGAGCTGTCGCTCCACTGTTTCCTCCATTCTTGGAGTATGTAGCTTTTGATGATATTCTTTCCTTCTACTTTTCCTAGCATAGTACTGATTTTATTTCTGCTGTTTAGTCCTCGTTTCTCCGCTCTGTCTGCTTTTTCATTTCCAGGGATACCTCTGTGGGCTGGTATCCATCCGATGGTGACTTGACATCCCATGTGCCTAAGGTTGGTGGCTGTCGCTAATATTGCCTCTTTTATGTCAGGTCTCTTTCCTCTAGTGAAGTTCCCTAGTGTTTGCACTGAAGACAGTGAGTCTGTCAATATGCAGAGCTTCATTGGTGGGTTCTCGGCTGCAATCTCCAGTCCTTTCAATACAGCTATCAGTTTGGCCATGCATACTACTGTCTGGTCTGTTAATTTGAATTCTCTCTTCAGTTTCCAGTATGCGAGCACTACTCCTGCTCCTACCTATCCCTGTTTGCTCTTGGAGCCGTCTGTGTAGATTATGAGGTTGTCCTTACTGATTTCTTCTATGTACGCCTCAGCCGCGTATCTAGCATCTGTGTCCTCTGTGTTCTTGGTGATAGTCATTGCTAGGCTGGTATCTGTGAATGGGACTGTCAATTCCCATGGTGGTATTATTGGCTTATACAGTCTTGTCTGTTTTAGGGTTTCTGCTAGCTCCTGTTCTTCGTTCATCTTCTCTGCTGCTTCTCATCCTGCCGGTCTTTGCATTTTTACTATGGGATGCCTCCCCATTTGTTGCGGTTGTCACTGAATGTTTGGTAGGCTGGATGGTCTTCGTCTTGTGCCACCTTATAACCCAGTAGTTGTAAGTTTGCTGTTTACGCCTCAGACTCAGTGGCATTACTCCCAGTGCTACCTCCATGGCTTCTTTGGATGTCCATTTGCCTGTTCCCAGGATGCTGTTTAAGGCCTGGGTCTGTATGGTGTCCAGCCGTTTATTGCTGCCTTCTGATGCTGATTCGTACACAATGCTGCCATATTCTAGTTTGCCTCTGATGAATGCTTTATAGAACATCAGTATTGTTTTGGTGTGGGCTCCCCCTTCATTTCCCTTTATCACCCACAGTAAGTTGTGGACTTTCTTGCATTCATCACTGTCTGCTGTATGTATTTTGTCCAGTTCTTCTGCTCGTCTAGAGTCATACCTAGGAAAACTCTGTTGCGTGTTTGATTAATTGTTTTCCCTTTTATTTGTATGTTATACTCCTTGTTAAACTTTCTTTTCTTCTTGCTACTGAATAGCATGCCGACTGTTTTATTGGTATTTATTTGGCAGCCCCATTTGTCCATCCAGTTGGTGTCAAGGTCTCACATCCGAGGTTGCGACGCGTTGTCTGTACCAACGCCAGACAACATAACAACACGCAACCCTGAGTGATGTTAAACACTGCAGAGAGAACGCGGCGTCTTCGACGACGCCCGGATAAGCAGCCAAGCACAGCAATTGAGCGAAGCTTAAATGACCGCTGGTCAGCAGTACACCCCGTGAACCTTGCAGGGGTCACACTAGCTGACGTGAGCGCCGACTGGCGTGTAGTGTGTAGAACGCCAGAACTGGCAGACGGGTTTAGGTGTTTGAATGGACAGGTCGCATGGGTATGCGAGGAGTGTTTGAATCTGCATTGAGAGCTAGCCTGTATGACAGTGGGAGACTGGTTCGAACGCTCGAATAGTTTGACTTGTAAGTGAGATGTTTATTGCTTGCATGTATTATTATGTATTGTAGTGATATTGTTCATGCCGTAATGATTGCTATGGATTGTCAGTGCGCGATGTTTGTGCGATAATAAATGCAGTGCGTAAATAAAGCTTGTGAATAATACTTTCGGATATTCACTTCGTGTGATTTGATAGTTTGATATTGCTTCACACTTGCCAGAAAATGAGCTACTTATCTTGCTCTACGCAAGACTCTGACAAGTGCGGACGTGGGGGCTCGTCCGGGATTTTGAACCAAATGCGAACTTGTAAATTTTTTTGTCCGAGTTTGAAGCGAATGTGAACATGCCGATAGAAGTGCGCAAGTCATAGATTAAGGTAAAGTAACAATTAAATAGAGTTGATTTAATTAAATTATAAGTGTGAAGATATTATTTGAAGCCAACCGAGGCGTCTTCAGACTTATCGCTAAAGTCAACCAATTTTGTACCTAAAATCCAAAATGGCGGCCGTGCCCTTGAATGTCATTGAGTAGGGTTAGTGTGAGCATGAAAGTTGTTGATTGTGGTAACGACTAACAATAATACTTGACAGCATACAAACCGTTACAGATTTCAGTGACATTACACACACCATACATTTACACACGTTCTAATTTCGTTTAGTTTAAAAAGTACAGGTGTTTTGTGTCAACTTTACCTGAGTCTGGTGAACTTCAAAAAATTTTTGTGTGTGTCAACCCGAAAGACGTTCCAGTGTGATTTCGAGCACCACTGAACAGCGGGAGGTTAGTTTATTTATCTGTTTCTGGAGGGGTCCTCTTGTACCCTTTATGCCCCTCCCACACCTCCATATGGCGCAGTCGTCAGTAAATTGTAACAACCCAGTTCTCTGGTCGTGGATCTCCTCTGCTTGGTCATTGACCAGTATTGCAGAGGAGATCCAGGACCAGAAAACTGGGATGTCAGAATTTGCTGATGACTGTGCCATATGGAGGAGTGGTAGGCAGCCAATTTATAACAGTTTTTCAAGCATGATGTCAAACCATTTTCTTGTCTACTTGACAACATTATCTTCCAACCTGACACAGGAGGACACTCAACACTGTAGCCTGAAGAGAAATGATCCAGTTAATAAAAGAGTATCACTGATCAATAGATGACATAAACACTGGTTTACTCACATCAAAGTATTTCTTGTGTGACATCAGGCTGGATTTCATGTGTTCTGTTAAGGGTAAAACATAAGGTACAAATAATTTTGAAGATTTGTTTAAATAGTCATGGCATCTACAGAAGTAACAGTTCTCAATTCAGAATATTAATAGATCAACATCTTTCAATACATATGTCAGAATTTGGAGTGTTGTTTTTTTCCAGATGGCAAGGGACAAAGGTAAAAGGGAAAGCTAATCCACACGCAGAAACCAGTCCAGTGCGCTAGAAGTGGAAGCACATTTATGGATAACGCTTGAGTTCAAGGCAAGCGAACGCATTCACACATACACACACAAAATGCTAGTCAAACCATACTGTTTTTTTTTTTCTAACTTGTATTTACAAATTCAATTGCTTTGCCTCATCTTAAACTTGTATGTTTCTCTGTCACAAACATAATTATGTTCTTCTCTGTGTCATCTCTTTCAAATTCTGTCTTTGTATCCTCACAGGAAATCATATCTCTATAATTAAATCCTTTATAATAAGCCACCTCTCCATTTACTTTCTCTCTCCTCTATCTCTGAAAACAAGAACGTGAATGCACATACAAAACTCCCATTATATACTATATTTCATTTCTTATTTCTGAAATCTTTTCTTCTGTCTCAGGCAGTTGTCACTTTGAAATAGCACCGTATTGTACAAAAAGAGTTAAAGTGAAAAAAAAAATGTTCTAGATAGAAGGAATTATAACAGCAACTAGTAAAAAGTAGGTTAAAATAACAGCTGTCTGTGACAGAAAGAATCAAATAATAATTAAGACTAAATGAATGTTAATTCTGCATACATGCCCCACACAACAAAGTGAAAAAAAAAAGCTTACTAACTTTTCAAGATCGCTTCAAAAGGAGACAAACAGGTGCTTAATCCAGAATCTAAAAGAATGAAAAAAATATTTTAAATATTAATTCTAGTTAAATAAAACACTACTTCATGAATTGCTTAAACACTTAAAATATCAACAAGTACACAAAATAAATACAAATAATTTTTATGAAAAAAAAAGGTAAAGATAAATTCTAAAAGAAAACTTTATTGGTGAAGAAATGCATTTTTCTTAAAGGTACTGCTGATAAAGAATAGTAATGAAAACTTACAAATAACATAAGAGGAAAATATACTGAAAAACCAAATGTTAACTTGATGCATAAACACTGAAATTATAAAGATGATATGCATTTATTTCATCTAATCATTGCTTTCAGAAATTGAAAGGTCATGCAGTCCACATATGGGTATGAAGCTATATTAATATGTCCTGCTACCACAAATTAAGCTTAGTGTCTGTTCTTACACATATTCTTGAGAAATTATAATACAGTAGTTTACCCTGGCTTCCCACGCCCAAATAAGCGATTAACTGATTCAGTGCCAATCAAAAAGTATATCTGGACCAAACATGGTACACAATCAAATGAACAAATATTTTAATGCCCCATTCACAGAGCACTGATATTATGGAAGATACTATGAAACAAAACAAAAAACACAATGACCCTATTACGGCGATATATCGTTCTTATGTCCAAATGGGAGGTCACATTTGGCGATATAATGTCCTTCGGTACTGAATCAATTAATGTTCTATAAACTTTCAACCGTGGATCATTATAATATATAGGGTGTTTTTTAAATGACTGTGCAGTGTTTCAAAATATTGCTAGTCCAAATTTTGTATTTACCCTCTGTAAAGTTCATGGAACATAATAGGTAAATACAAAACTTGGACCGGCAATATTTTCAAACACTGCACAGTCATTAAAAATACACCCTGTAGCAGATCCTTTGCAGAATGTCACTTTCATGATGGCTGATGGACAACTTTTTCTACCCTTTACCAGTTCTCCTGTCTTTTGCATTTTCATGGTCATGATGTCTGCAATGTCCTGTGCCAATCTTCACGCTAGATACCTCAGCCTCTTCTTCCAGGAACTATACCTTCCATTACTGCACTCTCCAACCCACTGTAACATTTAATGTGGCTAAAGTATTTTGGTTTTGGAGACAAGATGGTGTTTATGAGCCAGCTTTCTTCAATGTGTAGATCTTGTAGAATGTCCTCATTTTTCTTCTTGTTAGTTCACAGGGTACAAGCATTACCCTAGTGCGAGGAAATGCAACCTAAAGACTAAATGTCTTGGCAGGGCAGACCAGGCCCTAAGCTTTGGTTGGCAACTGTTCTAGGATGGAAGCTCCAACAGACAGAGTAATGCTTTGCTGATCCGGCAGCTTCTGCAGCTTGTCTTGTTCGAGACGTATTGGTGTTACCTTTCCTCTGGAGTAAACTAGCCAGGCTGAGAGAGGGATCATGCTACATGGGCAACACATGGTCTCTAAATTCAGCCCAGACATTGTGCTATGGAGAGGTATAACTCCGTTTGAGAAACTATGGCCTATCAAGACGGCAATGTGCCAGTCAGTCAGTTCACAGTATTCTAAGCATTTTTCTGTAACATGTAATTTCAAATACCCTGATATTCTTCCTTAGAGATTGTGAAATGGCTTTTGTGGGTAGCTTTGATAATTTTTGTAATGTTGCCAGGACAGCAGACATAGAGCATAGAGCACTTGGCATTTGGTGGGTGATGTGGTCAGCGTCATGTCAGCCGCCTTTATTTTCCAAGACATTTGCTGGTGCCCAGTTTAGGCTGGGCTGATCTGGAAGCCCTGGCCAATTTAACAAGCTACCATGATGTGAATTTGAACCCATAACACTGAGCCTGCAGCTGAAAATCAAGCCACTACGCCATCACAGCTGCCCAAGGTTGCATGGTAGTACAACATTTTACAAACGTGAAAGTTCAAAGTTAGATTCCCATGATGTGACCTACAGGCCGAGGACTGGTAAATCAAGGCACTTTATGTACGCATGCATGCGCAATCATAACAACATTTTAAAAAGCCTGTAAGGTACTTTGTACTTTAACAAATAAGAAGAAAGGCTATGAATGAATGAATCTTCATATTAATTAGTTGAATAAAAAGAAATCAATCTGGTTTGCCTTTGGGATCTCCACTGAACATCTTGTCAAAGATTGCTTGCTCAGCCTTGTCTCTCTCTTGAAGAATATCATCTGTGAACAATTAATTAAGCAAAACTTACAATAACTTTTGATATTTCTCATATCAAATAAACACTCTCATAAGGTAAATATGTTTTCCAGCTATCAGTTTTCATGTACACAATATTAAACTCACGTAATGTGAAAAAAAGCATTATAAATGATTTACTAATGAAACTTTAAACAGCATCTTATTTCTAAAACAGTGGTTCTCAACCTTTTTTGGCCCGTGCCCCCCTCCCCCATATTTTCAGAACGTCATTCCCCCCCCCCCCTTTTCGTATTTCCTACCTAAAAATTTGGCCCGTGCCCCCCTTCACCATATTTTCAGAACGTCATTCCCCCTCCCCCCTTTCATATTTTCTACCTAAAAATCCCCCCCCCCCCTTACACAGTATACGTAATAATGGAAGCTAAATTTAATAGCACATACTAAAACAAGTCTAGACGTCCACATAAAGCGTGATATGTGGGTCTACTTACTTTATAAAATGAATTTTAGAAGGGTGAGACGAACAGAACCGTAAAGTATGAAGGGAAAAACAATATCAAGTAATCGGTTCTTGTATTAACGCGATCTTGAAATAATCTTAATCCCCCCCCCCCCCCCCCCTGGAAAACCTAAAATTCCCCGGGGGAGTGGGGGAATTCCCCACTGGTTGGAACCACTGTTCTAGAATATTGCTAATAGTCTCACATTCATGACAATGTCATCATAGTTTCAGAAATCATTTATATTATATAAATTATGCCTTCAATAATAAACAAATTAATCCCAGGTATTCACTTTTATGCCGGCTTTGTGGTGAAGGGGTTATGGAAGCAGTTCGTAATCCAGCATACACACGTTCAAAACACAGCTGAAAGCAATTTTGCAGCAGACCGCCTTGCGTTTTTATTTAAAAAACGAAATGGTATGGGTGCCGGCCAATCAGACAAACTAATGAACGTAAACATGCCAAGAGATCATAATAGCAAAAAATGCTGGTGTTGACTGTGTTGCCCTCTAAAGGATATACAACTAACTTAAGCTTAATTCAATTTTATGGCTGATATTTCATAAGACACCAAACTAGGCAAATTCATTTGTTTTTCTATCAAAGTCTTCTTTATCATCAAAATCTTATTTTAATATCCGTCGTGCATCAGTTACAATTTGACCTAGATAAATTTATTAAATTGTTTATGTTATGCTGTTCTATTTTTTTAGTTTTCCTATAAAGGCTGAGTATGTGCAAATTTTACTGTGCTAATCATTCACCATTTACTTTTATAACTAATTTCCCTCCTTAAATTAATTTTGTCATAATCATTAGTCATCATAATCATCATCACCATGTTCCCTGCCAAATAGCTTTGGCTTCCTATCTCTCTAAAGGTCTTGACCCTTGTTCTAAATCAATTCTATTGATGATAGCCTTGCATGCAATAGTCTCAGGTCATCCAGGATAATTTATCTTGGCCTCCCTCTGACTGTTCTATCATGAACCTTTCCATTCATCACTTTACAATGCCTCTCTTCTCATTATATGACCCATGTATATTGTTTGTCACTTTCTTATGGTTGAAAGTCTCCGAGGTGAAGTGGTTACGCTACCTGCCTTGCATTCTGAAGGTTGTGGGTTTGTTTCCGGGCCACAATATTCGGTTCACGAGTGCAATTTTCTCAGAGACTCCTGGGGGGTTGTCGCAGGAGCTATGGAGTCCATGCTTTGTGTGACACTTTCAGTAAATATGTGAAGGACTGTCACTTTGCAGCCAATGGCAGTATCTTCTAAGAAACTACCTTTATCTTACTATAGAAATTTGACAGTATGTTTACTTTTAAAATGGTGTGTATATGTAGCCACCAAGAAAGTAATGCACATGCAAATTTGTTGTTAACATTATTTTACCATAAGCCAGGTGATGTAATCTTCTGAGTCTGAAAAGGTTAATAACTTTTCAAATAAGAAAGGTAGAAAATATCAAACAAGTGAACTTACCAACTAATGAATCAAACTGAACATCGTAGTAAAACTGTTGGGTGGTAAGATCGCTGTTACAACAGGGACATCTGTGGTGTCTTTCCACCCATTCGGTTATGCAGCGATTACAATAGCGGTGGCCACAGTGTGTCAAAATTGCACCTCTGATTACAGACATGCAGATAGAACACTGAATATGACTCTCGATGGGACCATACTAAAGAAACAGAAGTTTACAATAGCTTTTCATTCAAACAAAATAACTATAATAATTTTCTGTCCAATAAACAGTTAATATTGCCAAAATAGTGCAAAAGACAGACCTAGAAAGTTAGGGATTAGTGAAATAGCAGAAGCAATTAACAATTCTTTCTATACAAAGGCTCTGTTAGGAAAGCTCTTCCTCTGTTTAATGCAGAAAGACATAAAAGGGAAAGAGAAGAGAAAATGAAAGAAAATTAAGAATCATATTTTCTAATGCCGGCTCCGTGGCAAAGCAATTTGGCAGTAGACCCCTTGCATTGGTTTTTTACGAATGGTATGGCTACTGGTCGTTAAGAAAGCAATGGCAAACTACTGAACGTAGACTTGCCAAGAGATCACAACAACAAAATATGCTGCTATTGACTGCAACATCCTGTAAAGGATATGCAACTAACTTTAACATTCTCTAATGTACAAAAATGCTAATAATAAACAAAAACCAGAATCAAGCATTAGTTACTGGAAACAGTGGCTCAATAAAGATATTCCACCATCAAGTCACCTGATGGCACACCTGCATATCAAGCAACCCACCATCTTTAGTGTCCTTTAATCTCTACTTCTTTCCTCTGCTTATATGAATGCAAATACATACCTGGGATTTATTTCTCATGTTATTTCTTATGCCACATCATCTTTAAACTATGCATCTATGACTAATATCACTATCATCACCATCATAGTATTCAACCTCTTCATCGTGATTTAATTTACCACTATTATCCTCATCATTTTTATCACTACCACCACCATCATCATCTTAACCATAAACCTCCCCTAACTTGTGTTCTAAAATCTATTATTATTATTTTCATTATTTTCTATATAAAAAAAAATAAAACTGTCATTTACTGCATATAATACCTTGTGGTGTAGGACAGGGGGGTCTTGAGCATGTGGAATTAAGGCCACATGGCTAGAGCAGTCGCCGCAAACTGTGCAGGTTAGAGTTTTCTTTTTGCCCCGGGCAGAAAAAACTCCACGCCTTACTGAGGATTTGAACCCGGATTTCCCGGAGGAGAGCCCGGCATTCTAGCCACTCCACATTATCATCTTTTTCACCACTACCACATTATTTGCCATCATCATGTCTTTTATCATCGGCCTAGTTACCATAATTACCATATTTTAAATCATTATCATGTTTATCATCACTTTATTGACCTCTACCACTATCATCTTGTTATTCATTCTCTTTATTGACCACTACAACTATCATCGTCTTGTTATTCATTCTCTTTACTGACCACTACCACTATTATCATCTTGTTATTCATTCTCTTTATTGACCACTACCACTATTATCATCTTTTTATTCATTCTCTTTATTGACCACTACCACTATTATCATCTTGTTATTCATTCTCTTTATTGACCACTACCACTATTATCATCTTGTTATTCATTCTCTTTATTGACCACTACCACTATCATCTTGTTATTCATTCTCTTTATTGACCTCTACCACTATCATCTTGTTATTCATTCTCTTTACTGACCACTACAACTATTATCATCTTGTTATTCATTCTCTTTATTGACCACTACCACTATCATCTTGTTATTCATTCTCTTTACTGACCACTACAACTATCATCGTCTTGTTATTCATTCTCTTTACTGACCACTACCACTATTATCATCTTGTTATTCATTCTCTTTATTGACCACTACCACTATTATCATCTTGTTATTCATTCTCTTTACTGACCACTACCACTATTATCATCTTGTTATTCATTCTCTTTACTGACCACTACCACTATTATCATCTTGTTATTCATTCTCTTTATTGACCACTACCAATATTATCATCTTGTTAATCATCCTCTTTACTGACCACTACCACTATCATCATCTTGTTATTCATTCTCTTTATTGACCACTACCACTATTATCATCTTGTTATTCATTCTCTTTATTGACCACTACCACTATTATCATCTTATTAATCATTCTCTTTATTGACCCCTACCACTATCATCACCTTGTTAATCATTCACTTTAATGACCGCTACCACTATCATCTTATTATTCATCCTCTTATTGATCATGATCATTACCTTTAACATTATTTTAATAACCATCATAATCATCATCCTTTTGTTTTTTACTATTTTTACCTCAAGCTTCCCCTCATACTTGTACTATGATCCAACACTGCTGTTCTCATTATAGTTTGTATGATCATTTTTTTTTCACTGTTAATTTTGTCATCATCACTATTTAACATCATCATCCTCATAATTATAATCTTTTTCACCATCATGTTTATTATCACTTTAGTGAGCACTAGGACTATCATCTTGTTATTCATCCTCTTTAACATAATGTGAATGACCACTATCACCAGAATCAATGTTATCATAATTTTATTCAACATCATCATTATCATCTAGTTAGTTAGTTAGTTGACAGATCATTCTCATTGCACATTGAACAATTCAGTCCATAAGAGCTTGGATCCCCTCCTCAGTAAATCATTCAGTGTGTAGCGTCTCACGACACCGTTGTGTGTTGGTTTATTAATCTTCTTTGGCTTCCTGCATAGTGCTCTTGTCAGGCTACACCTCTTTTAACTTGCTGTTCTTGCAGTCTGACCATGGTTGTAGATTCACAGTCATCATTTGGTTCTCACAAACGTCTTACTTCTCTTAGAGCATTCAGTATATCAGTCTGATCCATGGTTCATCTGCCCTCCACAGTAGCTTTACCTGCAAGCCTGTCAGCCTGCTTATTTCTTTGTAAACCCGCATGCCCTGGCATGAAAATGAAACTAATCTTTGCCTACTGTGACAGCCCCAGAGACACCAAACCAATGTCTTTGGGTCCAACCCAACTCTATCTTCCTGAGCTACTCATTGTGTCACTAAGGGAGCATGCCTGAGTGAAGGTTTATGTCGCAAAACATGTTATTGCTTTATTTACAGCCATAACTTCAATAGTCAGATTACTTGTGGTCAAGGAAAAAGCACCAGAATCTTCCTTCACAATTCTCCCTCCATCCTGAGCCGTAAAAGCCCACGAACTTCTCACGTGTCGAATGACCGACCCATCAGTGTAAATGACAGCATCACCCTCTAAAGAATTCTCGAAGATCAAAGCCTGTACTTCTGCCTCCAAAGCAGCCAGATTTTCTTGCCTACATTTTTGCATAATAATCCAACACTACTGTTGTCATTATTTTCTGTGTGATTATTTGTTAACCATTATAATCTTTTCCTGCCATCGCCATCTTTTTTCATCATTAGCCTAGATCAGTGGTTTTCAAACAGTGGGGAATTTCCCCCCCCCCCCCCCCCAGGGGGGAATTTTAGGGTTTCCAGGGGGGGAATGAAGACTATTTCAAGATCGCGTTAATACAAGAACCGATTACTTGATATTGTTTTTCCCTTCATACTTTACAGTTTAGTACGTCTCATCCTTCTAAAATTCATTTTATAAAGTCAGTAGACCCACAAATCATGTTTTATGTGGATGTCTAGACTTGTTTTAGTATGTGCTATTAAATTTACCTTACATCTTTACGTATACTGTGTAGGGGTGGGGGAATTTTTAGATAGGAAATATGAAAGGGGGGAGGGGGGAATGATGTTCTGAAAATACGGTAAAGGGGGGCACGAGCCAAATATTTGATAGGAAGGTGGGGAATGACATTCTAAAAATATGGTGAAGGGGGGCACGGGCCAAAAAAAGGTTGAGAACCACTGGCCTAGATGATATATTTTAATTGTGTTATCACCATCAACATGTTTATTATAATCACATTTACCACCAGTAAGATCACCATCACCTTGTTATTCATTATTTAAATTGTCCTTTCATTTACAACTATCATGTTTTTCTTCATCATCATCATCATTTTCTTTATCATCAGTGGTAATCACCAGCATCATCGTTTTTGATCCCAGCTTCCCTTAATTTTTTGTTACATAATCCAGAACTGTTGTTGCAATTATTTACTGTATGACTATCTTTTTCACCGTTATCATCTTTAGCTTACAATTATCGTCTTTTTTTGCCATTATTATTTTTTACCATTATCGTGTTTATCAAAATCAGTCTTGTGAATATTAGTTTTTGCTTTCAAAATCTATTATTAATGTTGTCTGAATGAAAATAATTAAAATATCAAACACACATATATAGTTAGGTATGCTGGTAGTGCCACGACCCGATTTGAAATCGGATATGATATACTGCGCCACCCCGGAATGATCCACTGTGTCCCCAAAAATGGCTATGTAAAAACCATTCATGTTTTCAACATCATTCATTCATTCAAATATCAACGTGACAATAACAAACGCCATCTTAGGTTCTGCAGAAAAGGTCAGTCTAACATTCCGTGCATAGCGATTGGTTGAAATTACCTTTTGTCATTTATATAATTAAAATATTTTGGCATACAGTACTTAATTTTATTTTCTATGCTGTTCTCATAAGTCCTCAGATATTTTATTTATTTGAATTCTGCACCCATTTTTACATACATGTGGAAAGTTTCATCGATGATCGTCAATGATTGGTGGTAGAAAAAAATTATTTCTGCTGACATGTTTCGTCTTTGTGAATGGAAATTCAAGATGGCGTCCAAAGCGAATGTCGATCTGACTAGGCCCAAAACATGCAATTTGAACTATTAAAGAATACAAGTTTAAAAATTATTAATAATTTATTTGTATACTTTTACTATTGGGAATATAAAAGAGATCTCCATAACATTTTTGTGGATTTTAAAAAGGCTTATGATAGTGTCCATAGGAATAGTCTATGGAATGCTATGCAGGAATTTGGAATACCAAGGAAGTTAATCAACATGACCAGACTATGCATGGAAGATACTTATAATATAGTAACATATAAAGGCAGGAAATCAGACCCCTTCCAAATAACATCTGGCTTGAAACAGGGTGATGCACTATCGCCGCTACTCTTCAATCTGGCTCTAGAGAAAGTTGTAAGGAAGGTAAAGGAGGAATGTGATATTGGAGGAACATCCAAGCTGCTTGGTTATGCAGATGATATAGATATTATAGGGCAAAGTGAACAAAAGACATTGGAAATATTGACTCACTTAAAGGGAAAAGCCCAACAGATGGGGCTGGTTATCAACCAAGATAAGACAGAATATATGGTAATTTCAAGAGACGGAATGGCTAGAAACTCTGGCCACTTACAAATAGATAATATGACCATTAAAAGAACGGAAACATACAAATACCTGGGTACGATCTTCAACTGCTCCAACATCATAAGGGAAGAAATACAAACTAGAATCAACTCTGGAAATAAGATATACTATGCACTACAACATCTACTAAAATCAAAGGCGCTATCTCGTAACACCAAAATCACAATATACAAAACACTGATCAGACCAGTTGTGCTGTATGGCTCTGAAACCTGGAGTACAATGAAAGGAGACGAAGCCTTGTTACAAATCTTTGAGAACAAAATTTTAAGACGCATCTTTGGACCCATTAGGGATACACAAAGTGGAGAGTGGAAAAGAAGAAGTAACAAAGACATTTATGATATGTTTAAGTCCCCGCTAATCACTGGTATCATGAAGGCTAATAGACTACAATGGCTGGGGCATATAGAAAGAATGGAAGATAATAGGGAAACAAAACTCGCTTACACTCAGGAAATAAATGACCGTAGACCCCGAGGTAGACCAAGAAGGCGGTGGAGAGATAATACATGTACAGACCTGCAAGCACTTGGAATCAACGACTGGCAAGAGAAGGTCCACCAGAGAGACGAATGGAGACGGATTGTATTTGCAGCAAAGAACCTCAATGGCTCGGAACGCTGAAGAAGAAGAAGAAGAAGATACTTTTACTATGTTTTTATCATTTAACTTGACGGAACACATTTTTGAAGTCAGTTTTCATGTCTGTCTATGACCCGTTTGAAATAATCTCACATGGATTGGCAGCGGAGACACTGAAACACACAGGAGAGCTCCTAAAGTTATGGGAATCATGCCAATTTTTTTGTCCGAGACACTGACACTCAAATGTGAATATCTCTGCTTAGAATTGACATACAGGCATCATTGAGGCACAATTAGATTTGGTTTTTCAAGGACTATCTATCTATGGTGGTCTCATATGGAAATACTCAATTTGAAAATCATGATCGAACCTGCTAATAATAATTAATATAGTTTTTATTTGTTGTGGGCGTATACAGTATCCACTACATTTTTCAAGATCTGTCCAACTAAGCAGGTTTCATATTTTAAAAACAATTTGATAAATGATACCTGTATGTTAGTATATCCTTACCCTACAAAATCAACATATCCGTGAAATCCTGAAGAGCGAACGAAATAGAACAACGACGATCTCTTCGCTGTTCTCTGTTCTAATGACAATGTTCTTTTCTTTAGTGACTTTAATATGCTTTGCCTGCATATAACATAACAACATACTCACATACTACTATACGATTACTACTACTACTATTAGTACTACTGTTTGTTACTGTTGTTAGTGTTTACTGTATTTCTTTACTTAACGGCCTCAATGTCCAACACAGTTTTATTTAAGTCCCTAATGCCCCTTGTCCCTCCCCCCTCCATCTCCGTAGTCGTATAGTCCACTTACAAGTCAGTTGCATGTCCTTCACAGGACGTTGTAGTCAACACCAGCATTATCTCTGCCTTCTGTGACTTCCTGGTTAGTTCATGAGGGGTCGCTTCTCATTGCATTCTGAATAACCGTCACTTGTGCTATTTTATGATAGCAAACGCTTGTTGGTCTGCATCCATATTGCCCACAGCAGTGTTTCGAACTTGGCGTGCGGAATTGCGAACTGCATCCGTTACATCGCCTCAGAGTTAGCTACAGTGCTCTACATCGCTCTCCTGGGCGCACCCCCATCCCCCCAGCATGGGTTCCCTCACCAGTTGACTTAGTCAATCACCGAGTTTCTGGCTGTACTGACCTTCTGACCTTTAGTCAGTTGATCCTGTTAACCACGACATCCGTTTTATTCCATCCACGGATAGCCGTTCAAGCCAGGACACAGATAAGTGAAATTTATACTTTTATGTAGTGTCATTCGTGTATTTGTTAATCTATTTTTGTTTGTTTGTTCTGTGCTGACGAAGGCTTTGGCCGCAACATCCATTGTTTTTTGTAGTCATGCTTTGGTAAAAACTAAAACGGAGTGACTATTCGCAATTCCATTGCGAATAGAAAAAAATTATATTCGCAATCGAAGTAGGTCACGTGATTATTCCTATGCGTGATTATTCCTATGCGTGTGTCCACATTACAATATTTTGTTGATCTTAACGTTTCCTCAGTAGCATAGTGGTTAGTGTTTCCGCCTGGTACATGGGAGCTCGAGGTTCGATTCCCAAACGGGGAGGTGATTTATTTTCCCCCCATTTTCAGGAATTAGGTGATACCAATGCTTGTCTGATGATTTCGCTTTAGGCATATGTTTTCTACGGATTTTGTGTATTAGGTGTTGTTTATCTTGCTCCGCAAGAACCTGCACACTTGTCTTTCTGTTATTATCTGTCCTCTACTTTTGTTGTCTTGGGAAAGGATCTTAGCCATCCCAACACGAGTTCTCTCTCTCTCTCTCTCTTTCTCTCTCTCTCTCGCTCTAAGTCTCGATCTCCCACCTCCCTCTTTCTTGTCTTTACCACTCTTTAATGTCTTTCAATACATCTTTCTCATATCTCTGTCTCTCACACTATCTTCATTATCTATCTCTCTCCTCTCTCTTTTCCACCTGCTTCAGATATACCGGGTTTTCCTGCACTTTATATGCGTAGCATTTCCTTTTCCTTGTTTATTTATTAATTAATGAGGCCAGTCAATCGAAAGCCTGGTGTTTGAATTGCCTAATCATGTCTTGCTGAGGCGAAGCATATTACTGTCAGCTTGGACCAGAACAGAGTCACTCAGAGAGGATGCAATGGAGGCCATAGAAAGTGTCAAAGAGAATCATCACTGCTGCGATATCTTCTTCTTCTTTGCATTCATCCAGAGTGTTTTTTCAGATGTGATTGCGGTGTGTCTGGTTAGGCACCCTTGGATCGAAACCCTTAGGCCAACACATCCGACTTTTAGCGTGCATTTTTGACAGGTTAGCAATCCTGGGAGACTCACTTTTGTGGTACTGGCCACCGCCCAGCTGGTCAAGTTGGAACAGTCGAAGTCTGCACAGTCATCCCTCAAATGAAGGCAGGGACAGTCCATAGCATTTTCCGCCATCCTGGGTGGCTTCCATAATTGCAGAGCTGACACATAACGCTCTGATGCTGGGCTCACTGAGGGAATCGTCATGTCCTGCTCATGGCTGCTTTAATTCCTCACTTCAGTATATTGGGCATTTTGTTCGCTTCGGGCCGTTCCCGCACAAACCAGACAGGTCTGCAGACGGTATCCACTCAGCGAGTTTTCGGACATGTGCTTGTCGTTGCACCTGTCAGAGCTGTTCCAGGCACGACAGACATTCGGAAAACTACCTAGTCAGAGCTGTTCCGAACAAGAGCGGCATTCGGAAACTAGGTAGTCAGAGCTGTTCCTAGCACGAGAGATATTCGGACGAGACATTTCACTTGGACGTAAATGCGTAGTGCCAATTTTTAGTTTGCCACCCGTAGGACGGCACTTCCGGCTTCCGGCGGGCATTTTTTTATGAGGTTAGCCTTCCTCGGGTTTCGAGGCACGTTAGACTTATTGTCGTGGTGTCGCCCACATCTCAGCTGGTCAAGATAGAACGATCAACGACATCGTGGTCGGCCCTCAAGGGAAGGCAGGGGCAGACTATGGGCATTCCCTTGCTATCCAAGGAGGCTTCCATAATTGCAGAGCCGACACATATTGCTCTGATACTGGGCTCACCCAAGGAGTTGCCACATCCTGCTCATGGCTGCTTTAGTTCCTCACTTCCGTTTGTTGGGCATTTTGCTTGCCACTGGTCGCTCAAGCGCACACCAGGAACGGTCAGACTGCGGGCGACATCCACTCGGTAAGCTTTTGCTGTTGCTTCGGACCACGCAATGGATTCGCTAGCCGTGCATTCAATTTCGTGTTATTGAGACGTTTTTCCACTTTTGTCTACACTCTCTATGAGTTAGATACAGTTTTCATAACCATTTCATTCGACTGGGGCAATTTTCTTACTTTGTACTCGCTCACGAGGTAGGCTACATGTGCTGCCGGCTCAGCACCTTACCTCCGTGCAGAAGTGAACGAGAAACGGCCAGGCCCTCTCATCCGGGAATCCCTCATATCCCCCAGCTGAGAGCCTTCGAACAGGTATCAGACCTGGGCTTGTAGCTTGCTCAGTATCTCACTTCTATTTTCGGAGGGTGGATATCGGCCCGGCTCTCAGATCCGAAGGTTTGTGGCTTAGAGCGTTCAGCCTCAACCCTCGACAGAGAGCCTTAGAGTATTGTCCGGACCAAATCTTTTGCCTTTGTGCGCCTGATTTAAACTTCTGACTGTTATCCTCACCTCAGTCTAACCCGCAGAGCAGCAGGTTGTGTCTCTCTTAGTCTGGCCCCTATCCCATAAGCTGTCCGATATGTAGTTTTCATCCATCGGCAAGCACATGAAGTCAGAGGGACACACAAGCTCCCCCACCGCGGCAAGGTGGAGACACATCGGGGGAGCTGCTGCGATATTATCAGGACATAAATAGTAGGACGGTAACGTAAACAAACATGGATGCCTGGTAACAGTAAGTGTACAGAAACGACAGTTAACAATTCTTGAACTCGAATAATTTTTTTCTATTCGCAATTCAATTGCGAATCCGAATAGTGCCTCCCAAACTAAAAAGCTCTCATCTCAATCTAATCTATTTAATTTTTTTCAGATTCATTCTTTACTTAAATAGAACAAGTTAATGGTATTTCAAATTTGAACAGGTAACTTACAGGTATTTGAAGCTGTGTTTCTGACATGGTGAATACGATTTCATAAAATAACAATTCTGAATGCCGAGTACAGTTAAAGAAATTATAAAAACAGAAGAAAGATTCCCCTTGAGGCCCTTGTGTGGGTTTCTCCAGCCTCTTGTTTGCAAACCGGAAAATCTAAACACCGGCCTTGACATGCAATACAGTCTAACAGTAAATGTTCCGGGATGACAACAAAAACACCACTCCCACTAACTGCAAAATTTGCCCCGACTAACATTTCAGATGCGGATCGGTGTTCTCATCACATCACAGCTCAGCGCCGATAAGTCTCTTGATCCTTTGTTTTCATAATTTGTTTCTTGGCAAATGAGTGTTCCTAGCCTTCCATTGGTCTTGTGAGAAACACAATCAATCAACCAGGTGCCGTCTCCACAATGAAGGTTGGCTGCAATGAATCGCCAACTTGGCAACACTGACCCTCGACTTGATTTTGTAATGCACATTCTGTCAGACTGATGATCGTCTCTTGATATCTTATCACTTGTATCGTCGTCTACTTCTTGCTCCCTTACCTTCTACCTTATCCCCCAGTTTGGTTTTATAAGCGTGTTATGTTTTTTAACGTGGCCGAAATATTTCACTTGCCTTTTTTTCCCCCATCAACCCTCTTTTCATTATGTTTTCCTAGAACCTCTATGCATATTATATATTTGATTGCTTTTGTTTTCATGAAATATATATAACTTATTCTTCTGTTTATCCACATCTCCAGGGCCTCTATTCGACGTTCTAATTGATTGTTCTTTGTCCAAGCTTCCGTGCCATATAATATGGTAGTGTTGAATAATTAATATACATACCATTTCACGGTCGCTCAGAAAGTCGTGGTGTGCTGATGAGCGTAATCTAGCCTAGGAATCAACATACAGCTGAAAGATGCTGGTGTTGACCGCAATATCCTGAAACAAGATGGAAATGCGGGGGGGGGGGGGGGAAACAACATTTGGCAATTCTCATTTTTAATGCGTTGTTAATCTCTCTGACTTAGTCTCAGAGCAAGAGGCACAGTTCGCGCGGCGACTAACCAGGCAGCCTTAATTCATCAGGCTCAAGATCCCTTTTCCGCCCATAAACCGCAAGGTACTATATTGGCAATAAATGACAGTTTTATGACAGTTAATCTCTATGATGTTAATACTCATTTACTTATTAATACTGATTTACTGAATACGGAACACACAGAATACATTACTCAAGATTATGCATGGGAGTGAGTATAAAATATAGGATACTGAACTCTCAGAAACACAGTTTACTTTTCGAAACCAAATTCACAAGTATAGTTTGACGCTGGCAGAAGTAGAAAAAGTAGAGCACACTTGACAACATACAAATTTAAAGCAAAAGTTACCATATCGGGATTCGAACCTGTCACCTATGACAATTCTTCTCTGAAGGACCAAGAGTACTGCGACGCATGACCAGCTAGACACCCACAAAGACATCTCGAGTCGGGTCCCTGCCTCTTGAAAAAAAGTTTCTTTTAAAAGTCGACAGGGTCGACTTCATTGCACCGGGTTTTATCCCACATGGCTCAGTCTCTTTACACAGTAAACTGCCCAAAGCGTCGTACAAAGCACGAAACCCGTAGCTCCAGCGACGACCCCCAGGAGTCTCCGAAAAAATGCACTCATGAACCGAAGGACGCGGCCTGGAATCGAACCCATGACCTTCGGAGCCTGAGTCAGACGGCCTGACCATTTCGCCAAGGAGACTCCCTGCCTCTTCTGCTGTTGATCTTTCTAGCCACAAAGTTTTCCAAAGCATCTCTTCTCATTACATGACAAAGAACATTGTTTACTATGACATTTTACTATGTAATACTTTTGTATTACTTTTACATATTACTATGTATTTGTGTATAATGTTAATGTTCTAGCTTATTTTATTTTTTAATATCTTGTTCATCTTATGTGTTATAATTGGGATATATATATATATATATATATATATATATATATATATATATATATATATATATATATATATATATATATATATATATATATATATATTATATATTCATTCATTAGCATGGTTCCAAATTGCTGTATGTAGCCGGGGCGCAGTGTTGGGGTGAGCGCCCAACATTGCTTAAATACCCCAATGGCTCGTGATTACATAACCTCTGCAGCAAAAGTCCAACTCCTGGCCTTCACGTGGCGGAACTGTTTTAACTAACAGGAGAAGGGGCGACGGCGAGTATCTGGCGCCGGAAAATAACCAGTGTGCTCTAGATGTGTATACACATACATGCATGTGCAGACACGTGTGTGCGTGTGTACACATCGAAACTCGAGTGAGACCACAGTCTGCTCTAGCAAAGGAAAGGTGCTGAAGACGGAGGCAACCAGCCAGGAGGCGCACCACAGAAATCAGGATGCCACGCAATTACGCAAAATGGAATATGTCGACTGCTGCTAAACGTTATGGTGCTCGCCCTGCTTTGGACCCCCAGGCAGGTGCAGTGCCGGGCCCTATGTCTCGAAAGGGTCCAACCCCAACTACTGGAGGTCCTTCTCAGATGTCCTGTGGAGCCAGGGGACATGAGAATAGAACAGCTGGCCATACTAAACTAAGACTTAAAATAATGCACTGGAATGCGGAGGGAGTCAGCAACAAAAAAGTAGAATTAGAAAACATCCTGGACAAAGAAAAAGTAAGCATATGTTGCTTGCAAGAAACTCACCTCAACGAAAATATAGCCTTCAAAATCAGAGGCTACCAGTGTTACCGATCTGACCGAAAGGACAGGCGAAAAGGTGGGATACTTACCCTTGTAAAAAATAACATCACTGCTTCCCAAATCAAAGTCCATATGGAAGGGGCTGAGTATCAGACACTTAAACTTAAAACAGGCTACACAGACCTACATCTGATCAATTACTACTGTCCAAGTGACCGTCCACAGGCACTGGACACACTACCATTAACAGAAAAAATGATTGTGTGCGGCGATTTCAACAGCCACTCGCAGAGTTGGGGCTATGATCACATGGACCAGAGAGGAGAGAGACTGGAAGACTGGCAGGATGAGAATAGATTCATCTTGGTTAACAAGCCGTCCGACCCACATACTTTCTACTCGAGATCATGGCACTCTACAACTACACCTGACCTGGCTTTTCATTCACCAGACCTGGAGTGGAACATTACACGAATTGTTGGGAAACAACTAGGTGGCAGTGACCATCGTCCAGTCTTTCTAACTGTAGAAAATGAGCTTGTAAGTGAAAGCAGCACCCTCTCGAGGTGGAACTACAAGAAAGCAGACTGGGCAGTGTACAAGCATCGCACCAGCATACTGGTTAGAAACCTGAACACTGAGAAAGACATAAATAAAGTAGTTGACGAGTTTGGGAAATGCATACTACAGGCAGCGCGAGAAACAGTACCAAGAGGAGCCCGTAAACAATATAAACCCTACTGGAGTAATGAACTGGAACAGTTGCATAATGATGTGGAAGTATGTAGAAAGCAAGCAGAGGCCACACCCAGCCAAGAGCACCACAATAAATTCCAGCATGCAAAAGCCAAATTTCAAAGGGCCAAGCTGCAGGCTAGACGGAAAAGCTGGCAGGAAAAAACAGAGTCTCTGAACTTTGAAAGAGACACAAGGAAATTGTGGAAGCTAATAAAACAACTTAACGATGAGGGCACAGGGAGAAACTCAAAAATTGCAATACATAAAGATGGAAACATCGTAACAAGAAAGCAAGCAGCTGACCATTTTGCGGACTCATTCGCACAAGATAGCAATATCAAAATCAGTCCAGAGAAACAACAAGAGATTCAAGAGAAACGGCAACATACAGGACAGAAGGAAATAGTACATGAGGTTCTGGAGGCACCCATCACAATCAGCGAACTGGAGCTAGCCATATCAAAACTGAAAATGAGAAAGTCACCAGGAGCTGATGGTATCTCCAATGAAATGATCAGGAACCTAGGAACAGAGGCCAAAGCAAAGCTGTTGCAGATCTTCAATAACAGTTGGACCTTAGGCAGTGTTCCACAAGCCTGGAGAGAAGCAATCATAATACCCCTCCTAAAATCAGGGAAAGATAGTTCCATTGCCTCTAGCTACAGACCAATTAGCCTCACCAGCTGTCTCTGCAAAACACTGGAGCGCATCATCAATCACAGACTGCAGTGTACATTGAAAGTAAAAACATCCTTGTGCCACAGCAGGCTGGCTTTAGGCAGTGCTACTCTACGGAAGATCAGACAACCTACCTCTCTCAAGAAATTGAGGATGCATTCCAAGAGAAGAAGCTGGTGCTTGCGGCATGGATAGATTTGAAGAAAGCCTTTGACAAAGTCTGGAAAGAAGGTCTGATGAATAAACTGAGAAACTGCAAAGTCAATGGAAGAATGTACAAATGGGTGAAAGCATACTTGCACAACAGAAGAGCCCGAGTACAGATAGACGGACTAAAGAGCAAGAAAGTACTACTGCGTCACGGAGTTCCCCAGGGCGGAGTATTGTCCCCCTCACTCTTTCTAATCTTCATCAATGATCTCGTTGCTAATCTACCGCATGGAATTAAAGCCGCAATGTATGCCGATGACCTGGTTCTATGGAGCACAAATGAACATGCATCAGTGGCCACCAGATTACTACAAAGAGCTGTAGATACATTTGTTGCATGGGCAAATAGATGGTGTGTAAGCATAAACACTGACAAGTGCAGCACCACCCTATTTACCCTCTCTCCAAAACAAAAGGCAGGGACCATCCAGATAAATGGAACACCCCTACGAGAAGATAAAGAACCAACATACCTTGGAGTAACATTTGATGGCAGGCTGACATGGAGAAAGCACATCAACAAAGCAGCAGCAAAAGCCAGAAGGAAAATAGCCATCCTGAGAAAGCTAAGTGGAACCACATGGGGAGCCAGTGGGAAAATACTTAGCAAAGTTTATCAACAGAGCATACGACCACACCTGGAATACGGGTCAACTGCATGGTGTTCGGCAGCAAAAACCACACTACAAGAGCTGGACAAAGTGCAAAATCAAGCACTTAGAGTCACCACAGGAGGGATGAGATCAACCCCTATAGTGGAAATGGAGAAGATGGGGAGGACACAAGCACTGAGTGAGCGCAGAGATACGAAAACGCTAATACAAGCAGAAAAGTTCCTCAGCTTGCCAGGCCACCCTATGAAGAACAGATTTGAAAACCTAGCTATGGGGCGGTTGAAAAGAAGTAGTTTTATCCACCAGGCCAAACGACTCTGCAGAGAAACCACCGATCTGCCCACAGTTGGTATCCCCCTAACAACTATTCCAGAGCGAACTCCATGGAAAGATGAGCATAGACTATCATTACAAATCCAGACAAAAGTGAGAGGAATATTTGACAAGGAAGATCAGAACAGTGTGCAGCGCAGAACAGCCACTCTCAGCTTCCTTGATGAAGAATACCCACAGGACCTCTGGATCCGAGTCTACACAGATGGGTCAGCACAAAATGCTGTTCGAAATGGAGGAGCGGGAGTGTACATAGAATACCCAAATAATACCAGGGACACAGCTAGAGTACCGACAGGAAAGTACTGCCATAACTATGATGCTGAAATTGAGGCAATCAAGATAGCAACAGAGAAATTACTAAATACCAGCAATGGTACACAACCTGTGGTGCTATTGACAGATGCAAAATCAGTACTCGAGGCGCTCCTGTCTGGGAAATTGCCAGTACTAAGGACACTACTTTCTGAACTTAGCAGTCAGCATAAGGTCACCATAAAGTGGATACCATCCCACTGTGGAGTACCCGGGAACGACAGAGCTGATCAATTGGCTAAGGAAGGAGCCAAAGAAGAACAGCCTGATGTGCCTGTAACATACCACCAAAATAAAAGAATGATCAAATCAGTCAGAAAGCCACCAAAACCTGCTCAAGATGACTACCACGTTATGGATAGACCAGAACAAGTCATTATTCTGCGCCTCAGAACAGGGCACAATAGATTACGCAACCACACAAAATTCAAGATTGGTGAAACAGCCATGTGTACATGTGGATTGGCGTCACAGACAGCAGAGCACATACTCCAAGACTGCCCAAAATATAACATATCTAGGCAAACCTTCTGGCCTAGAGAGACGACAGTGGAAGATAAACTCTATGGACCGCTGTGTGAACTGAAAAAGACAGTTCAATTCATACAAGAGACAGCACTGCAGTTATAGACATATTTCAAGCGAACGAAAGAAGAAGAAGAATTCATTAGCATGTTCCATTGCAGAACCTCGCTCCCATAACAACCTTCCGGAAAACATCTCGATCACAAGCAAGATGTCCCGCGTCCGATACACCCATCTGGAGTTCATCCGCCACATCGTACACCCATCTTCTCTTTGGCACTCATCTTCTCTTTGGCACTCATCTTCTCTTTGGCCTTTCTCTTCCTCTCTTCCCAGGAATATACCAATTATCCCAATATAATCCCAATATATCCCATTTATAATACAGAAGATAAACATGATATTATTATTAAAATACTGGTACATTAATATCACACACGCACACACACACACACACGCACACACACACACACACACACACACACACACACATATATATATATATATATATATATATATATATATATATATATACATATATATATATATATATATATATATATATATATATATATATATATATATACATTGGCACCTTGCCGTCTTGACAGACGATAGTTTGTGCTTTAAAAAGGCATAAAAACTTTTAACTATGGCGGTAGCGAGTGTGACTGATAAGGCCAATTTGCGCTGTAAATGTCCGTTCACAGTGGGTGCATTTGAACACGTGGTCATTTCCACCATCATGCACCATCTTACGTCTCAAACGCTTGGTGTGTGACTTTTCTGCAATAATTTTCACCTTTGACTTTATTCCATTTCTGATATTTGCCCTCCATGCAACACGTTCAGCGGCGACTTGCTCCCAATGTGCATTATCAATGCCTGTATCAATCATGTCCCGCTTACACACATCTTTGTATCGTAGTAGAGGCCGACCCTGAGATCTCTTACCCATCTGTAATTCACCAAAAAAGATATCCTTTGGTATTCTACCATCATCCATCCGCCTAAGATGTCCTATCCATCTAAGTCTACGAAGACTGAGCATGGAATAAACTGTCACACAACCTGATCTTTCCAATACTTCAGTATTTGTGATTTTGTCTTGCCACTTAATACCAAGAATTCTTCGCAGACACCGCATATGAAAGCTGTTTAAATTTTTCTCTTGGTGTGAGTAAGTTGTCCAGGTTTCACTGCCATAGAGAAGAGTACTAAGGACACAGGCTTGATAGACAAGGACTTTTGTTTTGGCAGTAAGCTTCCTGTTCTCCCAGACTCTTTTTCTTAACCTGTTCATTGTTGTTGCTGCCTTACCAATCCGGATGTTGATTTCCTGATCTAGGGATAATTTGCTATTTACCACCGATCCTAGATATGTAAAATGGTCTACTATCTCTAGTTCGGCGTCGTCAATAAAGATTGGTGGTACACCATGTGCACCTTGTGACATAATCTGTGTCTTCTTTTTGCTAATTGTTAAACCAAATTCAGAACAAGCATTGGAGAATGCAGATAGTAGACATTGCAATTCTTCCTCAGAGTGGGTCGTAACTGCAGCATCATCTGCAAAAAGCAACTCTCTGATCAGTACCCTCCTAATTTTGGTCTTAGCCTTCAATCTCTGAGCATTGTAGAGGCCGCCATCTGAGCGTGAGTGAATGTATATACCACCATCCTGATCACGAAATGCATATTTCAGTAGAAGTGAAAAGTATATTCCTAAGAGGGTGGGAGCTAGTACACAACCTTGCTTAACTCCACTCTTGATTTCAAATTCTTCAGAAGTTGCACCATCAAACTTGATTATACCCTTCATGCCTGTGTGGAACGATTCTACAATGGACAGAAGAGTTGGTGGGCAGCCAATCTTCTTTAGTGCCTTGAACAGACCCTCACGACTGACCAAATCAAATGCCTTTGTGAGGTCGATGAAGGCAATAAACAGTGGTTGATTCTGTTCACGGCATTTTTCTTGCATTTGTCGCAATGAGAATATCATATCAGTGGTAGACCGGTTCTGTCGAAAGCCACACTGTGATTCGGGGTAGACTTGATCTCCTAGGACTTGAAGTCTGCGCAGAACAATTCTGGCAAATACTTTTCCAACAATACACAGAAGTGAGATACCCCTATAGTTGTTGCAGTCGCTCCGATCGCCCTTGTTCTTGTACAGTGTTATGATGCTTGAATCTTTGAAATCCTGTGGGACTTGTCCTTCACGCCAGCATAGCTCTATTAGCTGGTGGATCTGTATAGTGAGTGTGTCTTGCCCACTCCTGATAACCTCTATTGGAATCCCATCCTTACCTGGAGCCTTGCCAGATGCAAGTTTATTTATAGCACACTTAACTTCTGTTATGGTGGGAAGTGTGTCCAGGTGGTCAAGAGTTGGTAGAGCCTCTATGGCGTTGAGGGCATTATCCGCTAGTTTGGTCTGACTTGAGTAAAGCTCCAAATAGTGCTCTACCCATCTGTCCATCTGCTGTTTCTTATCAGTGATGACTTCTCCAGTCAAGGTTTTCAATGGTGCACTTCTTTTGATCACTGGACCACAGGCTTTCTTTATTCCTTCATACATGCTTCTTATGTCTCCCTTATCACTTGCGATTTGAATGGACTCACATAACTTGATCCAATAATCATTTGCACACTGCCTGGCAGCCTTTTGCACATCCTTCCTAGCTTGCCTTAGCTCACTCAGAGTGTTTCGAGTTGGTCTTTCCTTGTTTCTTAAGAGAGCTTTCTTCTTCTTATCAATCAAGGGCTGCAGAGTCTCGCTGTTGGCCGCAAACCAGTCCTGCCTCTTATGATCCACAGTGCCGTAAACCTTTACGGCAGTTTTACAAAGAGTTTCCTTAAGTTTATTCCATTTATCATTTACTGTACAATTTTCTGGTGTATCAGTGAAAGCGTCTTCAAGTTGCTGTTGAAACTGAAAGCACTTTTCAGGATCATGAGTGTTAATAATATTAATCCTGGGGCTAGATTTGTGTTTAGCTGTGTAGATTCTCTTTGGTCTCAGTCTAACCCTTGCAACAACCAAAGAATGATCCGTATCACAGTCAGCACTGTGGTAACTACGAGTCAATGATATATGGTTCAGATGTTGTCTCCGTGTGATGATGAAGTCCAGCTGGTGCCAATGGCCGGATCTTGGATGTTTCCATGTGACCTTATGCATCTCTTTTGTTTTAAAAAAAGAGTTTGTAATACATAGGTCATTACGGGTGCAATGCTCCAGCAGCCTTTGCCCATTTTCATTCATGCGACCGATGTTGTATTTTCCAAGGCACACTGGCCATGAACTCGAGTCCTTGCCCACACGAGCATTGAAATCACCGAGCATATAAATGTAGTCGGATTTTGGAACTGCCTTGATCACAGAGTCTAACTCCTCATAGAACAAATCCTTCACATCATCAGAGGAATCGAGTGTCGGTGCATATGCAGTAATAATGGTGGCAAACCCACAAGAGGTTGCCAAGCGCAGGGATAATAGTCTTTCATTTCCTCCTGCTGGAATTTCAATCATTCCCAGTAGCGAATTCTTCACTGCAAAGCCCACACCGTGTTGCCTTTTTTCTGCCTGCCCTTTACCCTTCCAGAAAAAGGTGTAGTTGTTTTCCCTGAGTGACCCTTCCTCAGCGAGGCGAGTCTCCTGCAGGCCAGCAATATCAATGTTAAGACGATTGAGTTCGGCATCAATCACAGCCGTTTTTCTCACATCGTCAATATTGGTCAAGTCAGTGGAAAATCCTGGACACATGGTTCTCACGTTCCAGGTTGCAAGCCGTAGCTTGAGGTTTCTATTTATATTTTTGTTTGTACCTGGTGCATTGGTTTTACAGCCTGCGATTCAGATTTTGTCCTAGCCCCAAGCACCCATTGAAGCAGGCAGGCTGTGGCGGATCAGCACCCAATTGGCTGGGGGCTGCCCAGCTTGAGGCGGGCGGTAGCTGATCAGTGACACCTATAGGTGTCTCCCACCGTCAGAGGCAACGCGTGGCGCCCCATGTCTACGCCAACTGACAAGGACTTATAACCCGTAACAGTTGCCTCTCGCTTTGATTCCGAGACCAGTTAAGACCAGGGATGGAGTTATTGCCTCTCCATAGCACAAAGCCTGGGCTAAAATATAGAGATCATGTGTTGCCCATGCAGCATGATCCCTCTCTCGGCCTGCCTAGTTCACTCCAGAGGAAAGGTAACACCCCTACATCTGGAACAAGACAAGCTGCAGAAGCTGCCGGATCAGCAAAGCAATGCTCTAACTGTCCGCCTGTCGGAGCTTCGATCCTAGACCAGTCGCCAACCAAGGCTTAGGGCCTGGTCTGCCCTGCCAAGACAATTTTGTCTTTAGCTTGCATTTCCTCGCACCAGGGTAAGGCTTGTACCCTCCCAATTGCGCTCTTCCGCCCGAAGCCGTTGGCACAATGTGGGGTGTCGGGTTTGGTAAGCGCCGCCCAACGTTCGGCGCTAACAGAAACCAGGTAGTACCGAAGTATATAGTATATATATATATATATATATATATATATATATATATATATATATATATATATATATATATATATATAGGTAGTCGTCGACTTACAACCACGATCGGTTCCGATAGACCGGTCGTAACACGATTTGGTCGTAAGTTGAGTACGCTATGTGTACAGTAATGTGAAGTGATGTTATAAAAATATTTAAGTTAAATTATATCATAAATTTCTTTTGTTATTGTTATAAATCATAATTTTCGATGTTCATTTTGTGCCATTTGTATCATCTCTACACCATTTTGTTTCTTATTTTTACATCGTCAGGTTTAAGAAAAACACTGCATTAACTGTACATGTACAACTGGTTTAATATTTGCAAAACATACAAAATACAGGTGTGGAAAATACTATAGGAAACATTATTATTACATGGTCTACAATCTCTAGTTCGGCGTCGTCAATAAAGATTGATGGTACCCCATGTGCACCTTGTGACCTAATCTGTGTCTTCTTTTTGCTAATTGTCAAACCAAATTCTGAACAAGTATTGGAGAATGCAGATAGTAGACATTGTAATTCTTCCTCAGAGTGGGTCGTAACTGCAGCATCATCTGCAAAAAATCAGGTTATCCATCTAGGTCTACGAAGACTGAGCATGGAATAAACCGCCACACAACCTGATCTTTGCAGACAACGCCGTTCGACTGATAATTGAGGCAGAAATAAATCTTTAAATATTGAGCACAACCCACTACTGGCAACGCTGATCGCACTCTGGTATGAACCTAAGGCCTATCCACGTCAATGTGGAAGCACTAGACTCGAGTTAATAATATGGCTAGTGATTGTGGTCGTAAAGTCGAATGGTCGTAAGTTGCATAGGTCGTAAGTCGACGAGTAGCTGTATATATATATATATACAAAATAAATTGTAAAAAAGTGATTCGCTGAACGAGTGACGTTTCGCATAATGATTGACGAGGGGAGGGGAAGTCCCGGATTGTGCGCCTGCAACAGCGAGCAAGATGGCCTTCTTGAAGAATTTAAATTAATCAAAATCCAGTTTCTGCCTCCCAACACTACTCCGTTACTCCAGTCTATGGACCAGCAGGTTATTTCTAACTTTAAGAAGCTCTACACTAAAGCGCTCTTCGAGCGTTGTTTTGAGGTGACTGAAGGGACCAACCTCACTCTCAGAGAGTTTTGGAAATATCACTTCCACATCGTTGCCTGCCTCAAGATGATCGAAAAGGCGTGGGAAGGGGTTACCAAGAGAACCCTCACTTCTGCTTGGACGAAGCTTTGGCCGGAGAGAGTTGTCGAATGTGACTTTGAGGGGTTTGAGACAGTACCTGTGGAGCCTGTAGTCAAAGAGATTGTGTCTTTGGCCAAGATCATGAGACTGGAGGTGGATAACAAAGATATCGATGAGCTTGTGGAAGAGCTTGGATAGCCAAGAGGTGACCACCGAAGAGCTTATGGAATTACATTATGTTTCACAGCAAGAAGTTGTGGAGGAGAGTTTGCCCGAGGAGGAGAAGGTAACAGCAAACCAACAATCTTCTGGAGGAATAAGCGAAATGCTGAAAGCATGGGAAACTGTTGCATCGTAAATTGAGAATCATCACCCTATTAAGGCAGTGGCTATGAGAGCTATTAATTTATTAAATGATAATACTGTGTCGCATTTCCACCAAATTCTGAAGCGTCGGCAAAAACAAATTTCTCTAGAAAGCTTTCTAGTAAAAAAGAATTAGGTATTTATTATAAACTAGCTGACCCGGCCCGGCTTCGCCCAGGCCCTGGAGGGGATCTATCTATCTATCAGTCTGTCTGTCTGCTTGTTTGTCTGTCTGGCTGACCCGGCCCGGCTTCACCCAGTCCCTGGTGGGGAGCATCTCATTTAATTAATATAAGTAGTCATATAAGCTCTCCCGTTCCCGACTATCTGTCTGTCTGTCTGTCTGACCCGGCTTCACCCAGTCCCTGGTGGGGAGCATCTCATTTTATTCATATACGTAGTCATATAAGCTCTCCCGTTCCCGACTATCTGTTTGTCTGTCTATCTGTCTGTCTGTCTGTCCCGGCCCGGCTTCACCCAGTCCCTGGTAGGGAGCATGTCATTTAATTCATTCATATAAGTAGTCAAATAAGCTTCCGTTCCCGACTATCTGTCTATCTATCTGACCCGGCGTGGTTTCGCCCAGCTCCTGGCGCACAGTAACTTAAAAGAATGTCCTTCCACACACCATTCATTATTTTTAATGAAAACTGTTTTTAATCACCGACATGACAGTTGATAAGTTTTGTAAGCAGAAAAAGATGGGTTAAAATGTTATGCATAATGCATTATTTTTATGCAAACTTTAAAAATACCTTAAAGATTATATCATTATTTAATATAACTCATATGCCTAAAAATAACTATAGACAAAGAGTTTAACAATAGTGCAGGTAAGTCCAACAATATGACTATAAAGTATATAGAAATGTTATTAAAAGTTATGCCCCTTGTAATAACTTTTCTAGAGTGAAGTCCCCCTGCTATATAGACATTATACAATGAAAATGGAAAAGTAAATGTTATTAAATAAGTAGAAGATTTTACATTAAGAAATTATTATAGTCGGTTGCACAGGAATGAAAGGAAGACGTGTAGAAAATTTCATCTCAATCGGAGGTACCGTTATCGAACGCATCCAAGACCCACAAACCCACAAACATACACTCTGTTTTATAGATATAGATTGTAAATTAATTATTTCATCTTTTTTCTACATATCGAATTCTCATTCCAGGTTCGTTCATTCCGCGATAGAAGAGGAAGATAAATCACGCTCCTTAACAATGTATATATATAATTTTCTTTGAATAAACGTTATACAAAATATTTTGAGTATTTTTTGGCATGGAAGGCATTATCGTATTTTACATTAATTTGAATAGGAAAAACTGTTTCGCTTAACGAGTGTTTCGCATTACTAGTAAGATTCTGGAAATAATTATGCTCGTTAAGCGAGGTTCCACTGTATATATATATATATATATATATATATATATATATATATATATATATATATATATATATATATATATATATATATATATATATATATATATCCAAAACCGAAGTAATGCAAGTTAGCAGATCGCCGGGCCCACTAAGTACACAAATAAATAGCACAACTCTGAAACAAGTTAAAGAATTCAAATATCTTGGCATGTATGATCACAGAAGATGGCAGATTGGACAGAGAAATCGAAATCAGATGTCAAAAAGCTAGTGCACTTACATATCAACTATCACCCTTACTGAAACATCCAAATATACCCATGTCCGCAAAACGACAGATAATAAACAGCATGTTCACACCACCTCTATGATACCAATCTCAAATTTGGACTTTATCCAAATCACACTTTCGCAAAATCAACACCTGAGATGCCTGAGGAGAGCTGCCAACTTAATAATCCGAGACCGAGTAAGAAATGCTGTTATCAGACATACAGTGGGATCAACACCTTGTGCCATATTTATTGAAAGACAGAAGATTAAGTGGTTTGGCCATGTCGTTAGAATGCAACACCATCAACCACCACCACTGGCCTTACATCAAAGATCACCAGCGACGAAGGCCAAGAGGACGTCCAAGAAGAAAATGGATTGACGACATCAAAGACATTGTACAATGACACGGAATGACAGTATCCAGTGCCGCCCACCAGGCACTGGAGAGCAAATTATTCCTCCCCAGGACGCTTGACGGCAGAAGTGGAAGATAATGATGATGAATATAATATGTTATGTATATATACTATGTTATGTTTAGTTAAGTATTCATTTAGAATATATTTTACATAGATAACGATGTTAATGTATGTTGTATTCATTTATAATGTATGTATAATGAAATTCTGTCTACCATATAGTTGAAAATGTTTATACTGATGATCATCTTCTACTTTTACTTAACTCGTATGCCAGATCACAGGCCCCATAAACGAATTGTTTTACGTCGAGCTGCTTTGTGGTAAACGCTCCCAAGGCGGCCAGAGGAAACGCTTTAAAGACACTAAGAAAATCTCACTGAAAGTTTTTGGAATTCATCTTGACACCTGGGAGACTGCTGCTTTTTTTGTTTTTAATTCGCATATCCTTTACAGGACATCGCTGTCAACAGCAGCATCTTTCAGCTGTCTGTTGATTTCTTGGCAAGATTACGCTAGTAGTTTGCCATTGCTTTCTGATCGGCCGGCTCAGTTATCTCGCAAGTCACCAGCGGGGGTAGAACCGCTTGCAGTTCTCGCACACTACGAGACCTTGCGTGATAAACGGGATTACGGAGAAAGTGGTGTAACCCCTCGGCCAGAGAGACCGGAGGGAGACTGCTGCTAAAGACCGTAATTGCGTGCATCATTACATAAGGGTGCGGTCGCTTGTGAAGCAACCTGGGCTGCAAGAGCCGCGAAGAATAGACTGGACAGAAAAAGCTCTGCAGGAGATCCTCCTCCTGGAACGTCAAGCATTCTTTGCCCATATTGTCAAATAACATTTCGAGCCAAAATAGGCCTTATCAGCCATCTTAGAACTCACGGCTCCATACTTTCAACCCCATTGGATGAAATGAATGGTCATCATCATTCTTGATGGACAAACAACAACAACAACACTTTTATTGAATGAGTATAATTTAAATATGTGATTAATAACTTTTAAATAACATATATTTTTCAAAGTCCTGCGCGCGCGCGCACGCACGCACGCACGCACGCACGCACGCACGCACGCACGCACGCACTGGCTGACCCGGCCGGGCTTCGCAAAGCCCCTTGCGGGGAGCATCTCATTTAATTCATATTCGGCCCCTACTCCCGTTCCCGTTCCCAAAATTGACGACCCGGCCCGGCTTCGCCCAGACCCTGGCGGGGAGCATCTCATTAAATTCATATTCGGCCCCTGCTCCCGTTCCCGTTCCCAAAAAAGACGACCCCCCCCCCCGGCTTCGCCCAATCCCTGGCGGGGAACGTCTAATTTAATTCATATTCGGCCCCTGCCCCCGTCCCCGTTCCCAAAAAAGACCACCCGGCCGGGCTTCGCCCAGCCCTTGGTGGGGAGCGTCTAATTTAATTCATATTTGTCACTTGTCGTCTCTGGGGGGACAGTAGAATCAACAAGCACACTTCAAACTTCCTTTTTTTCAGTTTTGGGTCTATTGCCGGACCTTAGTCTACAAACCCCCTGTCCAGTCTTTTATTCTCTCTCTCTCTCTCTCTCTCTCTCTCTCTCTCTCTCTCTCTCTCTCTCTCTCTCTCTCTCTCTCTCTCTCTCTCTCTTTTACAACAAGACCATACCCATCTTCACATTCCTCCAGAACATACCCACACAACACTGTCCTCCAATAAATACTAAAATTATTTAATGAATAAAATGTGTCATGGGTGTGTATAGTGTAGGTGTAAAGACATCTATGGTGTATTCTATCGTGTAAGTGAGACAAGATTAACAGTCTAGGATCCACATCACAGTTCTCATCACGCAACGGCCATGTTATATCACAACAGCACAGAACTGGAATGCGCTCACCCAGTGAAGTGTCTCTTTGGATGATGTTGATTTCTTCACAATATCTCCTTGAAAACTTTTGAAACAGTATGTTCACCCCCTGAGTGAATTTTGTAGGTCGTGTTTTTCAGTTTTATACATCCAATAAAATGAAAGTTATTTAGTCCAGGTAATGTCTACACAGCCGGTCTCTCTGGCCGAGGGGTTACAACACTTTCTCCGTAATCCCGTTTATCACGCAGAGTCTGGTAGCGGGGCGAGAGCTGGGAGCGGTTCGATCCCCGCTGGTGACTTGCGGGATAACTGAGCCGGCCGCTCAGAAAGCAATGGCAAACTACTGAGCGTAATCTTGCCAAGAAATCAACATACAGCTGAAAGATGCTGATGTTGACAGCGATGTCTTGTAAAGGATATGCAAAACATTTGATTTTGATGAATGTCTACACATCCGATACACTTGAATGTACTATCGTTTATGTAGGAAAGAAAACCAAAACACTGTCTAGAGATATATCACCGACACACTGCTTTCATTTAGTTCACAAAATGTTCTGTTACGCTGGGAAAATGTTCTGGCGTTACAGCCTTTTCATTTATACGATAGTTCATGTGAACAATTATGGCATTCAGTTTTATGTTATTTTGAAAGATATTATGCTGTCAGTCTCTCTTATCATGACTGCATTCTAAGTTTCCTTTAGTTCAAGAACTGTCTGACCTTAGTTATGATACAAGACTCAAATCTTGATGTTAGGTATCACTGCACCAGAATATGGTAATTTCCTTCTTCTCAGGAAATCAGCTCCTACATTCTCCCTACCAGGAATATACTCCGCCGTGAAGTGGTACGGCTGCAACAGCAACGACCACCGCATCAACCGGGCGTTGAGCTTCTGAGAGGTGACTAGGAACATCAAGGGTTGATGATCCGACTGGACCGTAAACTGCACTCCATACAAATATGGCTGGAATTTTCGCACGGCCCATACGAGTGACAAGCATTCTCTCTCCACTGTCGAATAATTCTTTTCAGCCGGTAGAAGTTTCTTACTTGCGTAGGCCACTGGTTTCAAAACCGAAGCGTCTTCTCTCCCTTCCTGTAAAAAGGCTGCCTCAAGTCCAATACCACTCGCATCTGTTCTTAGCACAAAGGTTTTGAAAGGTCGGGGAGCTGTAGAACCGGTTTATTCACCAATGCCTCCTTCAACTGACTGTAGGCACCCTCGCATTCTGGCGTCCATACAATTGTATCCGGGTATTCCTTTTTTCAAGGTTTATATTAATGGATTTCCCAGTTCGGTGAAATGCGGGATGAACTTCTGATAAAACCCGCACAACGATAGGAAGGATCTCACATCTTTCTTCGTTTTTGGTCTTGGAGCTCGTCTGACTTTTTCCAGGTTCTTCTCCTCCGGGACAATTTTTCCGGGAGTGATGGCATGACCTAGAAATTCGAGAGTTTGGTAACCAACCATGCACTTGGTTGGGCGCGCGGTAAGCCCTGCTTCCCGGAGCCTCTTGAACACTCTCTCCAAGGAACACAAATGATCATCTAAGCTGTCACTGGCAATCAGTATATCATCCATCAACGAGATAATGGATGGATCCCGTAGTGGATCTAACAAGGCTCTCATCATGCGAGTAAACACACTAGGCGCATTGCTGAGCCCAAAGGGCATGACTTTGAACTCATAGTGTCCACTGGGGGTACTGAAGGCCAGCAGGGTCTAACTTCCGGTTTGACCGGGATCTGATAATAACCTCGACTCAGATCTACTTTAGAGAAGTACTTAGCCTTATGGAGCCTAGCAAATAACTGGGTTGGATTCGGCAAAGGTTCCACCAGAAACTGGGTGTGACTATTCAAGAGTCTATAGTCTATACACAATCTGTGTTCTCCACTTGGTTTGCGTAAAAACACCACTCCGGCATTATAAGGGGATGTGGATGGTGCAATCACGTCATTCTCCAGCAGATTCTGTATCTCCTCCTCCAAGCCTTCTCTTTAGAAAATGGCATTGGGTAGACTTTTTGGCGGACAGGATCTTGTGTGGTTAAGGTAATCTCGAACTCGACCAGCTCCGTCCGTCCCGGTTTATCCGTCAGGATCTGCTTATGAGACTTGAGAACCTGGGCAATCTTTTCCCTCTCTTGAAGAGTCAGATCAGGGTTCACCTGCACCTCCCGATATGTTTCCTGGTGCACTAGTGGATACTCCCTTCCCTCATCTGGTCCTGTTTCAGTCTCCACTGCTACTGCCATCGCCATGAGATGAGCTGCTCCTTCACCAGTTCTCTCTTCGTATTTCCGCAGGAGATTAATATGGAAAATCTTCGACTTTCCCTGGATCCTTCAGTTCCTCCACGTATTTGTAAGAAGAGATCACTTCTTCTGACGTCCCCTCTTCCTTCCAACTCCTCAACAAGACCTCCAATGGTCCCTTGATGGGACGACCAAACAGCAGGGTAGCTGGCGGTAATCCTGTTGAGCCATGAGGCACTTCCCGATAGGCGAAAAGTGCTGCTGGTATGTATTCATCCCACCTATCAGGTTTTTCCTGTGCCAGTTTCCAGAGCATTGTCATCAACGTGCCGTTGAACCGCTCGACTTGCCCATTAGTTTGAGGGTGGTAAGGGCTGGTATGAATATCGTTGGAGTGGCACACCCCAAAAACCTCCTCCATGAGTTTCCCACAAACTGGGACCCATTATCCGTCAGAATCTGATTAGGGAAGCCTAATCTAGTAAAGGCCTCCATCAAGGCGTCAGCCACTCGTTTCGAGTCAATGGTTTGCAATGGTATGGCTTCACCCCACATCGAACAGCAATCCACAATTGTGAGGATGTACAAATTAATCTTCTTAGTCTTTGGAAGAGGACCCACTATGTCGATGGCAACCCTCTCGAAAGGAGAGTTCATGATGGGCATTTCACTCAAGACCACCGGCGCTGTCCAGTGTTTCGGTGCCACCATCTGGCACTCAGGGCATGATTTTACATACCGACGCACATCTCCAGTCATTCCTGGCCAATAGTAATGGCAGGAAATTCGCTGCATGGTGGTGGCCATACCCATGTGTCCGCTGAACGAAATGGTATGTCCCATCTGAAGAATTTGGGAACGGAAGGCTTTCGTGACTACCAATTGACCGTGTAAGTTGTCTCCCTTTCCGGCTCTCCGATAGAGCAGCCGATTCTTCATGTAGTACTGTCCTCGTTTTGGTGGGTCAGCACTATTCTGCAGCTTCCTATAGCAAGGACGTAAGGTTGCATCCTCACTCTGGGCAGTTCGCAACTCCCCCGGCATTGGGTTTGAGACCATTGTCTCTGCCTGATCCTTTTCCTTCTGAGAGCGTATCTGCATAGCTCCCATGTGGATTGGTTCCTTAGGCATTCCCAAAAAGACATACCGGCAATCAAGGATAATGGGAAATATGGGATCAGTCAATACCGCGGCTCTGATTGTGCCTGTGACATATCTTGACCGAATCTCCACCTTAGCAATTGGTACCTTCATGGCCACAGCACTCTTTGTCGCAGGCTGTATCTCCATGGTCTCACCTGTGAGTTGTTCTGGGTATACCAGATCGGCAGAAATCACAGCTTCCCCATCCAGACCAGTATCATATAAACAGTTGACTTGTTGGCCATTAACCTCAATCAACTTGACCACAGGTGGTCTCCCTGGGTCCGGAGTGTCTTCCACCTCCTCGACCTTTTCCTTGGAGTCCTCTTTTGGTTCCCCGAGGTCTGTTGTGAAGTTGGAGACTTTTGACTTGAATCTGCAGTCTGCAGTATTATGTGCTTTCGACCTGCAGTGTTTGCACCATTTTCCCTTCCAAGGTTTTTCCCTTCCGCACTTCGGTGCGCTCTCTTTGTTCAGAGTTTCTTCGCCGACCTCAGCCTTGTCGGTGACAACCTCCTTCGGAGTCACTTGGCATGCCGCGAAGTGAGAGGTCTTCACATTTCATTTGCACTCCTTCGTATTGTGAGAAGTCGACTTACAAATCGATCACCACTTCTCAGACCACGGTCGTTTAGGTGGATCATTCGAGTTGCTCTTGTTTCCTTCCTTCGTCTTCTCCAAACTCTCCATTGAAGTTTTCTTATAAGGTTCCACTTTCTTGTATTCAGAGTTCTTAGATTTCTTTCGGTCTTGTTTCTCCTGACCTTTGATGGTTTGCGTACTTGGTTCCACAGCCTCCCCATGTACCTCCATGAATCTCTCCGCCAACTTATTCACCCCATCAATCCGTTCCGCCCCTTGTTCTCCCAAGAATGTTCTGAGAGATTTCGACATTTGCTTTCGCATCTGGTCAACTACCATGAGCTCTTCCAGACTCTCATAGTCCTGCGTGAATCCTGCCAAATCAATCCATTTTTGGAGGTATGATTTCAGGCGTATACTGTAGGCGGCGAATAGCTCGCCCGGCTCTCTTTTTGTTGATCGAAACTTCTTCCGATACGTTTGTGAGGTGATCTCGTATTTCAGCAAAGTGACTTTCAATTCTTCGTAGTTATTCTCATGTCCTGGTGATAGGCGGGAGTAAACCTCGTAACCGGTTTTGCGTAATCCCTGGGACAATTTAAGACAATATTTGTCTCTATCCAGACCCACAGCGACAGACATAGCCTCGAAGCGATCCAAGTAATGGTCAATTCTTTCTTTATTTTCCTCATAGACTGCTAAAGGAAACTTCATGGCATGGTAACCTTGTCCACTCATGTTGGTTGAACCATGGGAAGATGATCCTCCTTCTGCCCCATCAGTTTCTCCCTTAGCTTGTGTCTTGAGCTCAAGCTCTCGCATGCTGTACTCATGCTCTCTTTTATGAGCTTCTTGCTCCCCTTCTAGTCTATTGGTTGTCTGTTTAGCTTCCAGTCTCTTGTTCTCCAACTTCATATTTTTTAGCTCTAACTCTGCCTTTCGATCTTCTCTTTCTGCCTAACGAAACTCTCTTTCCACCCCCTGTATAAATTCTTATAGTGCCTGACCGGACAAGCCCATTCCTTCACCCCTTTCTCTCAATTCTGCCATATCTAGTTTATGAGTGGCCATAGTTTATGAAGGTGAGTCAGCAGGTTGAGTATAGAAACCCCAAGGCAATATGTAAATACACAGTATCTAAAATTACTATCTATATATAACACCACACAGTACACCACAAAACAATCTTTCAACAAGAGGAGATTTAGGAATAAGACTTATGTAGACTTGTAAAGTGTGAACAGGTATGTAATCTGTCTTAACACCTATCCACATTCACCCTATCTGGATCTTTACCTTTCCGGCTATAATGTACCCATCATTAATGTAATGTCACCATATATCCCATGGACGTGCCCCCATTTAATGTCACTTGTCGTCTCTGGGGGGGGGGGCAGTAGAATCAACAAGCACACTTCAAACTTCCCTTTTTTCAGTTTTGGGTCTATTGCCGGACCTTTGTCTACACCCCCCCTTTCCAGTCTTTTATTCTCTCTCTCTCTCTCTCTCTCTCTCTCTCTCTCTCTCTCTCTCTCTCTCTCTCTCTCTCTCTCTCTATTACCAAAAGACCATACCCCTCTTCACATTCCTCCAGAACATACCCACACAACACTGTCCTCCAATAAATACTAAAGTTATTTAATGAATAAAATGTGTCATTGGTGTGTATAGTGTAGGTGTAAAGACATCTATGGTGTATTCTATCGTGTAAGTGAGACAAGATTGACAGTCTAGGATCCACATCACAGTTCTCATCACGCAACGGCCATGTTATATCACAACAGCACAGAACTGGAATGCGCTCACCCAGTGAAGTGTCTCTCTGAATGATGTTGATTTCTTCACAATATCTCCTTGAAAACTTTTGAAACAGTATGTTCACCCTGAGTGAATTTTGTAGGTCGTGTTTTTCAGTTTTATACATCCAATAAAATGAAAGTTATTATAATGTCTACACATCCGATACACTTGAATGTACTATCGTTTATGTAGGAACGAACAACCAAAACACTGTCTAGAGATATATCACCGATACACTGCTTTCATTTAGTTCACGAAATGTTCTGTTACGCTGGGAAAATGTTCTGGCGTTACAGCCTTTCCATATAAACGATAGTTCATGTGAACATTTATGGCATTCAGTTCTTTGTTTGTTTGAAAGATATTATGCTGTCAGTCTCTCTTATCATGACTGCATTCTAAGTTTCCTTTAGTTCAAGAACTGTCTGACCTTAGTTATGATACAAGACTCAAATCGTGATGTTAGGTATCACTGCACCAGAATATGGTAATTTCCTTCTTCTCAGGAGTGTAGCTATTGCGCTTTCAATTTGAACCTGTCGAAGAGACAATACCAGATGGTATCAACCTAACTCAGACTCATTAGAGGTGAGAGTAGGCTACGGCCGTTCTCAGTTAGTAACCTCTATATATTCAGAGAACTGACCTCTGACATAAGACATAGGAGTTCTTCACATAACTTAAGACTAGGTAAAAGAAGGAAAAGTCACAGGAAAAGCTCAGACATCCCAGTAAACACCTCTACTAGAATCTCCTAACATAGACCTATCCTTATATCTCCCCCCCTCCCTTCTGCTTATCTTCTCGTGTCATAGTACTTATTCTATCGAGTGCCCTGACACCTTACTCGACCCACTAAGTTACTCCTCAGCTAAATGCTGCCGACACTCGATACTACGGTCACACACGCAAATTCACTATACTCGAGTTCTACTCTACATCACTACTACCTTATAATCACTATCCTCAGTCTGAAATGGGAATACATATGCACATCCAGTACAAATGCCCATTGTTTTCAACCAACGCGGAACATTGTAAATCCCTTTTCGTACTAGACCAAGAATAAATCAACAATTCCTCTCGTTGTAGACCTCGTAGCACACTGAATTAAAATTGTATATTCAGACCATTTATACTTTGGCTATGTAGGAATATACTGGTATACTCCACCAAGTAGCCCCCTGTTCTCTTCTCATGTCTTTTGATCTTCATACAACAAGATGGCGACAATCTCCTTTGATAAACGATCTTTTCGGGACATCAATGATTATCCTTTGATATCGACACTTTTCTCTGGATCACGGACATACGTTCCCGTACTTCAAAAAACCTCCGATCGTGTTTCCTCGGGACTCCATCTTCCCTTTAAAAGAGTTGTCATATTGCTGAATCCGTCTTCGGTGTTCAAAGCGTTGTGATCGTGATTTATCGGCCCCGTCTCACAACAAACAAGTGGTAGCTGTTTTGATCGCCGATCTCTGTTCTTTGATCTTAGGGTCAACAACCTTCAATCACCTCGCGACGGAGGCGATCTCTGTTTTGTTTTTATCCTAGGGTCGACAACCTTCCAGTATTCTGTGACATAGGCCCCCTCTTAAGAGAGTTGACCGCGTCGACTCCTCCTCACTGGAGGTTCGATCCATATGTTCTCATATAGTAGTCATATAAGTTCCCTTTCCCGTTCCCGGAAATATAGCGAACAGATTGAAAGAGAACAATCTTCATCCCAATAACTAAATTATATATATATATATATATATATATATATATATATATATATATATATATATATATATATATATATATATATATATATATGAGAGAGAGAGAGAGAGAGAGAGAGAGAGAGAGAGAGGAGAGAGAGAGAGAGAGAGAGAGAGAGAGAGAGAGAGAGATGTTAGTTCTCCTGTTGAATTTCTTAACTTTTCCCCACATCACTTTTCAATGCATCTATTCACAGCAACGTTTCCACTGACATAGACATAATTATATTGGTCGTATATAATGTTCTACTTTTAATAATTAACCCTTTCCAGGCGCTAGTTTGTTGCACTGACAGCCCAAAGTATTCGCAATATAGCCTCAGAAACCACATCTCCGTTGCCACCAAGTTCTTCTTAATTTACTAGTTCACGTTTTATGACTCAAGGCTGCCATATTGTGAGTGCAAACAAGAATGACGTCATATGAATTAGAGAGAAATCCTCGACGCCAAATACGATAAAATACTAAGGGACGCGTTGGAAACACGAGAAACGTCACAGAGCGATTAGCCCAACAACGGGAGACTTATGGGGAGATGGAAACGAGAAGGCAGTGCAATTTTGGATGTCACAAAATCTAACTGGACTTTAAACCAGTGGCGGAATATTACTAACTGACAAGAAAGAGGGTTAGCAACATGATGCAGAATATCGCCACGAATAAATGAACCAACAGCGAGAGGAAATAGCTGTATTTTCCAGAGCGGCAAGAAACGTAACCGATGGAGAGAGAGAAGGATATTAGAGGACGGATAGTCTACTATATAAACAGTTGGGTACTTTTGCTTTCTTTCACCCCAAACAAACTTTGCCAGCTATATTTAGAGTCACCAGCTATATTTAGCGCCGACGGTGATCTCCTCTGTGTTCGGGTGGAGTGCGTGTCAGTGCGTTTCAATTGCCCCACACCACAGTGTTGTTTCTTTGGGCTGTGGCAACCGTGTCTTGTCTCCCTTCGATCCTCATTTGCATCGGTCCTGCAATAACTTCCGGTTAGGGTTAGGGTTAGGGTTAGGGGGTAGGGTTAGGATTAGGGTTAGAGGTAGGATACACACACTAACCCTAACCCTAATCCTAATCCTAATCCTAACCCTACCCCCTAACCCTAACCGGAAAGTGAAAGAATAGCGCACCACCGCCGCCGCATAGAACTGCGCACCGAGCTACGGCGCAACACACGGAAACCCCCTGAATGTTCGGCGCAACACAGGGAACCCATGGATGTGACGTCATACCCTGGGATTCCCTTTTGTTTGGGGTGAAAGAAAGCAAAAGTACCAACAGTTGTAATAACAAGGTTTGTGATCTTTTCTAAATATTATCTTATATATAAAAAAGGATCTCCGTCTGTCTGTCTGTCTGTCTGTCTGTCTGTCCGTATGTCTGTCTGTCTGTCTGTCTGTCTGTCTGTCCGTATGTCTGTATGTCCGTCTGTCCTTTATGCGCTCGCGAACGGCCCATCCGATTGAGATGAAATTTTCTACACGCCTTCCTTTCATTCCAGAGATGCCAACTGTCGTAGTTTTTTTTTCTTCTTCCTCCTCCTCCCTCCTCCCTCCTCCCCCTCCCAAAATATGTACGTCCAGGAAATGGTCTTCTACATAGACACTTCTCTCTGAGGTCCGCGATAACATATTAACCTGGTGGGATGGCAATCAATCATCCTACTACCTCCTCCCTCCTCCTCCCTTCTCCCTCTTCCTCCTCCCTCTTCCTCCCTCCGCCTCCTCCCTCCTCCCACTCTCTACTCCTCCTTCCTCCTCCTTCCTCCTTCTCCTCCCTCCTTCTCCCTCTTCCTCCTCCCTCTTCCTCCCTCTTCCTGCTCCCTCCGCCTCCTCCCTCCGCCTACTCTCTCCTCCTCCTCCCTCCTCCTCCCTCTCCCTCCTCCTACTCCCTTCTCCTCCTCCTCCTCCTCCTCTCTCCTCCTCCCTCCTTCTCCCTCTTCCTCCTCCCTCCTCCTCCCCCTCCTCCTCCACCCTACTCCTCCCTCCTCTTCCTAATCCCTCCTCCTCCCTCCTATTCCTCCTGTCTCCTCCTCCCTCCTCCTTCTACCTCTTCCTCCCTCCTCCTTCTCCCTCCACCTCCTCCCTCCTCCTCTCTCCTCCTCCTCCCTCCTCCTCCCTCTCCCTCCTCCCTTCTCATCCTCCCCCACCTACGTTCTCCTCCTCCCTCCTCCCTCCTCCTCCTTCCTCCTCCCCCTCCCTCCTCCCCCTCCTCCTCCTTCACCCTCCTCCCTCCTCCTCCTTCACCATCCTCCCTCCTCCTCCTCCCTCCTCCTCATCCTCCCTCCTCCCTCCTCCTCCCTCCTCATCCCTCTTCCTCCTCCTCCTCCCTCCTCCCTCCTCCTTCTCCCCTTTCCCCCCTCTTTCTCTTAATCCCTCCTCCTCCCTTCTCCTCCCTCCTATTCATCCCTACTCCTCCTCCTCCCTCCTCCTCCTCTCTCCGCCTATCTCTTCCTCCCTCCTCCTCCCTCCTCTCTCTTCCTCCTCCCTCCTCTCTCTTCCTCCTCCCTCCTCCTCCCTCTTCCTCCTCCTCCTCCCTCCTCCTTCCTCCTGCTCCCTCCTCCTCCTCCCTTCTCCTCCCTTCTCCTCCTCCCCCTCCTACCCCTCCCTCCTCCCCCTCATCCGTCTTCCTCCCTCCTCCTTCTTCCTCCCTCCTCCTCCCCCTCCTCCCCCTCCTCCTCCCTCTCCTCCTTATCCCTCCTCCTCCATTCTCCTCCTCCCTCCTCCTCCTCTCTCTACCTCCTCCCTCCTCCTCCCTTCACATTCCTCCTCCTCCCTCTTCCTCCTCATCCCTCCTCCTCCTCTATCCTCCTCCCTCCTCCTCCTCCTCCCTCTACCTCCTCCCTCCTCCTCCCTTCACATTCCTCCTCCTCCCACTTCCTCCTCCTCCCTCTCATCCTCTTCCCTCCTTCTCCTCCCTCCTCCTTCTCCCTCTTCCTCCTCCCTCTTCCTCCCTCCTCCCACTCTCTACTCCTCCCTCCTCCTTCTCCTCCCTCCTCCTCCTCCCTCTTCCTCCCTCTTCCTGCTCCCTCCGCCTCCTCCCTCCGCCTACTCTCTCCTCCTCCTCCCTCCTCCTCCCTCTTCCTCCTCCTCCTCCCTCTCCTCCTCCTCCTCCTGCGATCTCCTCCTCCCTCCTTCTCCCTCTTCCTCCTCCCTCCTCCTCCCCCTCCTCCTCCACCCTACTCCTCCCTCCTCTTCCTAATCCCTCCTCCTCCCTCCTATTCCTCCTGTCTCCTCCTCCCTCCTCCTCCCTCCTCTTCCCTCCTCCACCTCCCTCTTCCTCCTCCCTCCTCCATTTACCCAAGACAGACAGACATACAGATAGTCGGGAACGGGATCTTATATGACTACTTATATGATTTAAATGAGATGCTCTCCACCATGAGCTGGGCCGGGTCAGACAGACAGACAGACAGACAGACAGATAGATAGACAGACAGACAGACAGACAGTCGGGAACGGGAGCTTATATGACTACTTATATGAATTAAATGAGATGCTACCCACCAGAGTCTGGGCGAAGCCGGGCCGTGTCAGCTAGTAAGCTATAAATAAGACTTGCTGCGGACCTGGTGGAACAGGCCCAGTAAGTGATAAATAATAATTATTGGACACATTAATCCTTGTATGCTGTAGAATATATTAAACGGCAGTTTTTGCTTGACTAACGTCAAAGAATCCAATCTCGTCAATTTTGTTCATATTGCTGTTTGAATTTATTAGAGCGAGCCGAGAATACCTTTTGTTGGAATTTAGCAGTTTATAATTATGGAACAACACTGTCAGCAGCAGTATGGCAAAGGCCACACAGTAGAACAGGTCACACACACACACACACACACACACACACACACACACACACACACACACACACACACACACACACACACACACACACACACACACACACACACACACACACACACACACACACACACACACACACACACACACACACACACACACACACACACACACACACACACACACACACACACACACACACACACACACACACACACACACACACACACACACACACACACACACACACACACACACACACACACACACACACACACACACACACACACACACACACACACACACACACACACACACACACACACACACACACACACACACACACACACACACACACACACACACACACACACACACACACACACACACACACACACACACACACACACACACACACACACACACGCACGCACGCACGCACGCACGCACGCACGCACGCACGCACGCACGCACGCACGCACGCACGCACGCACGCACAGAGAGAGAGAGAGAGAGAGAGAGAGAGAGAGAGACAGTGAATAACATTTCAATACTCTCTTTCTGACTTTCAATGATAGTGACTTATTGCATAAGATACGTTTCATTTTCTCAAAGGCAAATTTCGCTTGGCCTAATCAATCTTTTCAATCTCTGTAGCGCATCTCCCATGTGATTTTATATTGTTTTTAAAAAACAAGGTAAGTTGAGTTGAGTTGAGGTAATAACCGACATCACTGCACTCAGGACATTCCCATAATGCTCCGTCCCCTCGTTCAAAAGCCAGCGAAGAGTCATACTTCTAATCGTCCCCACCGCTATCTGATTTAAAGTTCTCCTGGTCTTCATTCTCAGTTTTGAGATTCTTCCAGAATTCTTGCCGATCCCCCGCAATGTCATTCTGTCCACATACGGCTTCTCAATCTGTTCCCCCGACTTCTCCACCTGGTTCCACAAGCCCACGACCACCTTGTCCATAAGCAATCTACCACGAAGAGGTGCATTCCCTGCCATCCTATCAATCCGTTCATTCCCCCACACTCCCTCATGGCCAGGGCAAAATATCCAGACAATTCTCACAATCTGTGACCTTTGAAGCGACGATAGCCATTCCACACGAAACATTTCTTTCTCCAGCTTACTAAGCATACTATTTGAATCCGTAATGAATACAATGTGTTTTGCAGTAGTGTCCTCTAACCAACAGAATGCCGCTGTTCCTGCTTCCATCTCTATTCTCATGCTGGAGGTCGTAGCCTCATATGCCAGTCTCTCCTTTTTGAAGAATCGTCCATTAGCCATTGCAATGAAACCCCAACCATTCCGTCTGTTTCTTACCACCGACTTATCAGTATAGATTCGCCTAGAGACATTAAGAAAGTCATTTTTGTTAAAGGTTAATCATTATATAGCCAACACATGAAGAATTGGGGAAAAGTAACAAACGCCTCACAAAATTATAGACAAATTATTGAAATTTATTTGTTACTATTAAAATGAAATATATGAAATTATTATGTTTCTTTAAACTGCATTCACACATACTCTATAAGGAAAAGCATTTCACATAATTATAAAAATTTAGAGTACTGATGTGAAAATGTTAACGGTCGGTGCTCTATTGTAAGAAAATCATCCTGCATTTGACCCTAATGTGAAAGTCATTGAAAATATCCACGGTTGTGTGGACAAGCATAGCCACGCGTGACCTGATTCAATCATTACGGCTCTGCTATGATGGTTTTGTGAATACTTCTATGTTTTTGCCATGGACGTTGTAAGGTAGTGTGTTCTTACTTATATGTGAAATTAGAGCACATTAATGCATGCGTGAGAACGTCATTTGTGCTTTCATGATGTCGAATGTTACCTTCAAGGGAGATTCTAATTTTCCTAGAATATTTCGTCTAACAAAATCTCTATAACTTGATGACCTTTTTGTAGTAATTTTTCTCACTGAAAGAACGCACACTGTTTGGAGATTTCGTGTCCTTTCCTTTACAGAAGCTTGGTTAAGCATCAAAGGAGTTATCTGCGCCTGTTATTTTCTAACAAGCTATCGATTTCACGTTTTTGTCTGTAACTTTTGCGTCGATTAGCAACAGTTGGGTCGCTATCTAAAGAAATCTCATGATATTCAGTGCTTTCTTTTTTCTTTCGAGAATGTTCTTGGTACTTGGTAAAATTATCCATGTCGTCTCTTGATGTAGATGAAGAAAAACGCGTGTCCCCATGTGAAGAACAATGTGTTGGCAGTGTAAATAACGGAGAATCACCCTCGGTGTTGACATGCGCCTGATGCTGCCTGAATGAGTACGAGCTTGAAGACTTGCATTCTCCGTGATCCGATCCTTGATTAGCTGGAGAGTTGTGTAGCATATTCCCTGAGATATCCCTTGGAGGACTCATAGCTCTATTCCTTCGCCTGCGATCTTTACGAGAGTTCAAGAAGCTTTGTATGTCATTGTAGGACGTGGTTTCATTATGGCTAAACTGTGGCAGATCTTTCGTTTCTGTTGCACTCTTAGAACTAGATGATTCGTTGCTAGATCCAAATCTGACATTATGGTTACTTGCCCGTCTACAGCAATTTGGCTTCTGATCTTTAACACCGCCATCAAAGACACGCTGTTCTTTAAAACCATTATCAAAGGACTTCTGCTCGGTAGAAGGAATTGCAGGTGCTCTTTTGTTTTCTAAGCTTAAATCCTGAGTTTCCCCACGCGCAGCTGGATGGCAGCTATTGTAATTCTCCGAATGGTTATCACTACGTCGATTCTTTTTAGTTCTCAAACAATCTTTGGGAGGGTTGTTAGGCAGCGGCGCACTTTCTTGGGACTTGTTATCGTTCCGAGACATATTTCTTGAGAAGTTTAAAGATGTTCCATCGTCCAGTCTGCCCAAACTCATTTTCTGGCATTCTGTAATGATAAGTAAAGGCTCAAGTATTTATCATTGTCATCATTTAATATTTGTAAACATAACATTTTTGTAAAGCCAAAACATCTCTAATTTTGATAATAATTCCTGAAAATCAACATATTATTAATTATGTCAAAAATAATGGAAATAAAAATAACCAAATGAAATAGTAAAATAAATATATACATCGTGTACAAACAATACAGATAATCCTAAATCAGTTAGCAACACTGTGCATTAAAACCATGTCTCTGTTAGCGCCGAATGTTGGGCGGTGCTTACCAAACCCGACACCTCACATTGTGCCAAAGGCTTCGGGTGGAAGAGCGCAATTTGGAGGGAACAAGCCTTATCCTGGTGCGAGGAAATGCAACCTAAAGACAAAAAGTCATGGCAGGGCAGACCAGGCCATAAGCCTTGGTTGGCGGCTGGTCTAGGATCAAAGCTTCGACAGGCGGACTATTAGAACATTGTTTTGCGTATCCGGCAGCGTCTGCAGCTGGTCTTGTTCCAGGCGTATTGGTGTCACCATTCCTCTGGAGTGAACTAGGTAGGCCGAGAGATGGATCATGCTGCATGGGCAACACATGGTTTCTATATGTTAGGCCAGGCTTTGTGCTATGGAGAGGTATAACTCCAACCCTGGTCTTTACAGGTCTCGGAATCAAAGTGAGAGGTAGCAGTTACGGGTTATAAATCCTTGTCAATTGGCGTAGACATGGGGCGCCACGGGTTGCCTCTGACGTGGGAGACACCCACAGGTGTCACTGATCATCTACCGCCTGCCTCAAGCTGGACAACCCCCGGCCAATAGGATGCTGATGCGCCACAGCCTGTTTGCTTCAATGGGTGCTTGGGGCTAGGACAAAATCTGACCAAAAAAGACCAAAATTAGGAGGGTACTGATCAGAGAGTTGCCTTTGCAGATGATACTGCAATTACGACACAGTCTGAGGAAGAATTACAACGTCTAATATCTGCATTCTCAAATGCTTGTTCTAAATTTGGTTTAACAATTAGCAAAAAGAAGACACATTATGTCACAAGGTACCGTCAATCTTCATTGACTACGCCGAACTAGAGATAGTTGATCATTTTACATATCTAGGTTAAGAGGTAAATAGCAAATTATCCATAGATCAGGAAATCAACATCAGGATTGGTAAGGCAGCAACAACAATCAACAGGTTACCAAAACGAGTCTGGGAGAACAGGAAGCCAAAACAAAAGTCCTTGTTTACCAAGCCTGTGTCCTTAGTACTCTTCTTTATGGCAGTGAAGCCTGGGCAATTTACTCACGCCAAGAGAAACGTTTAAACAGCTTTCATATGCAGTGTCTGCGAAGGATACTTGGTTTTAAGTGACAAGACAAAATCATTAATACTGAAGTATTGGAAAGATCAGGTTGTGTGACGGTTTATTCCATGCTCAGTCTTCGTAGACTTAGATGGATAGAACACTTTAAGAGGATGGATGATGGTAGAATAACAAAGGACATCTTTTTTGGTGAATTACAGATGAGTAGGAGATCTCAGGGTCGATACAAAGATGTGTGTAAGCGGGACATGATTGATACAGGCATTGATAATGCACACTGGGAGCAATTTACCGCTGACCGTATTGCATGAAGGGCAAATATCAGCAACGGAGTAAAGACACAGGATAAAATGATTGCAGATAAGTCTCACACCGAGCGTGCGAGACGTAAGATGGTGCATCATGGTGGCAATGACCATGTGTTCACATGCATCCACTGTGGACGAACATTTACAGCACTTTTGGGCCTGATCAGTCACATTCGCTAGCGCCATGGGTTGTAGTTATTATGCCTTTTTGAAGCACAATGTAACAAACTATCGTCTGTCAAGACGGCAAGGTGCCATGCATTAAAACCGTAAATATAAAGTAAGATTGTCAATGCTTGGTAAATTTTAGATTGGCAGTTAAAAGATGAAGATTGTTTGACAAAGACGACGGAAGAAATAGATTCTACAATATTATGTCTGGCATAATTAGCTGTATCTTCGCAAGTGAACTTTACGATATCAGTAAAACTTCGATTAACCGTCCCATTTGGACCAGGTATGTAACGGATAACCGGATAGACGGATAATATAAATCTCTTAAAACATATGTACAGTAAGATGATTCCACTGCGGGTTTAGGATGAAAGGGAAAATGACATCCTTTAAAAGTGAATAATACTGTATTTAATTTTGCAAAACGATCAATATAAACGTCAATATAAGAGTAGTAATATACAGAAATGTATTATAATACTATAAACCTTCGTTACTTTAAAATAATCTGTCAATTCTTTCTGTGTCATTTGAGGCTTGGGCTTTCTGTGTGGCGATATTCCGTACCTTACGCAGAATTAGGATCTGTGTTGCACTTTCCTCCTCTTGCATTTCAACCAGTCGATGCACTTTGATAACATTGTTTCTGCTTCCGAGTGGCTAATTGTAAGTGTGTAGTTAAGAGCTGATGCCTCATTGTCATCAATTGCTTCTTCTTCAATGGAGTCACACTGGAAACAATTTCATCATCGTTCACAATTCAGTTCGAACACACAGGCTACTCTGTCACGACTGAGACCAGTATGCAACACAATAGCGACAGGTTAGTGATGGGTTTATGGCGCGCCAGATCAAGCTCAACTTCTCCGCCACTTTCGCCATCATAGAATACAATCATTTCAAGCTTTATACAGTAGGCTGTAAAAATAATCTGTGGACAATTGTAGAGATGTCTGTTTGTTTGTTGATACCCAGGTACATTTTTTTGGGTTTTCTTTTAGACGATGACGGATAACATAAACTGAGGGTTAAACTAGTGACGGTTAATCAACGTTTTACTAATATTGAACTTCTTCGTTGAAAACAAAAACACACACAAAACGACACACACATAAGATATTACAGAAACAAAGAAACATACCTGGCGTACAAGGGGCGATACTTGCACATGAATCTGCGTTAGAAAATACGGAAACAAATAATCACAGTTACAGAAGGAAACGCTGAAAAATAACTGTTGGAGTACTGTAACTACATGACTACATAGGGAGAATGTGGCGTTTCTGTAATAACCATATAAGGAAACAATGCGGAGGTGCGAGACGGCCACGGGTATATCACAAGCTGTAAGAGATTAACTGCAGAACCAAATAGACGAGCTGAAGAAGCAAGTCAAGGCACTACAGACACCAGCACCAACCTGCGACAATGAGAAGCTGCTGGCGGACATGAAAGACATCCATCCAGCACAACATCAAACAAGAGATAGAGCGCATGGCCGAGATGAAGAAGGAACACGAAGAAATACTAAGCACCATTACAGCGGAGGGAGAACTGCATAGAACTGAAATAAAACTTCTCCAAAAACAAACCAACAGAAGCCATACAAGAACCCACAGAGAAACCGCAAGAGGAAAACCAACAAGAGACCGAGCTAGAACCTGAGAGAGCAAGCTAAAACCGCCAGCAGCCCAGCCACAACGCCAGAGAAACTCAAGTGGAAACCATTTTCCAACCAGGCCTCTGAAGAAAACCGAGAGGAGTACCACGACGAAGGCATGGAGGACGCTCCGTTTCCTTCATGTTTTTCCGAGGAAGAAATCGCAGAGATGAACAGAGATCATAAACTCATGTGCAAGGAATACAGAAGGCGCATGGAAGAAAAAGAAAATAAGTACAAGAAACATAAGGGAAAACCAATGCCCTACCGTACCTATAAAGAATGCCCAGACTTAACACGGATGGGCATACTATATAGATGACTGAGAAATCGTCCCATGGCTGACCACGGAGGAAGAGATCGAAAGGCAACAAAAACTCAAACTCGAATGAGAACAAAGGCGCATGGAAGAAAATGAAAACATCGACAAGCTTCTACGGGCTATACACAAAACAGGAGGCAAAAAGACCAAATAAAAAGTCCTTATAAGGACTGCAACCAGAAAAACCAGAAACTGCTACTAACAAAAGAAACCACCAGGAGACGGGCACAAAGGACAGTCGCCACCAACCCTCCAGCTGACGTCACAGACACAAACCAACATAACCAGTCCGAGATAGGAGTCACTCGTAAGAGCGCACAAGACAAGAATCAGGGAGAATGAACCCACAAAAACCACGGCTCTCAAAAATAACCACCGCTGAGGAAGCAGGTTAGACGAGACCGAATTTGGAATTTTTTTTTTCTCGAAAATTGGAATTGGAATTGGAACTTCTGTAATAACATGCTAATACCTTATTTGGCTAAATAGTGTGAGCCTAAACTTGCAGTGACCCAGCAAAAGTCAGTGATGTATGTTGGTACCCGCTCGTGAGCGTGTGTGTGTGTATGCTGAGTTACCTTTCTTGTCATTCCTTTAATCATTTGAAATAGTCCGCCATCAGGTAGCAATTAATCAAATAGAAAACAAATGAATATGTTGAAGTGACAGTTATGTATAGCTTATAAGAATTAAGTGTCTTGCATACATAAAGCGAGGTTCTGCAAAGGACATGCTACTGAATGAATGAATGAGTGAATTGTTAAGTAATTATTGCATATAGAGGAGTTATGTATTTTAAACAGAAATTACAAGACCCCCCCCCCCCCTTCTTTTCACGCCCTGGGGTGTATTGGGTATCTCCTGCTAACCCATACTTTATAGACCAATTGGAAATCGATGGGTGATGAGGTCAGAATCAACCCGGTCAACTTTCTTTTCTAACAGTTTCCTCACTTATTTAGACTGTGTCGACACGCGAGCCCAGGTCTATTTAAAAAAACATCCCCGTCTAGATGGGGATTCAAACACATGGCTACAAGGCTGGTGGTCAAGCCCACAAGCCACTTAGCTAACACGACTAACTACAGTTATGTATATTGTACACTATAGTATGTCCAGAAATGAATGCCGTCATTCACGATCAATTATTTTGAAAACTGTCTGTTGCATCGTTATGAAATTTTTCCTGCCTTCTTATATTTACCCCCACCCAAGGAATATGTCTTTGATAGGTCCAAAAGCAACTTATATCATCGAAAGCGGCGACATTTCTTTGATGTTTTGGGGAAAATGTAGTGAATTCACGCTAACAAACTAGTCTTACAGTAAACTACGTTATTTCTGGTAAGGACACAAGTACAAGGCGTAGCCAGATTCGTATGGGAGTGGGTGCAATTTAAAAAAGTAGCTTAAAAGTCGACAGGGTCGACTGCATTGCACCGGGTTTTTATCTCATATGGCCCAGTCTCTTTCCGCAGGGCGGAAAGCGTCGCAAAAAGCACGAACTCCGTAGCTCCAGCGACGACCCTCGGAAGTCTCCGAAAAATGCACTCGTGAAATGAAGGAATCGAACATACAACCATCGGAGTCCGAGTCAGACGGCTTGACCACTTCACAACGGAGACTCCCGAGAGGGGTGCAATGTGTAATATTAGTAAATACAGAGAATGTACAGAGGCATGGGGTAAATAATGTGTAAATTGACAGGAAAGTAGAAGGAATATATTTCTTACCTTATTTTTCATCTCCTTCTTGTTTCTTCAGCTGCTGGTTAATAATTGTACACAGGTATTCATGTTACTAGGATGCATTTAGCTTTTTATATTGAGTTCGTGAAAGTTTCCAAATAGCTGTGCGTTAATGTGCGTATGGAGTGACCAGAAATGATACCGCAATTTAGTCATCATGTGTGTCCATTTTTAAGGATCTGTTCAGCTGTCTGTGTAGTTTGTTCACACGTACACATGGGTGACAGACCCGCTTTGAGTCTTCGTGAAAGATTGTCTACTCTGCTGTTTACTGTTCAGAGAAGGAACATGAATACCTGTTTTGCACTATCAAAATAGTTGTCAGTGTTTCTGTAGTGGGCTTTCTTCTTAACGACCAAGATGTTGGTCCTCTTTTAATTGTAGTTTATAGATTGATTTATCGGGTAGCGGGGTAGGGGTATCCCCTATCAAAGGAGAAGTAAGGCGCCTCCTTCCCTCCGCTAGCCTACGGGACACCCTTGGGCAAGGTGGAGTACCCGTTTAGCCCCCCCGATCAGGGTTACGTGAAGCCATGGGTGCAGGTGGTGGATGAAGATGGAGAGCAGCCAACAGATAGTTGTAGGTTATGGTCTCCACCTTCACGTCGGTAGGCAGAGGATCTCTATTTTGAGGAGACAATGGCTACGGTCACTGACCAGTATGGTCACTGCTAGGAAGGAAAGCAATGGCAAACTACCTTCTTTACAGATGCCAAGAAAATCATGTTGTGTGAAATCATCGATAATCAGAGAAACGGCGTAAATGGGTGCTCCATAGGAGCAGCCTCGCCCGGTAGGGATAGTCATGCGCACCAGGTGACCCCAGACCGTCAACAGGCTACTAGGTGCAACAGATTAATATCATTGAAAGTAGGAACTTGGAACGTTAGAACAATGAATGCAGATGGAAAATTAGAAAACATCAAAAAAGAAATGGGGAGAGAGAAGATTAACATATTAGGAGTATCGGAAACCAGATGGAAAGGAGCAGGGATAAGGACAGGAGAGGATTGTAAGATTATTTACTCTGGGGGAGAAGAACAGCAAAGAGGTGTAGCCATTATATTAGATAAGCAAACATCAAATTCTGTCAAAGGATATCATGCTGTGTCAGACAGAGTCCTATTAGTAAAATTAAACGGAAGAATTTTTAAAATAAATGTCATTCAAGTATATGCCCCAACAAGTGAAAGCAGTGAAGAAAGCATAGAGGAATTTTATAATGACGTGGAGTCTGCTTTGAAGAACTGCAAAAAATCAGAAATAAATATCATAATGGGTGATTTCAACGCAAAAACAGGACAGCAAGGCGATGGATGCAGTGTAGGCAACCATGGTTTGGGAGAGAGAAATTAAAGAGGATACAGACTTGTAGAATGGGCAAAAGAACAAGAAATGGTTGTAGGAAACACCTGGTTTAAACAGCATCCTAGAAGATTATGGACATGGAGGAGTCCAGACAGCAGGATTAAAAACCAGATAGATTACATTCTGATTATCAAAAGGTTTCGAAATGCGTTAACAGTCGTAAAAACAGTTCCAAATGCAGACTGTTACAGTGATCACAGATTAATTACTGGCACATTGAGGGTAAAGTTAAAGAAAGTCAAGTATACAGCAGGAAACTCTAAATATGACTTGTGCAAATTGAAAACTGACAAAGAAATACAAGATAATTTTAACATAGAAGTAAAGAACAAATTTGATATATTGTCTGATCTAGAAATCCTGTTTCAAGATGTAGATGATCAATGGGAAACGATGAAGAATTCAATCAGTTGCGCAGCAGAAAAAAACTATTCCAAAAGTAAAGAAAGTGGGCCGTAAGACATGGATGACTGAATAAATTTTACAACTAATGGAAACAAGAAGACAGAACAAAAATAATCCTGCCAAATATGAAGAAATTCACAGAAAAGTGAGAACCTTATGTAAGGAGGCAAAAGAAACATGGCTTGAGAAAAATTGCAGAGAAATTGAAAAACAACACAACAGTAACAATGCGAAACTAATGCACAAAAGAATTCAGGAGCTTACTAATCAAAGAACACGTACATCAGCAGGCTGCCTAAAGACAAAAGATGGAAGAGTCATAATAGAAAAAAGATCAGATATTACATGAATGGTCAGATTACGTGAAAAACCTGTATGACGATAACAGAGACGAACATTATGATGTTCAAAATAATAATGAAGGACCAGCAATTTTGAAGATGGAGGTTCAGAATGCTCTTAACCATATGAAATCTGGCAAGACCCCCGGTTCAGACAGCGTCACAACAGAAATGATTAATGCTTTAGAAGAATATGGAATAGATCAAGTTACCAGTCTGCTTAATACAATATATGATACTGGAAATATACCTCAGGAGTTATGTAATTCTGTATTTATTGCAATCCCAAAGAAATCAGGAGCCTTGGAATGTGATCAACATCGAACAATTAGTATAATGAGTCACATCACGAAGATTTTGCTAAGAATTATCATGCAAAGAGTTAGGAGGAAAATACAACCTGAAATAGGAGAAGAACAATGTGGGTTTGTGGAAGGCAAGGGTACAGTAAATGCTGTGTATATACTGAGAAACATAATCGAACGTTCTATAGAAGTAAACAAAGATCTACACCTTTGCTTTATTGACTACACAAAGGCTTTTGATAAAGTGAGACATGTCAACATGATAAGGATGCTTGAAGATCTACAAGTTGATGGAAAAGATCTTAGACTTGTAAAAAACATATATTGGAAACAACAAGCTGCCATAAGAGTTGATAATGAAGTAAGCCAATATCAGCCTATTAAAAGGGGTGTGAGACAGGGATGTGTAATGTCTCCAGATCTGTTTTCCCTGTACAGTGAAAGTATTTTCAGAAATATTGAAGATATGGAAGGAATCAACATTGGAGGACGATGCATCAATAACATTAGATATGCAGATGATACAGTCTTGATTGCAGACAATGAACAGGACCTGCAAAATTTAGTAGATGCGATTGTTACACACCGTGAACAACTAGGGTTAGAATTAAATTGTAAAAAGACACAGATTATGGTCGTCACTAGGAAGGACGAAATACCACAATGTAATATGCAAGTAAATGGGAATATTCTTCAACAAGTGAGCAGTTACAATTATCTCGGAACAGTAATAACATCTGATGGGAGATGCCTTGAAGAGATTAGAACAAGAATCGCCATGGCAAAAGTAGCCTTTAGCAAGATGAAAAACATATTGACCAATAAAAAGATGTCAATTGAAACGAGAAAAAGAGTGTTGAGATGCTACATTGAACCTGTACTTTTGTATGGATGTGAAGCGTGGACAATGAGCAGTCAGGCTGAAAAACATCTGATGGCTGTAGAGATGTGGTTTCTGAGGAAAATGCAAAGAATACCATGGACAGCCAGAAAGACCAATGAACAAGTCCTTCAAGAAACAAATGAAGATCGTAAATTGATTAGAGAAATTAGACGTAGACAGTCAAAATTTTTTGGGCATGTTATGAGAAGAAATGGATTGGAGAATTGTGTAACAACTGGTAAGATCGAGGGGAACAGACCAAGGGGAAGACCTAGAAGCAAGTACCTGGATGGCTTGGCCTTGTGGCATGGTCGAGACAGAAACACAGAGCTGATCCACGACTCTGGTGATCGAGTGAGATGGCAGAACATGATCGCCCACGCTTACCGGCATGGCACATGATGGATGGATGGATAGATTGATTCGTATGCACGTGTGTTGTCCCCTAATTTGACAACGTATTTGCTTTCACGTTTCTTGTTATGCCACAATATGTCAGTTTCCACCGCAATATCACTCTTCTGTTGGTATTCAATGCGCTTTGTGTGTGTGTGTGTGTGTGTGTGTGTGTGTGTGTGTGTGTGTGTGCGTGCGTGCGTGCGTGCGTGCGTGCGTGCGTGCGTGTTTTTTTTTTTTTTCAATACCAGTTGTTTGTCACCGCTGAGGGCTTGCGGAATTGAAAATTCATCACTTTGGAATACAAACTGTTGCCATTAACATTGTGCTGATGCTGTAATGTTTAGGGCCTTCAATTCGTCTGAATGGTTGGAGCAAAATATCCCGATTAAGGTCTGCGATCTGTCGGACGATTCCAGAAGGTTGATGACTGCTTTCGGTTGCATACAGTTCAATCCACCCTTTCTCCAATAGTCCTCTTCCTCTTTCAACACACGGTCCTCACATTTTCCCAGTAACTTTTATCAATATGTAATAGCGCGGACTGGATTAGTATCTTGACGTCAGATAATTTGAATATAGTATTGTCAGCTGCCACCTGTCCTTTAATTTTAGCCCACACAAGTTCTATAGGGTTAAAATGAGAGTGGTACGGTGGAAGTCTCAAGCAACCATGACGATGCTCGTCTATTAACTTGTCGATTTGACATTTCTTGCTTTTTTGGCGTCTGTTTTACAAGGGACAATAATTCTAGCTAGAAATATCTTTCTGGAAATGGTATGTTTTCCATTCGGAGCCATATCTTTATTGCTCCCTTTGTGCTCGATGTTGTAGGTATTTTGTCTTCTTGAGCAACAACATTGATATAATGCATTGTCCATAATTGGAAACGACGATCTTTCTAGGGATGGAAGCACAGTATTTTCGAGCCAATCTCTAAATACATTACCTTTCATCTTATTATGATAATCCCTATTGTCTGTATGCTTTGATACGAACACGAGCTCAGCATTCTGTTGTAAGCCATGATGAGCATTACCAGCATGGGCCATGACCAAAAGCTGTCCTATACTACTGGGCACATATCGCGTTATCTGTCCATCCACTGATTGCCATTCCTTATCACTTGTGTGGTGCGCATTGATCCACATTTCATCCAAATACACTATGACATAATTTTCTTTGCGCATTTCCCTTATTTCACGTAGGTATCTGCTTCTCATGACTCCTAAATGCGGTTGCTCGCAAAGAATATTTCTACCTCCCTTATACTTTCTAAAAATGAAGATAATGTCGTTATAATTTTCCACAAAGTTGTTTTGGATAGCTCTATGTTATTGTTCTTTCTCAACCAAACCCTAAGTTTTCTTACAGTCACTGTTTCTTTGGCATCCAGCACAGAGTATGAACAAATTTTTTTCAATTCGCATTTTTTTCAATTCTCATTTTCTTCACTGCTTTCATTTTTTCATCGTACTGTCCTTCTCGTCCTGTCGGCACCTTCTGATGTATTCACAGAAGATCTCCTTGACTGTATGTTGTGTTTGTGTGTTGATGAAGGCTAGTCGCCGCAACGTCCTGTATGTGTCTTAATTCTGTTATGTAAAGCTGCACTACTTTGTGTCATTTTATATTGGCTACGCTGTAATACATTTAAAATTATGAACGTCATCTCAGACCCGTAAATTATATACCGCATATAAACAAACTTTGAAATCTGCAGTAAAATCTCCAGAACAAAAATTGTTTTGTTAGGTGGACATAATGATAAGGTTATATGCTAAATCTCATCATTTTCCTTCAGTTGGTTACTGAGATATGGAATTTTATATTGGGGCAGACAAAAATAAACACACTATAGTTTAGTTTTAGTTTTAGTCGACGGAACAACATCAAGGCACACGGGTATGACCCATAAGTGCACCGTTCTACTCCTAAACTCAAGCCCGAGTCCGGAGAATCTCAACTCAGTGCACAAACTCTGTAGCACCGGCGAGGCTCCTGAAATACTTGGGTATATTTTTAACTCGAAATTTTTCCCGGACAGCGCCGTTAGGTAAATCTTTTTCGATTTCCCATATTTTTTCGATATTGTACACTAATTATGTGTACAACAGGGCAATACCCGGCTCCGTGGCGGAGGTGTTACGGACGCTGTACGTAATCTCGCATACCCGCGTTCGTACACAGCTGCGGGCGATTTGGCAGCAGACCACCTAGCGTTGTTTTTTAACGAAATGGTATAAGTGCCGTTCGTTCAGAAAGCAATGGCAAATTATTGAACGTAAACTTGCCAAGGCCGTCTCCGTGGCCAGAGGCTTGCGAACGCGATTTGTGAGCCGCTTACCTCGCGTTCAAAACACAGCGGCGACCGATTTGGCAGCAGACAGTGTCGCGCTGGGATGTTAATGTGTCGGTATAGCAGATGGTCGTTCAGAAAGCAATGGCAAACTATTTAACGTAAACTTGTCAAGACATCAACAACAGCAGTAAAATGATGATGTTGACAGCGATATCCTGTAAATAGAGTATGCAAAAAAAAAAAAAAAAAAACTTACCAAGAGATCACAACAGTAAAAAATGCTGGTGTTAACTGCAACGTCATGTCAAGGATATGCAACTAAATTTATTAAACAGGGCAATCGTGTATAAACATTTGGAAGTTACCCCCGAAGGAGTTTCTTGCTATCCATCCATCCATCCATCCATCCATCCATCCATCCATCCATCCATCCATCCATCCATCATGTGTCATGCCGATAAGCCTGGGCGGTCATGTATTGCCATCTCACTCGATCACCAGAGTCGTGGATCAGCTCCGTGTTTCTGTCTCGACCATGCCACGTGGCCAAGCCATCCAGGTATTTACTTCTCGGTCTTCCCCTTGGTCACTTCCCTTCGAACATACCAATCGTCACCAAGTTCTCCAATTCATTTCTTCTCATAACGTGCCCAAAAAATTGTGACTGTCTACGTCTAATGTCTCTAAGTTTACGATCTTCATGTGTTTCTTGAAGGACTTTTTCATTGATTTTTCTGTCTGTCCATGGTATTCTTTGCGTTTTCCTCAGAAACCACATTGTGAGTCTCCGTGGCGAAGTAGTCAAGCCGTTTGACACGGGCTCCGAAGGTTGTGGGTTCGATTCCGGGCAGCGTCCTTCGGTTCAAAGTGATATTTTTCACGGAATCCTGTGGGTCGTCTCTAGAGCTACGGAGTTCGTGCTTTGTGCGACGCTTTCCACGCTGCGGAAAGAGACCTAGCTATATAGGCTAAAAACCCGGTGCAATGAAGTCGACCCTGCCAACTTTTAAGAGACTTTTTTTCAGAAACCACATTTCCGCTGCCATCAGATGTTTTTCAGCTTGTCTGCTCATTGTCCACGCTTCACATCCATACGAAAGTACAGGTTCTATGTAGCACTTCAAGACGCTTTTTCTCGTTTTAATTGATATCTTTTTATTGGTCAGGATGTTTTTCATTTTGCAAAAGGCCACCTTCGCAATGGTAATTCTTGTTCTAATCTCTTCAAGGCATCTCCCATCAGATGTTATGACTGTTCTGTGATAACTGTAGCGACTCACTTGCTTAAGAATATGCCCATTTATTCTTATATAACATTGTGGTATTTCCTTCTTCCCAGTGACGACCATAATCTGTGTCTTCAGCTTTTGTGTTTTTCAGGTTGTCCACGCTTCACATCCATACAAAAGTACAGATTCTATGTAGCGCTTCAACACCCTTTTTCTCGTTTCGGTTGATATCTTTTTATTGGTCAGTATGGTTTTCATCTTGCAAAAGGCTACCTTCGCAATGGCAATTCTTGTTCTAATCTCTTCAAGGCATCTCCCATCAGATGTTATGTCTGTTCCGAGATAACTGTGGCGACTCACTTGCTTAAGAATATGTCCATTTATTCTTATATCACATTGTGGTATTTTCTTCTTCCCAGTGACGACCATAATCTGTGTCTTCTTAAAATTCAATTCTAACCCTAGTTGTTCACTGTGTGCAACAACCGCATCTACTAAATTTTGCAGGTCCTGTTTATTGTCTGCAATCAAGACTGTATCATCTGCATATCTAATGTTTGATGTATCATCTACCAATGTTGGTTCCTTCCATATCTTCTATATTTATGAAAATATTTCCACTACAGAATATTTTCCTTGGGTAATTGATTACCAACAACGGTAACACAATGAAAGAAATTAAACGACGACTATCAATTGCTCTTCAAAGACTAAAACAACTGAATAAATTATGGTTACATAACTACAAAAATTAGATTTTTTAAGAGCATGCATCTTTCTCATTAGAAGTACAGAACAGATATGATATATTGTCTGATCTAGAGATCCTATTCCAGGATGTGGATGATCAATGGGAAATGTCGAAGAATTCAATCAGTTTGGCTGCAGAAACAACTATTCCAAAATTAAAGAAGGTGGGTCATAAGAAATGGATGACTGAAGAAATGTTACACCTAACGGAAACAAAAAGACACAACAAAAATAATACTGCCAAATATGAAGAAATTCACAGACAAGTCAGAATATTATGTAGGGAGGCGAAAGAAGCATGGCTTGAGGAAAAGTGCTTAGAAATTGAAAAACAACACAACAGTCAAAATACCAAATTAGTCCACAAAAGAATTCAGGAACGTACTAATAAAATAATAAGTAGGCCTACATCAGCAGGCTGTCTAAAAACTAAAGATGGCAAAATCATAATAGAAAAAGATCAGATTCTACATTTATGGACAGATTATGTGAAAAAAACTTTATGATGATAACAGAGAGGAACAGTATGATATTAGATTTAATAATGAAGGACCGCCAATTTTGGAGATGGAGGTTCGAAATGTTCTTAAGCATATGAAAGCTGGCAAGTCCCCCGGTGCAGATAACATCACAAAAGAAATGATTAAAGCTTTAGAAGAATATGGACTAAATCAAGTCACCAGACTTCTGAACACATTCTATGATACTGGAGATATACCTTCTGAATTATGTAACTGTATTTATTGCAATCCTAAAGAAATCAGGAACCTTGGAATGTGATAAACATAGAATAATTATTATAATGAGAAACATCACATATATTTTGCTATGAATTATAATGCAAAGAGTGAGGAAGAAGATACAACCTGAAATAGGGGAAGAACAATGTGGGTTTGTAGAAGGAAAAGGTACAGTAAATGCTGTGTATATGCTGAGAACAGTTATTGAACGTGCTATAGAAGTAAACAAGGATATACATCTTTGCTTTATTGACTACACAAAGGCTGTTGATAGAGTTAGACATGTCAACATGGTGGATATGCTTGCAGATCTACAAATTGATGGGAAAAAGATTAGACTTATAAAAAACATATATTGGACACAACAAGCTGCCATAAGGATTGATAATGAAGTGGGACAATATCAGCCTATTAAGAGAGGTGTTAGGCAGGGATGTGTAATGCTTTTTCCCTACTGAGTGAACATATTTTCAGAAATGTAGAACATATAAATGGAATCAGCATTGGAGGACGAAACATCAATAACATTAGATACGCAGATGATACAGTATTATTTGCGGACAATGCACAGGATCTGCAACAATTAATAGATGCGGTTGTTGTACACAGTGAGCAACAGGGGTTACAATTAAATTGTAAAAAGACAGGTTATGGCCGTCACTAGGAAGAACGAAGTACCCCAATGTAATATACAAGTAAATGGGAATATTCTTCAACAAGTGAATCGGTACAATTATTTCGGAACAGTCATAACATCTGATGGCAGATGCCTTGAAGAGATTAGAACAAGAATCGCCATGGCGAAAGTAGCCTCTAGCAAGATGAAAAACAATCTTACCAATAAAAAAGATGTCAATTAAAACGAGAAAAGAGTGTTGAGTGGATACATAGAGCCTGTTCTTTTGTATGGATGTGAAACGTGGACAATGAGCAGTCAAGCGGAAAAAAATCTGATGGCTGCAAAAATGAGGTTACTGAGGAAAATGTAAAGAATACCATGGACATACAGAAAAACCAATGACCAAATACTACAGGAGACAAATGAAAATCGTAAATTGATTAGAGAAATTAGACGTAGACAGTCAAAAATTTTTGGACATGTTATGAGAAGAAATGGACTGGAGAACTTAGTGACAACTGGCAAGATCGAAGGGAACAGACCAAGAGGAAGACCGAGAGGAAAATACCTGGATGGTTTGGCCACATGGCATGGACGAGACAGGAACACTGAGCTGATCGACGACGCTGGTGATCGAGTGAAATGATGAGTCATGACCGCCCACGCTTTCCGGCATGGCACATGATTGATTGATCTTTCCCATTGCAACATATGCCTGTGAGACCTGGACACTTACTAAACAAGCTGAACAGCGCATAAATACCTTTGAATATAAATGTTATAGACGAGTTCTAAGAATATCTTGGGTAAAGAAAAGAACAAATGCATCCATACTTCAAGAGCTGAATATTGAAAACGGTTGGCTATTAAAGACAATAAAACAAAGAAAACTTATATTTTGGTCACTAGAAACGTCACGAATGTTTGGAGATACCAATAATGTAAGGGTATATGCCTGGGAAAAGAGGAAGAGGAAGGTCAAAGAGAAGATGGGTGCAGGATGTGGCGGATGATCTACAGATGACTGTATCGGACGCGGGACATCTTGCTCATGATGAGAAGTTTTCCGGAAGTTTGTTTTGGGAGCGAGGTTCTGCAAAGGGCATGCTACTGAATGAATGAATGAATAGTTTCTTGCTATGGGTGTGTGATATTTTAGGGCCAACACATTTTATATACATGTATATTGTACAGTAATTATGTATATTATACAGTAGAAATGTATACTGTACAGTATGTCATATGTATTATACTGCAGTAATGTATATTGTACAGTAATTATGTCTGTTGTTGTTGTTTGTCCATCAAGAATGATGATGACCATTCATTTCATCCAGTGGGGTTGAAAGTATGGAGCCGTGAGTTCTAAGATGGCTGATAAGGCCTATTTTGGCTCGAAATGTTCTTTGACAATGTGGGCAAAGAATGCTTGACGTTCCAGAAGGAGGGGGATCTCTTGCAGTGGTTTTTCTGTCCAGCCTTTTCTTCAAAGCTCTTGCAGTCCTGGTTGCTTCACAAGTGACAACACCCTTATGTAATGATGTACGCCACGAATTACGGTCTTTAGCAGCAGTCTCCCAGGTGTCAAGATGAATTCCAAAAGCTTTAAATGAGATTTTCAGTGTCTTTAAAGCGTTTCCTCTGGCCGCCTTGGGAGCGTTTACCACAACTCAGCTCGCGGTAAAAAAAAAATTGTTTAGGCAGCCTGTTATCTGGCATACGAGATAAGTGACCAGCCCAGCGAATCTGATTTTTAATTAGTAGAGTGTGGATACTGGACATGGACGCTCTTTCTAGAACTTCAGTGTCTGGGATCTTGTCTTGCCATTTAATCTTCAATAGTTTCCTAAGGCAGTCTGTGTGGAAGTGGTTTAATTTCTTAGCATGTCGCTGATAATCAGTCCGTGTTTCACAAGCATACAGCAGTGTGGATAATACAATTGCTTTATAGACTTTCAGCTTTGATTTGCAGGCTTATTCCATTTCTGTCCCATACATTCTTGTACAGTCTGCCAAAGGCCGCGCTGGCCTTGGAGATTCTTACATTCATTTCGTCATCAATTTTGGCAGCTTGTGACACAGGTTTGCCAAAGTAGGTGAATTTGTTCACAGCACTGAGTCTATGACAGTTCACCTTGATATTCGGCACAGTGTGATTAATCCCTGAAGCTGGCTGGTACATAACTACAGTCTTCTCCAAGTTGACATTGAGCCCAAAGTTGACACAGGCATATGAGAAAGCTGAAACAATCTGTTGCATGTATGCCTCTGGGTTGGCATATAGAGCGCAGTCATCAGCAAACAGAAGTTCTCTGAAGGTGTCGCTGTTAGTTTGGGTTTTGGCTTTCAGTCTTCTGAGATTGAACAACTTTCCTTCCATGCGGTAGTTAATGTCTATTACAATGTCATTGTTTTCGAAGGCATTCGTCAGCATAGCTGAAAACATGAGGCTGAACAGTGCTGGCGCCAGGACACATCCTTGCTTCAGTCCATTGGTGACAGGAAAGGGCTCAGAAAGTTCACCATTTTCTGTACTCTTGCCTGCATATCATCATGAAATAGCCGCACTATTTGGACAAACTTTTATGGACAGCCATATTTCGCCATAATCTTCCACGGTCCTTCTCTGATGACTGTATCAAAAGCCTTGGTAACGTCAATGAAAGTGGAGATCATTTTACAGTTCTGTTACTGACATTTCTCTTGCAGCTGTCTTGCAGTGGAAATCATGTCAACAGCTCCACGTTCTTTTCTGAAGCCACATTGACTCTCAGGAAGAAGAATTTGATCGAGATGGGCCGTGAGGCGATTGAGAAGAATTCTGGCGATTAAGAAGAATTCTACCTTCCCCGCGGTTGAGGGCAAGGAGATGCCTCGGTGGTTTTCACAGGATTGGCGGTTTCCTTTACGTTTGTAAAGGTGGACTATTGACGCGTCCTTGAAATCTTGTGGCATGGTCTCATTCACCCATATGTTTGTAAAGACTTGGTGAAACTGCTCTATTAGGACCGGCCCACCTGCCTTGTATATCTCTGATGGGATGGAGTCATAACCAGGCGCCTGTCCACTGGAAAGTTGCTGGATGGCTTTGTTTACTTCGACTATGGTTGGTAGGTCATCAAGTGTATCATTAATGGGAACTTGAGGAAGGCAGTTGATGGTTTCATCATCGAAGAAGGAAGTTGCATTTAAGATGTTGCTGAAATGCTCTGCCCAGCGTTGAAGGATTTCTTTCTTATCGGTGACCAATGTTCCCTCATCTGCACTAAGGAGGGGAACTATGCCTGGTGATGGAGGTCCGTAGACCGCTTTTAGTGAGTCGTAGAAGTTTTTCATATCATGTCTGTCAGCAAAGCCTTGAATTTCATCATCTTTGTTGCTCATCCTGGAGTCCCGCTTGTGCCGAAGTTTCTGCTGCGCTACTCTCCGAATGATATTAAAGGCATCTTTTTTATGTGTATTATACGTGAATTATACAGCAGTTATGTATACAGTACTGTAATCACGTGTATTGTTGTGCCTTATGTATATTGTACTGGGATTAGCCGATGTCTACAATAACTATTTTAGTTTCAGGAAATTATATAAACTATACAGCAATTAAGTGTTTTAGCAGGCTTCCTGGCGATGGGGTTACGGACGCAGTTCGTAATCCCGTATATAATAAGTTAGTTTCATATCCTTTACAGGACGTCGCAGTCAACACAAGCATTTTTTGCTGTTGTGATCTTTTGACAAATTTCCGTTTAATAGTTCGCCATTGCTTTCTGAACGACCGGCACCCATACCATTTCGTAAAAAAACCAACGCAAGGCGGTCAGCTGCCAAATCGCCCGCAGCTGTGTTTCGAACGCGGGTATGCAGGATTACGAACTGCGCCCATTACACCTTCGCCAGGGATCAGGCTGGGGTTGACTGCTACGTCATGTAAAGGATATGCAACAACTTTTTAAGTGTTTTATAAAATGTATGTATATTATGCTGTATCTGAAGAAACAGTTATTTATAACTAGAAAAGCATGCATATATTTTATTGCCAAGAGTCCTAAACTGAATGTTTACAATCACCTATAATAAAACTCCTGTAGTATTTAAAACACGTTATCCGCGTTGCATAATTGGATACATCCTCTAGCTAGCGTGTTTTATACGGTAAACTTATTTAGTATACACTCCGAGGATATCCTGCTCTACCTGACGTTGCTCAAACATTGCCTAAAATTTACCATACTCCACATAGTGTGGTTAGGTGAAAATGGACACGTTCAAATTAACTAAAGTATATGTCTCGTAATGAATATGAGTTTTTCAAGTACCTTCTTGTTATCTGTGTGTTGGCATATCGTGGAACGTAGAGGTATAAGTCGGTCTGTAGCACTGAGTTTAAAATTACTATTACTAATAATGCTCGGAAATTAACTCCTCGAAATTGAGCTGATAAAAAGTGAATTTCAGCAAATTCGAATACATACATAAAACACGTCAAAGAAGCTTGACGAATAAAAAAAAACACACACAGATACAAGTGAACAGAAGCCTTTTTCAACGAACAAGCCAGATAAAATAAAGGTAACAAAATAGCCAACTCCTTTACCCCCTGGATTTTCAGCAATACAGTGTGTGTTAAGAATAAAAGTAGGTAGGAGCTAGCGTGCTCGCCTATAGGCCTAGTGATCACTCAAGTCGGAGATTCTTTTAACAGTTTTAACAACATACCTGGGTTTCCAGGCTAAACATATGTACCACGCAAATCTGGGAAGTAGGACTGGGGATGTGATATTGACTGCATCATCAATAGAGTGTCGATGGGTCGTTAACAATATGGAACTAGCACTATTTATCCAATACGCCTCGCGTTGTGGAAATGGATCATTTACTTCTTTTACGCTAAGAGTTAATTTAGTTAAAATAAGTTTTACTCAAGAGATTTGCAGAGGTGAAATTGGCGTGCCGGTCTCTCTGGCCGAGGGGTTACACCACTTTCTCCGTAATCCCGTTTATCACGCAGAGTCTCGTAAATGGCGAGAACTGGGAGCGGTTCGTCCCCCGTTAATGACTTGTGAGATAACTGAGCCGGCCGCTCGGAAAGCAATGGCAAACTACTGAGCGTAATCTTGCCAAGAAATCAACAGACAGCTGAAAGATGCTGCTGTTGACAGCGATGTCCTGTAATAGGATATGCGAATTTAAAAAAAAAAAAAAAAAAAAAATTGGCGTAGAGTTAAAATTGTTATCGCCCCTTGCCCATCCATACAAAGGTCTAAGAAAAGGCAATTCACTCTATAAAGTTAGTTGCCATCCTTCACAGGACAGTTAACCCGAGCATTTTTTGGCTGTTTGTGATTTCTTAGCAAGTGTATGTTCAGTAGTTTGACATTGTTTTCTGAACGGCCGGCACTCATACCATTGAATGAAAATCAATGCAAGGCGGTTTGCTACCAAATCTCCCGCAGCTTCGTTTCGAACGCGGTATGCAGGATTACGAATTGCGCCCGTAACTCCTTCATCACAGAGCCGGCCAATTCCCTCTCTATATGGATTGCAAAATGGAAACCGTAATGACCAATAAAAAGATGTCAATTGCAAGGAGAAAAAGTGTTGAAGTGCCACATAGAACCTGTACTGTTACATGGATGTCTAATGTGGGCAATGAACAGATCAGCTGAGAAACATCTATTGGCATTGGAAGTGTGGTTTCTCGGGAAAATGCAAAGAATACCACGGACAGACAGAAAAATCAGCGAGCACGTCCTACAAATGACAACCATAAACTGACAAGAGAAATTTGAAGTAGACAATGAAGATTTGTGTGTGTGTGTGTGTGGACACTTAGTAAGATTAAATAAAGTAGAAACTTAGTGACAACTGGCAAGATTGAGGGGAAAGAGAACAAGGGAAAGAAAGGCATAGAGATAATTGTATCTTATATATAATTAATAAAAGGCCAGGTCTTAGTCAGATATGACTGAGTTACCGTATAACAGTAGACGGTACTACCTGCTTTTTGTTAGCGCCGAACGTTGGGCGGCGCTTACCAAACCCGACACCCCACATTGTGCCAACGGCTTCGGGCGGAAGAGCGCAATTGGGAGGGTACACACCTTACCCTGGTGCGAGGAAATGCAAGCTAAAGACAAAATGTCATGGCAGGGCAAACCAGGCCCTAAGCCTTGGTTGGCGGCTGGTCTAGGATCGAAGCTCCGACAGGCGGACAGTTAGAGCATTGCTTTGCTGATCCGGCAGCTTCTGCAGCTTGTCTTGTTCCAGATGTAGGGGTGTTACCTTTCCTCTGGAGTGAACTAGGCAGACCGAGAGAGAGATCATGCTGCATGGGCAACACATGATCTCTATATTTTAGCCCAGACTTTGTGCTATGGAGAGGCAATAACTCCATCCCTGGTCTTAACTGGTCTCGGAATCAAAGCGAGAGGCAACTGTTACGGGTTATAAGTCCCTGTCAATTGGCGTAGACATGGGGTGCCACGCGTTGCCTCTGACGGTGGGAGACACCTACAGGTGTCACTGATCAGCTACCACCCGCCTCAAGCTGGGCAGCCCCCGGCCAATTGGGTGCCACAGCCTGCCTGCTTCAATGGGTGCTTGGGGCTGGGACAAAATCTGAATCGCAGGCTGTAAAACCAATGCACAAGGTACAAACACAAATAAAAATAGAAACCTCAAGCTACGGCTTGCAACCTGGAACGTGAGAACCGTGTGTCCAGGATTTTCCATTGACCATTATTACTGCATATGCACCAACACTCGATTCCTCTGATGATGTGAAGGATTCGGTCTATGAGGAGTTAGACTCCGTGATCAACGCAGTTCCAAAATCTGACTACATTTATATGCTCGGTGATTTCAATGCTCGCATGGGCAAGGACTCGAGTGCATGGCCAGTGTGCCTTGGAAAATACAACATTGGTCGCGTGAATGAAAATGGGCAAAGGCTGCTGGAGCATTGCACCAGTAATGACCTATGTATTACAAACTCCTTTTTTAAAACAAAAGAGATGCATAAGGTCACATAGAAACATCCAAGATCCGGCCATTGGCACCAGATGGACTTCATCATCACACGGAGACAACATCTGAACCATATATCACTGACTCGAAATTACCACAGTGCTGACTGTGATACAGATCATTCTTTGGTTGTTACAAGGGCTAGACTGAGACCAAAGATAATCTATACAGCTAAACACAAATCTAGCCTCAGGATTAATATTATTAACACTCACGATCCTGAAAAGTGCTTTCAGTTTCAACAGCAACTTGAAGACGCTTTCACTGATACACCAGAAACTTGTACAGTAAATAAAAAGTGGGATCAAATTAAGGAAACTCTTGATAAAACTGCCGTAGGGGTTTATGGCACTGTGGATCATAAGAGGCAGGACTGGTTTGCGGCAAACAGCGAGACTCTGCAGCCCTTGATTGATAAGAAGAAGAAAGCTCTCTTAAGAAACAAGGAAAGACCAACGCGTAACACTCTGAGTGAACTAAGGCAAGCTAGGAAGGATGTGCAAAAGGCTGCCAGACAGTGTGCAAATGATTATTGGATAAAGTTATGTGAGTCCATTCAAATCGCAAGTGATAAGGGAAACATAAGAAGCATGTATGAAGAAATAAAGAAAGCCTGTGGTCCAGTGATCAAAAGAAGTGCACCATTGAAAACCTTAACTGGAGAAATCATCACTGATAAGAAACAGCAGATGAACAGATGGGTAGAGCACTATTTGGAGCTTTACTCAAGTGAGACCAAACTAGCGGATGATGCCCTCAACGCCATAGAGGCTCTACCAACTCTTGACCACCTGGACACACTTCCCACCATAACAGTGTGCTATAAATGAACTTGCATCTGGCAAGGCTCCAGGTAAGGATGGGATTCCAATAGAGGTTGTCAGGAGTGGGCAAGACACACTCACTCTACAGATCCACCAGCTAATAGAGCTATGCTGGCGAGATGGACAAGTCCCACAGGATTTCAAAGATTCAAGCATCATAACACTGTACAAGAACAAGGGCGATCGGAGCGACTGCAACAACTATAGGGGTATCTCACTTCTGTGTATTGTTGGAAAAGTATTTGCCAGAATTGTTCTGCGCAGACTTCAAGTCCTAGGAGATCAAGTCTACCCCGAATCACAGTGTGGCTTTCGACAGAACCGGTCTACCATTGATATGATATTCTCATTGCGACAAATGCAAGAAAAATGCCGTGAACAGAATCAACCACTGTTTATTGCCTTCATCGACCTCACAAAGGCATTTAATTTGGTCAGTCGTGAGGGTCTGTTCAAGGCACTAAAGAAGATTGTCTGCCCACCAACTCTTCTGTCCATTGTGGAATCGTTCCACACAGGCATGAAGGGTATAATTAAGTTTGATGGTGCAACTTTTGAAGAATTTGAAATCAGGAGTGGAGTTAAGCAAGGTTGTGTACTAGCTCCCACCCTCTTTGGAATATACTTTTCACTTCTACTGATATATGCCTTTCGTGATCAGGATGGTGGTATATACATTCACTCACGCTCAGATGGCGGCCTTTACAATGCTCAGAGATTGAATTCCAAGACCAAAATTAGGAGGGTACTGATCAGAGAGTTGCTTTTTGCAGATGATGCTGCAGTTACGACCCACTCTGAGGAAGAATTGCAATGTCTACTATCTGCATTCTCCAATGCTTGTTCTGAATTTGGTTTAACAATTAGCAAAAAGAAGACACAGATTATGTCACAAGATACACATGGGGTACCATCAATCTTTATTGATGACGCCGAACTAGAGATGGTAGACCATTTTACATATCTAGGATCAGAGGTAAATAGCAAATTATCCCTAGATCAGGAAATCAACATCCGGATTGGTAAGGCAGCAACAACAATGAACAGGTTAAGAAAAAGAGTCTGGGAGAATAGGAAGCTTACTGCTAAAACAAAAGTCCTTGTCTATCAAGCCTGTGTCCTTAGTACTCTTCTTTATGGCATTGAAACCTGGACAACTTACTCACACCAAGAGAAACATTTAAACAGCTTTCATATGCGGTGTCTGCGAAGAATTCTTGTTATTAAGTGGCAAGACAAAATCACAAATACTGAAGTATTGGAAAGATCAGATTGTGTGACAGTTTATTCCATGCTCAGTCTTCGTAGACTTAGATGGATAGGACATCTTAGGAGGATGGATGATGGTAGAATACCAAAGGACATCGTTTCTGGTGAATTACAGATAGGTAAGAGATCTCAGGGTCGGCCTCTACTACGATACAAAGATGTGTGTAAACGGGACATGATTGATACAGGCATTGATAATGCACATTGGGAGCAAGTCGCCGCTGCACGTGTTGCATGGAGGGCAAACATCAGAAATGGAATAAAGACAAAGGAGAAAATTATTGCAGATAAGTCACACACTGAGCGTTTGAGACGTAAGATGGTGCTTGATGGTGGAAATGACCACGTGTTCACATGCTCCCACTGTGAACGGACATTTACAGCGCAAATTGGCCTTATCAGTCACATTCGCTACCGCCATAGGTAAAAGTTATTATGCCTTTTTAAAGCACAAACTATCGTCTGTCAAGACGGCAAGGTGCCAATGTAATATAATATATAATCAATTGAAACAACACATTTCGTCGTGGTGGGTGATTCGAACACATTACAGTCGGACCGCCAAGAAAACGTGACTAATAAAATGCAAGAATACATCTGAACAACAGGCAGAACCGCTTGCTGTAGATTCATTACTTACCTTTAGTGAACCTATCACCCTCAGCTCTGAACCTGCCATACATTTTGCGAGCCACTTCAGCTGAAAACAAGTGAGAATTGATCACAATCACTTCCCGGATGTGATATTTGGTTTCAGAAGTTTAGTGTCGATGCTAACTGCCAGTATTTATTTGGTAAATATATCTATGCAATGTATTCAATAATCAATTAGATTGTTAACCAAGATATTCTGAAAGACTTATAGTAATCAGCTTTAGATAACTAAAAGAGTGAAGGAGTCCTACGTGGCGAAGTGGTTAACCCGTTTGTCTCGTGTTCATAAGGTTTTGAGTTCGTGTCGGACTCCGTCATTTCGTTCCCGAGTGCAGTGATTTCGGATAACCCCGAGGATCTTTAGCTGAGTTAAGGAGTTCGTGCTCTGTGCGACAATTTCGGAGAACCCCGAGGATCTTTACCTGAGTTAAGGAGTTCGTGCTCTGTGCGACAATTTCGGCAGGTGGTTAGCTACTCTGCGGAGAGAGACCGAATTGTAGATGCAATAAAATCGATCATCTTAGCATGTAGCCTTGCTTTGAATATAACTGACTAAGATAGACGTGTACTAATCAGAATTAGATATCTAGTCGCCGGAGAAGGTTGACCCTATAAACAAACGTCCGAAGAAGCCAAATGTGTCTGCCTAAAGCAGCTGTACTGTAAAACAGACAAAACGCAATTACGTTCAAAACAAACATTTTGGATAAACGGCAAAGATATGACATATGGATGGCGATAAACTCACAAAAGACAACAAGTAACATATATCTGAAATTTTAATGATACCAAGAAAGTATAATATCTACTACCAGGCACTAATTCAAGCATTCAAGCGCAGTCTGTGTGTACCTGAGTTAAATACCTGTAGCATCAAATCTTGTTTAGATCTTCATAATAGAAAAAAACAAATACTGACCGCCATGACAAGCACTAAAAGCTTAACCCTGAAATGGAACTGCATTAACAATGTCATGGGGACGGTCGGATTAGGGTTCGAGGCCTGGACCCGCCATCTGTTGAATGTGGGAAAGATAGGCCATTTATTCCCCCGTGCATTCAGGCCTACACAATGATATGGCCCCATCATACTACAGACCCGTAGCCTGAAGCTTCTTCGGGACAATTTATTAGTTATTGAATGTAATAACATATCGAAGTGTCGGTGAAGGCGTCACAACAAGACTGTAATCAAATCCCAGAAAAGAACAGCTGTTAGGAATGTCTTTACGTCTTCTCGTGTGCAGCTTAAAGCTGCGGATTACAAGAGAACCGATAAGAGACATGCAGAAATCAGCATTTCATAACTGTTCAAACTGTTTTGACAGACGCAAAATAATAAAATTCAGATAACTAACCAAGATTTTTTGATAAGCGTGTAGTAATCAGATTCAGATAACAAACCAAGCTGTTTTGATAGGCGTGTAATACACACACATTGGCACCTTGCCGTCTTGACAGACGATAGTTTGTGCTTTAAAAAGGCATAATAACTTTTAACTATGGCGGTAGCGAGTGTGACTGATAAGGCCAATTTGCGCTGTAAATGTCCGTTCACAGTGGGTGCATGTGAACACGTGGTCATTTCCATCATCATGCACCATCTTACGTCTCAAATGCTTGGTGTGTGACTTTTCTGCAAAAATTTTCTCCTTTGACTTTATTCCATTTCTGATATTTGCCCTCCATGCAACACGTTCAGCGGCGACTTGCTCCCAATGTGCATTATCAATGCCTGTAATAATCAGTATATAAACTCGTAATACGGGGTTTATTATTAATAACTGTGCAATGTTTGAAAGTCCAACTTTTGTATTCACCCTCTGTAAAGTTCATGCAACATAATAGGTAAATACAAAACTTGGACCAGCAATATTTTCAAACTCTGCACAGTCATTAAAAATACACCCTGCATAATTATTAAGTCCAGATGAAATAACTCACCAGTAGTTGACTTGCAGTGTCCTCTCACAATGCCATTTATAGAGGCGTCAGCCTCCCAGGGACAGAAGTGTGGCTCGTACCCTAGAACGGGACATTCAAATATTACATCTTCTTACAGATTTACAGATTTAACAGCAAACCAAATAGATGAAGCCAGTTACTTATCGTGCATATGGCTATATTAGGCATACTTCGAACGCAGAGCACATATATTCAGAACTTGACAAATATATGTTTTCCATACGATTCAACTTAACATCACCCGTATATCTTACGTTATTTTTCAGTTGCACTCTACCTTGAAATTAATGTTAAGTAGTCACTGGGGAACTTGGTGGTGTAGTGGCTGGTCGCTCGCCTGCCGGCCCAGTGTTCATGGATTCGATCCGTATCGGGACTGATTCGAATTTTAAAAACTGACCTGGGCTGTCAGATTGACCCATTTTAAATTGGCAAGTCTGTCTTGGTAAGTGAAGGCATTCGGGCGCGTTACTGAAGACATCACCTGCCTAGTGTTGATTGGTTTTTATAAATGTATGGTGTCTAGCATTGTATGCCCAACGCGCTATAGGGCGTGTGAATGGGTCCTTTACTTACTTTACTTACCATATCCCGAATGCGCAGTGATACTAGTAAAAGAGCCCTTTATTTAACTGTTTAAATAATTATGGCACCTTGTATGATGCTGCTGATTGCATTGAACATGCAACAAGAGCGACTGTGTACCAGCTAGTTACGAAAACCGACTCCTTGTAGGATGGCTTGCTCTTAGTTTATATGTTAAGTCCCAGCGCTTCAAACAACTCAAAGTTAAAGTCCACGCCTAAATGCCCATTCATCTTGCTTGCTTGCTTGTGTTCGTTGGCTTGAGCTCCAACGCGAAGTCCTGTATGTTGGATGAAGGCATCCTGTTGTCCAACATCAGTGTGATGTCATACAGGACCTGAGTTTTGCGTGAGTATCCGTTGTCCCATGTCTGGCTTATTGGTGTGCAGACTGGTGGTTCCTCGCCGTACAGGCAGACACTCTCCGACTTCGGAGGAATCGGCGATCCTACTGACTTTAGCCAGGACCCCGAAGAGACCTGTTGCCCAGGACGCTCGACGAGGACGCGTCAATAGGTCTTGGCCAGTATATAACCCGGCCCTGGTGCCTTGGAAACACCTCTGCGTCCCATCCCATTCATCTTAATTTATGGCATTGATTGCACTGAGTTACGTACATTGAATGTTTCACCTCCATTTATAATACATTATAATCTATTTTACTATCTCTCAGCCTGTATTTTTTTTCTTTTCATTTCATTACTTTCTGACTATAGGTGGTAATGGAGCCACGGTAGCGGAGTAGCTAGGGGCTTGCTTGCCGTCTAGCTGGTCACGGATTCAGAATCACATGAGGCTTCCAAGAAGACTGAGCCTAACATGGACAACATGAAATCTTCTGGGAAGTAAAGGGGCTCAGCATGATACTGACCATCTCACCTACGGAGTGTCTATTGGTTTGTAAACATAAGAGTCTCGCATCACATGGCCAATGAGTCTTAGGACGGTAAAAGGGTTTACTACTTTTCTGTTTATATTGGTACACTTTCTTTAATTGATTATTAATAGTTGGTACACTTTTTGGTACTTATGTATTTTAAGTCCATGTTTTTTTTCAGTTACATTTTTGTAATTACACATTATTGTTGTGTGTGTGTTTTTTTTTAATTAGTAGAAATATTTGTTTAACTTGCTGCAGAGCTTCGTATATTAACAAAAAAATATTTACATTTTGAATAATGAAGACACGAACAATAGATTGCACGATTTATTGCCTTGTATATTTCGCTCCATCTCGTCAGGTACATACTACAGAATTCATACAGAATACAGTAAGGTAACTAGATAAATCCTTCAAGCTGAAACATGCACATTTTCAAACATTAATGTCAATTGTCTATCACGGTATTGTTAAGCTGGCTATCATGTCTTTCTGTCTGCACGAACTTAAGCCCATGCAGATTAATCATAATGGCTTCTGCGATCTTTAACAAGCGATTATTTTGTATGTTAAACAACATGCGAAACGCATTGTCTCTATTAATCACGTGACAAGTTTCTAAAATGTGTCATCAAATCGATGACGTAGGAGGTTCGCGGTGCGTCGGCTTGGCCAGATTCCCATCGTCTTTGTGTTTTATCTTGTCAAGCCGCCACACCACAAATCTTCTACGTCATCTATTGGACGGCACATTTTAGAAACTGGCCACGTGATTGATAGAGACAATGCGTTTCGCGTGTTAACACACATAATAGTCGTTTGTTAAAGATCGAAGAAGCCATTGAGATTAATCTGCATAGGCCCGATTTGTGCACACAGAAAGACATGATTGTCAGCTTAAAATTACCGTGGTAGATAATTTAAATTAGTAGTAGTAGTAGGCCGGTCACTCTGGCCGAGGGGTTACACCACTTTCTCCGTAATCCCGTTTATCACGCAGAGTCTTGTAGCGGGCAAGAACTGGGAGCGGTTCGTTCCCCGCTGGTGACTTGCGGGATAACTGAGCCGGCCGCTCAGAAAGCAATGGCAAACTACTGAGCGTAATCTTGCAAAGAAATCAAAAGACAGCTGAGAGATGCTGCTGTTGACAGCGATGTCCTGTAAAAGGATATGCGAATTTTTTTTTAAAAAGTAGTAGTAGGCCTCTTTCAGTCCTGAAGGACTATAGAGTTGTGCCGCTTGGGAGGTACCTGGCAGCACCGCTGGTGACTGTATATTCCAATGCGAGAGTGACAATCACTGTCACAGTTTCCGCATTTGTAAGACGAGGCAAGCCCCGCAGTAAGTGACTGCGTTTTAAGCCTGTGCCGCCTATCCTCAGTTTGTTGGATCAGATTACGCTCAAAGAGCACCAGTCCGTTTCGTACATCTCTTCTCCAGGAGCATCTGTCTGTTGCAACTCTTTCCCACGTGTCTGGATCTATTCCAAGGGTTTTCATATCTTGTTTACACACACCCCTATATCGCATTTGGGGTATTCCGATTGGCCTCTTTCCTGTGGCTAGTTCTCCGTATAGGAGATCGTTGGGAATACGTTCATCCTCCATTCGAGATACGTGGCCCAGCCACCGGAGGCGTCTCTGCTTGAGGTGGTGTGCACTGTGGTAATATCTGCCATTTCAAGCACATGTTTGTTTGTTATGTGGTCTTTCCATGTTATGCCCTGGATACGTCTCAGACATCTTATGTGGAAGGAATTCAACTTCCTTTCCTGTCATGAGTACAGGATCCAGGATTCAGACCCATAGAGTAGTGTGCTAACAACACAAGCTTTATATACTTGAGCTTTTGTATGCTCTGTTAGTCTATTACTCTCCCAAACCCTTTTAGCTAGCCTGGAAAATGTTGTGGCTGCCTTTCCAATGCGTCTGTCGATTTCTGTCTCTAATGAAAGATTATCTGATATTGTCGACCCCAAATACACAAACTCGTGGACGACCTTCAATTCGTAATTAGAAATTTTGATTGACGGAGGCGCACCAGCATCTTGTTCCATCACCTGTGTTTTATTTAGGCTAATGGTGAACCCAAAGTCTTTGCAGGCGGCTGCAAAACGATCTATGAGCCTTTGGAGATCTTCTGTTGTATGAGTAGTCAGTGCTGCATCATCTGCAAAAAGTAGTTCTCTTACGCATCTTGATCTTATTTTGGTCTTTGCCTTGAGTCTTGATGGGTTAAAAAGTTTGCCATCAGATCTTGTGTGGAGGTATATGCCTTCAGTGGCAGTCTCAAATGCCTGTCTTAAGAGAACGGCGAAGAAGATACCAAAGAGTGTAGGATCAAGCACGCAGCCCTGCTTTACTCCGCTGCTGATGCTGAATGACTGGGATGTTGAGCCGTCAAATAAAATGGTCCCCTGCATGTTTTCGTGAAATGATTTCACGAGACTAAGAAGGGTGGGTGGACATCCAACCTTTTCAAGGACCTTAAAAAGGCCGTTTCTGCTCACGAGGTCAAATGCCTTTGTGAGGTCGATGAAGGCAATATATAATGGCTTCCTCTGTTCTCTGCGCTTTTCTTGGAGCTGCCGGAGTGAGAAAATCATATCGATGGTGGACCTGTTGGGTCTAAATCCGCACTGCGATTCTGGGTAGATTCTTTCAGCAAGAATGTGTAATCTTTTAAGGATTACTCTGGCAAAAATCTTGCCTGTAATGCTGAGTAGGGAAATGCCGCGATAGTTGTTGCAGTCGCTTCTGTCGCCTTTATTTTTCATAAAGGGTAACGATGTTTGCGTCTTTCAATTCTTGTGGTACTGATGTTTCTTTCCAGCAGAGCTGAAATATTGCATACAGTTCTGGGATGATTGTTTTTTTGCTACATTTTAAAATTTCAGGTGGAATACTATCTTTTTCAGGTGCTTTGCCGGATTTGAGAGAGTCTAGTGCTTCGCTGATTTCTGTGAGGCAAGGTTCGTTATCCAGGGCATGCATGGCGGACTGTTGATCGATGGCTTCCAGAGCTTCTTCACTGACAGTGTTATCCACTGAGTATAGCTCTGAGTAGTGTTCTACCCAGCGATCCATTTGTTTCGCTCGATCTTTTATGATTACCCCCTCAGTTGATCGTAAAGGGGCCATCTTATTTTTTGATGGACCGACAGCTTGCTTGATGCCCTCGTAAATTCCTCTTATATTTCCAGTGTCTGCACAAGTTTGAATTTGAGCAGAGAGCTGTAGCCAGTACCTGTTCGCACATCTTCTTTCCATCTGTTGTACTCTATTTCTGGCCGTTCGCAATGACTGCAGTGTTTTCTCTGAAGGTGATATTTTATACATTGAGAATGCATGTCTCTTTATCTCCAGGACTGGGGGCATCTCTTCAGAGTGTGCTTCAAACCAGTCGGTTGACTTAGTTTGCTTCTTGCCAAATGTTGATAGTGCTGTATTGTATATGGTGTCGCGAAAATGACTCCATCTCTCGGTGGAATTTCCGTTTGTGGGGTCAGGCAGAGTATCCGCTAGAGCCTGCATGAATTTGTTGACCTTCTCTTTATTTTGGGTGCCGCTGGTGTCAATGTGTGGTCTTCCTTCTGTTCTGCTTCTGTAGTTTCTCTTGTGCTTTATCTTCACCTTGCTAGAGACGAGTGAATGGTCGGTGTCGCAGTCAGCACTATGATAGCTGCGAGTCAGCCGTACATTGCGGAGGTTGCTGCGTTTAGTGAGCACCAGGTCGAGTTGGTGCCAGTCCTTTGATCTGGAGTGCCTCCATGACACCTTGTGTTGAGGTTTCGTGTCAAAGAAGGTGTTGTCACGCACAGATTGTGGTGGCTGCAGAATTCCAAGAGACGTTGTCCATTGTCATTGATCTTCCCAACGCCAAACTGTCCTAGACATGAAGGCCAAGATTTGTGGTCGGAGCCAACCCTGGCATTGAAATCTCCCAGGATAAAAAGATGTTGTTTCTCTGGTGTTTCACTGACTTCTTTGCTAAGGTCGTCATAGAACTTGTCTTTAGATTCTGATGCTGCAGTTAGTGTTGGGGCTTAAACGCTTATAATAATAACTGGGCCTGCCTCTGTCTGGAGTTGGAGCTTCAGTATTCTTTCAGTGCCATCACTTGGTGGTATAATGGAATTAAGCAGCTTGTTTCTGATAGCGAAGCCAACTCCATGCTCCCTGGTCTCTCCACACGGCTTGCCATGCCAGTAGAAAGTGAAGTCCCTCTCCTTGATGCTTCCAGATTCTTGAAGTCTGGTCTCTTGCAGGGCGACAATGTCTATCCCCAGTCTTAGTAGTTCGTTGTTTATCACTGCAGTTTTGCAGGCATCCACAATCTCATTTAGATCATCTGAGATGTCAGGGGTCATGGTTCTTACGTTCCATGTTCCCAGCTTAGGGCCGGTTGTTTTTTTTTTCCTTGTTGCTAGGTGTATAGATTGAGGTCCATGTGTCAGGATTTTCTCCCTAAGCTCCACACACCCTCAGGAGCAGATGAACCGTGGCGAGACAACACCTTATCGGCTGGGGGCTGCCCAGCTTAGGCGGGCGGTAGCTGTCTAGTGAGATACGATGATCTCTACTACCGTCGGAAGTAGCCCCTGGCGCCTTGCTCTACGCCAATCGAGCATTAAGCCTTATAACCGGCAAATGCTGCTTCCCGTGTTGTGTCACCGCTTTACGCGGTGCTGAAGTGACCTCTTCAGGGCACAAGCCTGGGCAATGGAAATCGGAGAACCAGCTGTTGCCCAGTAGCAAGTTCACCCTCTCCCCGTCGCCGATGTCGACCAAGGGAAAGGCAGTAGCCAATGCAACTTGACATCGGTGCCGTCGTAGGAGCTGCCAGAACTATGTTGTTTACAACATGGAACTGCCTTAGGGACTCCATCTCCGGATTTGTCCTCAGGGTTTACTCCCGAACCCTTACCCATATGGGTATACCGGCAAGGCAGCGGTAGGTTTGAGATTTAGAGTTCCCTCTCTTAAAAGAGATACCAACCAAAGCTGACGAGCCTCCTCTGCCCGGGAATCAATAAGGAGGGAAGTCTACCATTTTTCCTTCCTGGCAGTGAGTAATTTAAATTACTGTGCGAATGTGTGTATGTTTCAGCTTGAAGGATGCATCTAGTTTACTTTACTTTGTGTTGTGTGAATTCTGCGGTATGTACCCGACGAGATGCATCGAAATATTCCAGTCAATAAATCGTGCAATATATTGTTCGTGTCTTTGTTATTAAAATTCACAACGGGAAAACATTGTTTTGATTTTCTGAAACGTCGCCTCCTATTTACGTTATTTAATATTTTTTATCGTTAATAGCTTAACTAATTAAAAGGCTATCTCATATAGTTTATTATACGTCCATTATGGTGATTCCATACACTTCTTCGTCTGTTCCTATAGATTTATCTGTGGGCTTTGTTCATTGCATGTTGTTTCGTTATAAATTCTAAGGTATTGTAGTCTAGTAACTCAGAGCACATAACATAAATATTAAATGGAAAGTAAACATTGCTTAAAAGTTTAGTACTTACTACCCACACAAGCTCCTGCACGCCTGGACTTCTGTATAAAATTATGGGACGGGCCTGCGCATAAAAAAAAGAACCTTATGGTTTGTTATTGAACATCAATAATACCGAATGTGTTATTTATTCAGAGTGCACGATTAAGCTGTTAAATGTAATAAGCACATTCGGGAACTAAGTATTTCATAAGTGTTTGTAGGTAATTTGTTACTAGGAATTTAGTTGCATATCCATTACAGGACGTCGCAGTCAACCCCAACATTGTATTGGGTCTTTGTTATTTCTTAGCAAGATTACGTTAAATAGTTTACAATTGCTTTCTGAACTATAGGCACACATACCATTGTATGAAAACCAACGCAAGGCGGTTTGCTTCCAAATCGCCCGTAGTTTTGTTTCCAACGTGGTATACGGGATTACAAATTGTGTCCGTAACTCTTTTCCCACAGAGCTGAAATTACTAGGAAGTCCCTGAATACACTTGGTACTAGCAAATAGCTTCAATCTTTTTAAAGTTTCCCTAGAGACACACTGGTAGGCAGCTGATTAGGCATCTATGCAAAGAGACAGTCAGAAATAATGTCAAGAGGACATATGGAAAGGAAACAGACAAGGGTACAACAATAATACAGAAACAAACGGATCATGAAAATAGACATACAGATAGGATAGACAGAGCTATAGTGAAAAACACAGGCACTGAGATAGACCTATTGAGAGAAAGAGAGACAGACCAAAAAAATAAATAAATAAACAGCCAGTCAGACATACGGGTATTTATCACAGCTACTTTAACCCCTGTCCTTGAAAATACATGACAAAAATCTATCATTTTCTTCTTCTTCTGTCCTTTAATTCACCATTAGAGTATCGACCCTCAGCCAGCCCATGCAAAGTCGTCGTATCATTTGCTGTCTCTGCATCTCCTGCAGCTTCCAATATTTCCGTCCCAAATCTCTGTTTCTAATTCTCATTTCCACGTGTTTTTAGGCCACCCTTTATGTGTTTTGCCCTGTAGTTTACAGAGAAAGCCGTTTCTAAACATACTAGTAATATCTGATCCCAGTGTGGCTTGCCTAACGCCAGTATCCGTTCCTCACATCTTGATTTCCTTGAATTGTATAACAGTGTAACTGTTATAGTGATTATATGGCATTATATGGCTAGTAGAATTAAAAACAATAGGTGCTGCGCAATGTAAAGATTAATAAGCAGTGCACGGGTGAGCACCGTTGCTTGAGGTGGCAATGAGCGTGTCGTAGGGTGACGACAAGTTAGTTACGGGACAGAAGCCGTTTGACCATTGTCTAGACAAGAAGCATATGTGGTTCCATCTGGCATGATTGAGTCTGAGAATGCTTACGTTTTTGGAAACAAGAAACCATTGCCTTTTGTATACCTATTGATGGCTTGGAATTTTGTATGCCAACTTTTTATACCATCTTGAAACACTACCCTTTTGGTATAGAAGAACAATAAACGACGAAACCTAGATGCTGCAGGCTTTTGTTCTCACGTCATTTGAATTTAGAGTTAACGTTGAGAAATGCACCTCCATCTGCTATATGACACGGCTGCCTTTGGCCCCCCTGAGGCGTTTAGCCATAATGGTTGGCGACTCTGCTAAAGGGGGTAGTCAAATTGGTGCCGTGACCAGGTCTTCGAACCTGGGTTGCTATTGAGAAAAGAGGAACGGCAGCTTCGTTTACGCCAACTTTTTAGAAGAGCCCGACCAGGGGCGGCAGCTTCGTTTACGTCAACGTATTAGAAGAGCCCGACCAGGGGTGGCAGATCACCTTGGTTTCCCGTTGGCAGAACCGCCGTCGTCAAGTAATACCTTTCACTCGCCGAACGAGAACTATTCCAGTGGAGCAGTAACAACCGTGAAGCCGACTACTGGGTTAGTAAAGTGTAATTTAGAACTTTGATATAGTACCTAATTAATTGTTTTGAAGATTTAGTGATTGGTCATGAAGGGTATATACCGAGATCTGAGGCAGGTGACAGACTGGTTGAAAGAGTTAAAAGTGGCAGTCAGTGAGGTGGCATGTTTTATGAATTGGCTGCAGAGAAGAACGATTGAGCAAGAAACCTATACATTTAATGTGGAGTATAATAGTTTGAGAAAAAAAATAATAGGGGACGGCCAGTAGTTAATGAAGACAGAAGTATGTATAGAAGTAGTTACGCTGAACCAGGATCAGATGTGACTGGGGTAAAGGGCGGTGAAAGGAGAAGTAATCAGGAAAAGTAGGGGTTGTATAATTGTCAGAGATACAGAAATGTTTCCCAGGAAACAATGGGGTTGGCCCTCTTATAGTGCGACCGTTAGAACGTTACGTGATGAGTGGTTTGAGAAAAGACAGAGGCGATATTTAAATGCAGGGAAGAGGGACAAGGATGAAAACATAAACAGGAGCCCGAGTGCTCGTAAAGTAGTTGCAACTGTTGGTGTTGGACACGAAAAGAAGACGTTATTGGTAGAGAAAATAGGCCAGGGGACACAGACGAAGGTAGTTGATGTGGTAGAAAATAACACTCAGACCCAAACAGATACAGTAGAAAAGAAAACGGAAGTACAACCAACTAAGAAAATAGCAAAAGGAAGTCAAACCAAGATAGTAGAAATTATAGAACCAGCTCAAGTGAAATTAGAAAAGGTCGATCCAGTTAAAATTAAGGAGACAATCCATGCGGGGAATAGACAGGTACAGACGAGAAACATCAGAAAGAAAATTTGAAAAAGTGCTACAGCTAGGTCTGCAACAAGTTTGTTAGTAAATGTAGGAGATGATACGACAGATGTATCAGACTTTTCAGATTGGGACATTGAATATATCCCTGATCGGACCATGGAAGGTAGTGGTAGAAATAAGAAAAATGTCTGGTGTGCAAGTTCCGACTATAGAGATGTTGTTTCCTCGTCTGGAATAATATACAGTAAACAGGCTAACCGAATATTATTTAGTGAATTATCGGAGGACGAAACAGGAAAGTACAAGAGATATGGTGGGCATGTAGACACGGTAAAAAGGGCAAACATCAAAAAGGAATAAAAGGAAGAATACTGTAAAGAAGAAAGGTCCTAGGGAGATGGCAGGAATAGAGATCACCACGGGCTGTACAGAGGACAACGGGCGCAAGATCAAAGAGTATATGATGTTGAGACCGCATTTTTTTTCCAGATAGCTACAAATATTAAAACGGCACAGGAGTAGGATACACGTGAGGATTGGAGTACACTGTGTTTATTGCGGTTGGAGTAATCCAAGATTTGATGTGAGTTACTGTCTAAAATAGACAGACTGAGATTATTTTGTGGTATCACATTAGGTGGTATACGGTGTATAGTACTAGTATAGCTCGATTGGTGTGTTTAGTGCGGAGTAAATTAAAGAGTAAGGAAGAATCACAGCAGGTGATGTGTAATTTTGGTAGCTGGTATAGCACCGTCTTGTGTAATGTAATTTTTTCTTGTGTATAGAAGAGTGATAGAAGTGATACGTGAATTAGTTCTTGAATTGTGATAGATTGGGCAGTGAGGCTGTTATAGCGTGAGAATAGTGTGAGTAAAGAGACAAGATAGAAGATGTAGAAAGAAAGTTCAATTGTTTTTCCGAGAAGACAAAGTGTTGAGTATCGGAGTGATCTCTCTGGTTGTGTTATAGATACGTAGAGAGTGTCCTTGCAGATATAGAGTGCATACTGTGGACAACCCTGTGTTCGTTGTGGTGATTAGAGAGTGAATAATTTGGAGTTGGAAATGTCTTCTGTCTGGAATGCACGGATAGTACTATGTGATGGTCATAATAATGGAGCAGTAGGGTGGCTGATATAGCTCAGAGTTGGAGCAGTGAGAAGTGGGATTTTGTAAGTACCACTAGAAAGAATGCATTGTCTGAGTGAGTATAATATACGCGTGCTGAAAGGAGAAGTGACGGTACGCTTATGGTGCATTGAATGGCTAGGGAGGTTTATAATACGTCAAGAATGTTGAATTAATGTTTCATTTCTTTCTTTTGAGCAACAGTGTCTGCACGTTGGGTTGCGATGCGAGAAAAGTGACTGGAGAGATGATGCCTGGGTGGTTTCTACCGAATGTGAAGAATAGCGAGTGCGTGATGAGGAAATGCTCAGAGTGTCTCGTGGGGTTGAGGTTTGTGATGATTGTCTTCAGGATGGATAGTGCGTATAAGGAGCGGAAGTGCGACCACGAATGTCGGTGTTGGATGGAAGATAAGAGGTTAATGGAAGCTGGTGAGGAACTGAGTAGTCTGTGAAACTAACCAGCTGAGCATGAGTGTTCTATTAGGAGAAGATTGTGACAAGAGTAAGTGAAATGTGATGGTTGAATATGCGAGTATCTGTTTGTTGGTGATGGTGATAAAGTAAGCCCGGTGATTGCGGAGAAGGCAAAAGTGAATAAATCTGAGAAAGTTGTAATGTAAAGAGTAAAGAAGCATGTTGGAATGGGATGTTTAATACGAGCGTCTGTTGCGTCAGGGAGATGAGAGAGTTGAATTGCGAGAGTGAGTAGTTGTAAGTGACTTGGTTTGCGAGAATGCATGATTGTGGGGTACACTGTCCGTAAAAGCGACAGAACTGGGAGGAAAAGGGTGTGTCTTGATGTATTTTTTTGTTTTTTAAATGATTCACGTTGGGAGTCATGCAACGTTCGCATTACGGTATTGTCATTATTTACTTATTTGGTAGTTGTATATTTTATTTTGCATAATTTTGGGATACACTGTCCGTAAAGCGACAGCAACAGTATTGGTTAATTGTTGATCATTTTTTTGTTGTTGCGAATCTGGTTATAACTATTGTTACATTAGTTTTTGGTTTTAGTAGGATTGTTATAATTATCATTTCTGGTGAGTTGAAGTAGTGAAAGTATATAGAAATAAAATGGGCTGAAGTTCAGAGCCATGATACTAGATGTGCTAAGAGGTGATGTCCATAATGAATGGACATATTGATAGTATCTTCGGGTTACTGTGGATAACAGTATAACCTGAAGTAACCATAGGTTAAGTGACGTTCAGAGCCATGCTATTAGATGTTTTAAGAGGTTATGTCCATAATGAATGGACATATTGATAGTATCTTCGGGTTATTGTGGATAACATTACAAATCTGAAGTGACTATAGTATAAGAGGAGCTCAATTATAAGAGTAATTAGAAATGGATATAGTTGTTTTAATGTTTTGGTTGGATTTTTTTAAAGACTTTATTACAAAAAGTCTCAAGGTGACAATATAGGGTAAAATGGAACAAGAGAGAGTGAGTGTTTTAGATTTTTACGATGTGAGGAATTGTTCTTCTTTCTTTCTATGAATCTCCGGTGGCCACCAATTCTCTTTCTTTCTATCCTTGTGTATTTTGTGTTTGTGTGTCATTATATAGTTAAAGGAAGTCTCTGTGGCGAAGTGGTCAAGCCGTTTGACTCGTGCTCCGAAGGTTGTGGGTTCGATTGCGGGCCGTTTCCTTCGGTTTACGAGTTAAATGTTTCGGAGACTCCTGTGGGTCGTCGCTAAAAGCTACAGAGTTCGTGCTTTGTGCGACGCTTTCCGTGCTGCGGAAAGAGACCGAGCCATGTGGGATAAAACCCGGTGCAATGAAGTCGACCCTGTCGACTTTTAAGCGACTTTTTTGTGTGTCATTTCAAGAATGTCATGGTGTATTTTGACACATACATACTGATGATGATGTAAGTGTAATGATTTTTAATGATTGAATAGGGTGATTGTGGTGTATTTGACGATGCAGGTAGTACGGTAAAATACTTGAATATTCATGAGGTCATAAGCGGATCACTGGCAGGTGACCATAGCGAAATGTTGACGAAGAAGAAGCATTAATGGGTAATGAGAGATTAGGGCCACAGCAGATGACTGTTGCTCAATGTGAATAATCAAAGACGTTTTAGTGTTTGAGTAATGTTGTGGGTGGTAGCGGATAGCTAGTATAACCCAAAAGTAGTTTGGAGCACCGTTGGTAGTGGTGGATAGCTAGTGTATCCCATAAGTAGTTTGAGTAAAGTTGTGGGTGGTAGCGGATAGCTAGTATAACCCATAAGTAGTTTGAGTAATGTTGTGGGTGGTAGCGGATAGCTAGTATAACCCATAAGTCGTTGGAGCACTGTTGGTAGTGGTGGATAGCTAGTGTATCCCATAAGTAGTTTGAGTAATGTTGTGGGTGGTAGCGGATAGCTAGTGTATCCCATAAGTAGTTTGAGTAATGTTGTGGGTGGTAGCGGATAGCTAGTGTATCCCATAAGTAGTTTGAGTAATGTTGTGGGTGGTAGCGGATAGCTAGTGTATCCCATAAGTAGTTTGAGTAATGTTGTGGGTGGTAGCGGATAGCTAGTGTATCCCATAAGTAGTTTGAGTAATGTTGTGGGTGGTAGCGGATAGCTAGTGTATCCCATAAGTAGTTTGAGTAATGTTGTGGGTGGTAGCGGATAGCTAGTGTATCCCATAAGTAGTTTGAGTAATGTTGTGGGTGGTAGCGGATAGCTAGTGTATCCCATAAGTAGTTTGAGTAAAGTTGTGGGTGGTAGCGGATAGCTAGTGTATCCCATAAGTAGTTTGAGTAATGTTGTGGGTGGTAGCGGATAGCTAGTTACCTTGCATAACTAATGAAGAAGGTAATAAGAGTCAGGTAGACTCCAGTGAATGGGCAAACCTCCAATGACTGGTTATGTTGACTTATAAAAAGTCCAATGATGCATGCTCGTATGGAATAGATTAGTTACATGTTTTTGTTATAATTCAAGTATTATGTTAGGGTTGAGTATATTATAGTTAGGAAACATATAGGTTTTGTTCCAAGACTATTCTTAGAAAAGTCTTATTATTAAGAAGGGTAGGAATCTATAACAGCGTAACTGTTATAGTGATTATATGGCATTATATGGCTAGTAGAATTAAAAACAATAGGTGCTGCGCAATGTAAAGATTAATAAGCAGTGCACGGGTGAGCACCGTTGCTTGAGGTGGCAATGAGCGTGTCGTAGGGTGACGACAAGTTAGTTACGGGACAGAAGCCGTTTGACCATTGTCTAGACAAGAAGCATATGTGGTTCCATCTGGCATGATTGAGTCTGAGAATGCTTACGTTTTTGGAAACAAGAAACCATTGCCTTTTGTATACCTATTGATCGCTTGGAATTTTGTATGCCAACTTTTGATACCATCTTGAAACACAACCCTTTTGGTATAGAAGAACAATAAACGACGAAACCTAGATGCTGCAGGCTTTTGTTCACGTCATTTGAATTCATAGTTAACGTTGAGAAATGCATCTCCATCTGCTATATGACACGGCTGCCTTTGGCCCCCCTGAGGCGTTTGGCCATAATGGTTGGCGACTCTGCTAAAATTGTTTAGTTCTCTCCATAGGCCCCACTCCAGTGATTGTGTCATACGATTGCAGGCCTTCAATTCTGCATAGGGGAATGTTTGTAGTTTATTAGCAATTATTGTGATTGTTCCCCGTGCTTCTGATCCATACATTAGTACTGTTGTGACGTTAAAAGTTACATATGTTACTTTGACAAGCGATTTAATTTCTTTAGATTTCCATAAATTGCCTAGTGCTTTTGAATGTTTTCTTTTAACTAAAGTTTCACTCAGGAAAATCGTATTATGATTTGCTTGATTAACTCTCATTATCTAGTCTTTTTCTTTGTAAATCGTTAGATGTAATTGTTGTGGCCTATAATCAAATGTGTTTATTTTGCATCTGTTGTGTTTAACAATGCTCTTCTTATATCTATAGTCACATGTTTATTCCGTAGTAGTGGTTACATCTGGTCAATAACATGAATTGCTGCGTCTCTATTAAATCTCGGTAGACTTGTGTCCGTATGTTGAAATAAAACTTTCAAAGTAGGAGAACTCTTTAGCTTGTGTTAACTGTTGAACATAATATACTTTGCGTCTAGATATGATCTTGCAATTATCACGACTTCGGTGTTTTGTTTTCCACATAGATATTCAATGAGTAGTCCTTGAATACTTAAAAATAAGAGGTAATCTAAAGGTTGTTTTTTTATGTGCTTTTTCTTCGGAGACAGCCACACGTGTGCATCAGCAAAGACTAGCTTTTTTTAAGATTTTCATTTTCGCTTTGTTTGGTGTTCCGCTTATTTTGTCGATATATGTTATGGACAACAAGGAAAATGGCTCTCACTCCTATCTCCTCCAGATCTTCTAAGGTCGCAAAATTATTACCCGGATTAGTGAAAGAATGCGAGTCATCACTAAAATACCAGTTTACTAAGATTTGTTTTGGCAACCGTTTCATAATAATATACGACATTGCAGTTGTAGACATGTTTCAGGTGAACGAAAGAAGAAGAATAATAATAATATACTACATTTTGTAATTTAATTCTAAAATATTTATAATAATCATTCTATATTTGGTCTTTTAGAACAATGAAAAGAACCAACTAGATTGGGGAAAAAATTGACTAATGAGCGAGCTTTGGAAAATATAACAGAACAAAGGGGGCTTTTATAGAAAAAAAAACTCTGGTGGCTTGGATGCAGGAAGAACCAGCACAGAGAGTAGTTTTAGAGTACACTACTTGGGAAAAGAGGCAGGAAAGAGAGTGGTACAAAACAGACAACAAGATGTACTATGGAATAAAATGATAAGGAAGATTCACAACCGATCCAAAGGCTGAAATACTGTAAATGAATGATTTTTTTTTTTTTTTTTTTTTTTTCCGCGTTTCCATCCTGTTACAGGATATTGCGGTCAACACCAGCATCTTTCAGCTGTATGTTGATTCCTAGGCTAGATTACGCTCATCAGCACGCCACGACTTTCTGAGCGACCGGCTCCATACTCTCATATGTCACTTTTGCGATTCGAACCACTGCTAATTCTCGTCGCGTCACGTGACGAGAGTATTCGGGGTTAGCGGAGAAAGCTGCTAACCCCTCGGCCACGGAGCCGGCAAATGAATGATTTAAATAATTAAAATACGTAACTGATGTTTCATGCTTTCTAATTAATGACAAAAAGATACCACTCCCAGAAATGTCGATTGTCAAAAAACAATACTCTGTACGTTCCATTAGCATAAGATATTGCTTATCCAATCACAAGCAAATAAACTAGGTGCACTGTGTGGAATGTAAGGAGGCGATGTAGTGGCTAGGACGCTTGCCGTGGTCATGTGTTCGAATCTCCATCGAAGCAGATTTTAACCAAAAAATGTACCCGAATCCCAAGGTGACCCAGGCGCAAATGGGTAACCGGAAATGTCCTGAGAAGTAAGCGGCCTCGTGAAACTGACCACATGACCCATCGAATGTTGATGGGGCTTTACAAATATAGGGCTAGCTCCATGCACCCAATAACCTCCAGGCATATAAGAGCGTCCTTTACTTGACCTTTCTTTGCGTTTGCCGGCGTCCTGGCCTAGAGGTTAGCGACATTTCTACGTAATCTCGTATTCTCTCGTAAGTAACGTGACGACGGTGAGAATCAGCAGTGGTTCGAATCGCGTCGGTAACTTACGGGGTATGTGAGCCGGCCGCTCAGAAAGCAATGGCAAACTACTGAGCGTAATCTTGCCAAGAAATCAACAATCAGCTGAAAGATGCTGATGTTGACAGCAATGTCCTGTAAAGAGTATGCAAACATTTCAATTTAATTTCTTGCGTTTATTATAGCATCCTGGCTTGACTGATGGAAAGGCTGTTTCTTGCGTATATTGTAGCATCATGTCTTGACTGATGGAAATATTGTTCCTTGTGCCTGTAGCAGTGAGAATCATACACACGCAGAATGGAATAGTCAATGGAGGGCAGCATGGCCAAATGGATACGATCACTCGTTCTTAAACATCCGGTGTGCTGATGCCGAGGTAGCGGGTTCAACCCTTACACCGGTCAGTTAGACTAAATTTTGACTTCTCGTCCTTGACTTGGGGACGTAAATTACAAGTACCTCAGAAGTCGGAGTGGGTTCGCCTGACGTCGAGGGACACGCAAGAATCAGTCCAGAGCACCATAACTACCAGCTCGTGTATGGACTAAGCGTGAGTTCAAAGCGAGCGAATGCCAAAAAAAAAAAAAGAAAAAAAAAGATTAGTCAATCAGCTGTTGTTGTCAGCTGAAAGAATGTCATCCTCTCTGTCTTGCTCTCTGTCTTCCTTTCGCTCTAATTATCTTTGATTTAAACTTTCTAACGTAATTTTTTGGTATATCTCTCTTTTTTCTTCCTTTGTTTATGTCTGTCAGTCTGTCTGTCTGTCTGTCTGCTGTCTGTCTGTCTGTCTGTCTGTCTGTCTGTCTGTCTGCCTGCCTGCTTGCCTGCCTGCCTGCCTGCCTGCCTGCCTGCCTGCCTGTCTGTCTGTCTGTCTGTCTGTCTGTCTGTCTGTCTGTGTAGGATCTTGAACTCTGACTGCACCTACCTTCATCAACAATTGTTCTAACAGTGTCAACCATAGCCACCTCGCAAGTGGGCTCCTGGGATGTCGCACAGCTGCAGTTGCAGGCATCGCACTTGCAGTTTCTGGACACAGTCATCAATATGTCATTACTTATGGGAAGGAACGGAAGCCAGTTGTTTGTTTTATATTCTGATATCACGTGTGACATGAAAAGCGCATGTAATGCTAGTAGCTACACCAGAAGAGACAACAAGATAAATGACGAATTCAGAAGTATCAGGTGTCACTTTAATATATAGAGGGACAAACAATAAAGTGGTTAGAATATCTTGTGGGCATGACACCGAATAAGCTATAGTTTTATGCCTACACTTAACGAATATCTAGCAAAAGAGATAGAGGAGGTACTATCTTTCGAAGATATGTGCTACTGCTTTTAATTATTATAGTATAATAAATACAATATACATATAATATAACGAGCTATAATTATATCTCGTATGGTCTATTAGTCTCCCTGACAACTGACGCACACATCAACGGCTTCATTTTCCATTTATTATACTCATTTGTTCTGGATGTAATTTTCTCCCACAATACACAGTACAGACCAGTGCTACACGGCAATAATTAATATATAGTTATAAATATATACTTAAGCTGTCTAAAGCAAGAACTTAACACTGTTTGACGCCATCAGACGGGACTTCCTCATTACGAAGTTCACTTCCGAAATGCTAATCGTCCGAATGACTCCGTGTCAGTTAGCTTACCTTATATATAGTATTTTCTGAACTCATCGGCTCACGTGTGTTATGACTAAATTATGTTCCATCAACCTACCCGTGTTATCTATACCCAGCCGCCCCAAATAAAAGTTTGTATCGACCCATACCCTAACAGTCAAGTTTGCCATTGCAAACTCAACGCAATTCAGACGACACTTTTGGCTCAGAAAGCTCCACTCCACCACCTAGGTAAAGCTAGATACTGATAATTTTTTTTTTTGCATATCCTTTACAGGACATCGCTGTCAACGCCAGCATCTTTCAGCTGTATGGTGATTTCTTGGCAAGATTACGCTCAGTAGTTTGCCATTGCTTTCTGAGCGGCCGGCTCACATACCCCGTAAGTTACCGTTGCGATTCGAACCACTGCTGATTCTCACCGTCATCACGTCACCGACGACAGTGTACGAGATTACGGAGAAAAGTCATAACCTCTAAGCCACGAAGCCGGCAGATACTGATATATGAGTGTGAAATATTAGTTCTTAACATGTTTTATGTCACGGCATAATGATGAGGTTCGACCGCTTACGTTCCTCGCAACCTTTTCCTTCCCAAACAATGCTGACATTATTCGGCTGTTTCCTTCTTGAGTTCATACGTGACAATAATGATTATTTTGTGTAGTTTTTCGCTGACACAGGAATGGAGCATTATGGGGCGCCCATTGTGGTGACGGTGGAACCGTTTTACTAGTACTGCTATAACTAATACCAAATTATTGTACTACTTTCATCTAATTATAGACACAGAATATATCCAAGACAGACACTCATTGAATTGTTGTGTTATTCGACTATCATTAACAACATACATAGCACTTACGTAAATCTGCACAGAATATAGAAAGAAGGGTAGCTACTTACTCACTCCTGCACGATTTAAGCTGCAGATCTTTAGGATAGCAAACTTTACTAAAATTATCGCATCTGAGATCTCTGAATTTGATATTAGCCAGTGCTTCTGTAGAGAAATAAATATGTTTATTTAATACTTTTTTGTTCTTTTAAGATAGCTAATTTATATTACTGAATTTTTAAATTGTTTGCATATCATTTACAGGACATTGGTGTCAACATCAGCATCTTTCAGCTGATTGTTGATTTCTTGGCAAGATTACGCTCAGTAGTTTGCCATTGCATTCTGAGCGGCCGGCTCACATACCTCGTAAGTTACCGACGCGATTCGAACTACTGCTGATTCTCACTGTCGTCACGTTACTTACGAGAGTATACGAGATTACGGAGAAAAGTCGCTAACCTCTAGGCCAGGAAGCCGGCATATTTCTGAATAGTAAGTATAAATAACAATCAGTAAGTGATATTTTAAAGATTAGTCTCTCTTATTCAACTATACGCGGCAGGCAGATATATCTAAAGTACCAGAATACCAGAAACCACATCAGGTGTTCTGAGGCTTTTCACGTTTTGAGTGCTAATTCTAAGTCCGTTAGTTATTGCCAAAGGTCAAACATAACGTACCTTCCTTTAACGAAAGCTTTGGATAACAAATAGTCACGGCTATCTTTAGATTGTTTATGTATAACAACTTCAGTATAAACTGAAAATCAACATGCAAAACAAATGTCTAAGGGTGCATGCCAAGAATTGGGCTTATCTATAATTTCAGAACAAACTAAGAGTTAACAGATTCATTGCCAAACAACAAGCAGGTTTGAAACAAACACAAATAGATGTCGGAAAATGGGAAGTAGGGGTGTGTCACAGTTATGACTTCAAGTTGTTAATATGGTAGCAGACATGTTGTTTATAACGTAATGACAATATTTTACCCATAAATAAGCCCATGTCAGATAAGAGAACTCGCTTAAGGTGATCAATCATTCTGTGGCACTTACTCAGTTAAAGCGTTAAGCAAGGATATAATTTGTAAAACAACAAAAAAAAATGTGCACAATGAATGGGGTAAATATGGAAACAAAGCAAATATTAGTGCATGTTAATGTTTGATGATACACTAGGAAACAACAAATGCATTGAACCTACATATGTGTGGATGTATGCTGCAGATTTTAAGCGTGAAAATAATGAGGTAGAAGTGGCAGTGGTTTTCCGTTGGAAAACAATGAAAGAAGAGAATTCAAAATCACTGCAATCGTGTTTACATTAAACAATATTCAGTTTATAATGCTTTCTTTTCGTCTGTCATGGAAATATGGAGAACTACTAAGGTAGCGGAGCGGCTGTCGGAACGGTGGTCTTGGATCCAAACGCAACAAGGCTGTTTCGAATGTTTAAAAGTTATCTGGACCCCAGGTCAACCCAGCATAGAATGGGTACTGGGAAATGTCTTAGGAAGTAAAGGCGGCGGCGTGATACCGACTTCACCCACTGAATGTTGTTTGGTCTATAAAAAAAATATGGGTCTAGCTTCATATGCCCAAAGCTCATTAGATGTGTAAAAAGGAAACTTTAATTTTTAAGAAAGATAAAAATACTGAATAATATCTCTCAGGTATTCCAATGTTCTCATAAACATGACATGTATCTAATTTATTGCCTGGTTATATTGTTGTAGCGAGCTTGCCTGCCGGGTCGCTAGTCATAAGTTCGAATTCGCATAGAATCGGAAGATTTACGTTGACCTCTGTTTCTTGGTCGACCCAACCTAAAATGAATACCAGGATATTTCTTGGGAAATAAAGGCAGCCTACGTAATATTGACCACTTCATCTATCGAGTGCCGATTATTCTATATAAATATGGGGTTAGCACCATATGTTCCATAGACTTCAGAGTGTGTGTAAAGGGGTTGTTTACATACATACTTGAAGCAGTAAACCCAGAACATTCAGTCAGTCAACTTCCGGTAATTTTCGTTAGGTCAATGCAATAGTGACCGCGGCTTAATGAGTTCATTCCACACTCAGACCAGTTGGACTTTAATGTTGAACTCTCGTCCTGGACTTGGGGACGTATATTACAAGTATATCAAAAATAGGAGAGGGTTCGCCTGATGGCAAGGGACACTGGTAATAGGAAAATCTAACACTCATGCAAACTCAGTCCAGTTCACTCACTAATAGTAGCAACAACGTGTGTGGACTACACTCGAGCTCATCATCACTGGCACCTTTCCGTCTTGACAGACGATAGTTTGTTACATTGTGCTTCAAACAGACATAATAACTACAACCCATGGCGGTAGCGAATGTGGCTGGTAAGGCCAATTCACGCTGTAAATGTTCATCCACAGTGGATGCATGTGAACACATGGTCATGTTCACCATCACGTTCCATCTTACGCCTCATACGCTCAGTGTGTGTGTGTGTGTGTGTGTGTGTGTGTGTGTGTGTGTATGTGTGTGTGTGACCTATCTGCAATCATTTTCTCCTTTGTCTTTATTCCATTTCTGATCTTTGCCCTCCATGCAACACGTTCAGCGGCGACTTGTGCAATTTCAATGCCTGTATCAATCATGTCCTGCTTACACACATCTTTGTATCGTTGTAGAGGCCGACCCTGAGATCTCCTACCCATCTGTAATTCACCAAAAAAGATGTCTTTTGGTATTCTACCATCATCCATCCTCCTAACGTGTCCATCCATCTAAGTCTACGGAGACCGAGCATGGAACAAACCGTCACACAACCTGATCTTTCCAATACTTCAGTATTTGTGATTTTGTCATGCCACTTAATACCAAGTATTCTTCGCAGAGACCGCATATGAAAGCTGTTTAAACGTTTCTCTTGGTGTGAGTAAGTTGACCAGGCTTCACTGCCATAAAGAAGAGTACTAAGGACACAGGCTTGATAGACAAGTACTTTTGTTTTAGCGGTAAGCTTCCTGTTCTCCCAGACTCTTTTTGTTAACCTGTTCATTGTTGTCGCTGCCTTACCAATCCCGATGTTGATTTCCTGATCAAGGGATAATGTGCCATTTACTTCTGATCCTAGATATGTGAAATGGTCCACTATCTACAGTTCAACGTCGTCAATAAAGATTTATGGTACCTATTGTGCAACATTCGGATAGCAGATAGTACCGCCTACTGTCATACGGTAGCTCAGTCATATACTGACTGAGACCTGACACTACGCTCGAGTTCAATCAATTTAAAATACAAACAATGCCCTTTTTGGTGTCCTCTTACCTGAGACATCTTCGCACCGCGAGCAGTATCTTCGACGATCCATGACAGAAGGTCTGCACGTTTCTCTCACAGGAGAATACATAGGGCTGCATGCACGAGGTACATAACAATCAGTGTTCAGCCTCCGTCTGGGTGTATAGCATGGCTCACATTTTAGTGGATGGCACGGGTCGCATTTCAGTGATGAACAAGGGCTACAAGAGATTCGTGAACTCCATGTCCGCCTGGAGGAAGGTCTGCAGCTCCGAGGGTAGCAGGGATTAGATGAAACATATATCCTGGGTAAGCAACGTTCTCTTTTTGTGACGCAAGGCTCGTAAGTGCGTGATAAATAAGTGTCTCTGGTACACGAGTAAGGCGGACTACATGGATAATAGCTTCGGGGGAAACATGTTTTGCAGCCACAAAGATCATTATCTCTGAAGGAACAACGGCTTGGCTGACAAGGGCTGCAAATACTCTGCATACAGTTGCGAGTTCTCGGCAAGCAGGATGAATCATATGACCTGCAGAGATCACTGTCGCAGGGACTACAGGTCAGACGTTCATAAAATCGCCGTCTGTGTCGTCTGGGGCTAAGTGATTGACACCGACGGCGAGGCAGGCAGCATGGTTTGCAGCAATCAGGGGTGCAGGTGCGAATACAAGCTTTGTGTCTGGGAGAACAGCTTCTGGAGACTCGCATGCTGAAATTGATCAATAGAGAATATCATTAATACATTAATGTAATAACCTTTATTTACTGATAAGAGACATTTGGATATTTATAACATCATTTGCGGACCATGGAGAATTGTAACTTAAACAATAACCTGCTCAATCAATCAATCAGGTGCCGTCTCCGCAATGAAGGTTGGCTGCAATGGATCTCCAACACTGTCTGTCTCTCGCCTTGACTGTACATTCTGTCAGACTGATGTTCGTCCATCTCTTGATGTTATCCTCCCACTTGTATCGTTGTCTACCGCTTGCTCGCTTGCCCTCAACCTTGCCTTCCAGTATGATTTTTATAAGAGTATCATGTCTTTTAACGTGCCCAAAATATTTCACTTGTCTCCTCTTTATTTCTTTCATCAACTCTCTCTCCATTCCCAGATTTTCTAGGACCTCTGCATTTGATTGTTTTTGTCTCCATGAAATACGACCTATTCGTCTGTATATCCACATCTCCAGGGCTTCTATGCGACTTTCTAGTTGCTAGTTCAATGTCCAGGCTTCCGCGCCATACAGCAGCGATGAATATACGTAGCATTTGACAATTCTCATTTTTAATGCGTTATTAATCTCTCTAGATGTTAATATTGATTTCATGCCGTTGAAAGCATGTTTGGCCATTCCCATTCTCTTTTTGATTTCCATTTCACTTCTGCCATCATCTGTTATTATTTATCCAAGATAAAAGAAACTTGTTACTTGTTCTAGTATCTGTCCGTTTACTGTGATGTTCATTGATGACCTTTCTTTTTCACTGCTAATTATCATAGTTTTGTTTTTGTTTTTGGATGTTAATATCTAAGCCACACTCTGCACTGTGCCTGTTTACTTCTTCCACTAGGTCTTGCAACTCTTGCTCACTTTCTGCTGTAACACGGTATCGTCAGCATATCTAAGATTGTTTATGATTCTTCCTTTGATGTTGATTATAACCTGCTATATTTGGTCAAACGTTTAATTAACTCACCCTTATTGTATTATCTTGAACTCCTTCTCTTTGATGAGACGTGTGTTGTTAGCAGGTACTGGTGATGTTGTTAATCGAAACTGCTCTTTTCAGGTTTGCGTCAGTCATCTGGAGCGCAGTCTAGGCTTTGTAACGGTAAGTTTTAAAAAGACCTACAGGCAGCTGTACGTTAGTTTAAAAAAAAAAAGACTCCTAGATTTATTGAATTTCGAGTCCCACCTGCTGTTGCTTTGGCAAGGCCAAACCAAATGATTTCGCGGGCTTTATTTGGCCCGCTGGCCTGACGTTCCCCGTTCCTTATGTAGACGTCACTTTGGTCCTTATTTACCCATGTAAGTGTAGGGAATAGTTAAAGTCTAGACGTCAAGGATCTTCTCTCAAATATTCATAAAGGATTAGAAGTGTTGTTTCTGTATGTCATTAGTTAACATGTAGTTGCATGTTCTTTACATGACGTCACAATCAACCCAGCATTTAGTAGTTTGTGATTTTTTAGCCAATCTTACGTTCAATAGTTTGCCAATGTTTTCTGAATGGCCTACGCCCATACCATTACGGAAATCAAATCACAACAATCTACTACGAGCTCACTATTCATAAGCAACAGACGCAGACGTATGTCATTATACATCCTGCGAATCACAAGTTTGAACACACAATACAAGAATAACAAAGCATAATGCTATTGGACAAACCTACTGCCTACCAAAAGTCACAATCAACAGTGAGAAAACTGAAAGCCTGAATATCTTGACTCCATAATGTACAACAACGGGGATTGATTAATTGAGTCAGATTTAGACTGGTTATATCAATGCAGAATGTAAACAATATTAACAACTTATGGCATAACACCGGGAAACAAATTAAACTAACATTTTTGAGAATGTCCCTTTTTCCTGTGGCAGCATATGGATGTGTGACATGGACCGTTTCGCAATCTCTACAGAAGTACATCCAAGCTTTTGCATTTATACACTATAGAACCGTTCTTAGAATGTTGTAGAATAAAAAATAAAAAAAGAGCATTACTGACGTTCTAAACATCGACAAAAGCTGGCGTACGAAAATCATAGTGTCTCGGAAATGGGAATACTTTGGTCATATCAAACGACACAGCTGCTTAGAAAGATCAGATATAGTAGGCATGGTTCCTGCAAGAAAGGTTAGGAGTCTACCAACAGAAAGACGGACACGAGATGTTGCAGACACCTTGGGCATGAGGGTGCATGAAGCAGGAGAGCTGGCAAGGGATAGAGAAACTTTCTGATGAGCCAAGGTGAGGGAGACGTTCTGCAAGCGATCTACAACATGATAATAATGATTTAGAATTAAAGTGTACATGAAATTGTCTTACTATGACACAATGGAACAAGAAACTGAAAGAGGAAAATGACAGAATTACTGATTGTGATTGTGAAATGCAGGTAAATAATCAGTAAAGCAGGTGTTGTCCTTGTGAGTAATCTTTTTTGTTAGGATGTGTTAGAATATGTCATGTGATGCCGACACTATAGCACTGGAGACATGCCCATAAGTGCTCTACTTTCTCAGAAGATGTATAAGCCTATTATCATCAAATGCATTGCCGATAGGTGTGGGCGATCATGATTAGCATTAAATTTCGATCTCTGACGGCATGGATCCCTTGATTCCCTTTCGTGCCATAAAACAAGACTCAATAATTTTCTCTCACTGTCTTCCTCTATATCTCTTTCCACAAATCTTTCCAGTTATCACAACATGTTCCAGAATTTGTCTTCTTATAAGGTGGCCAAAAAAGATGACTGCCTCTTTCTGATGTTTGAGATAAGCTGACTTTGCGACTTAGCTTTCCTCAAAATGTTCCGATTTCTCATTTGATATTCGGAATAATAAAGCAGGATCATCAACTTTGAAGATAGAATTTCGGAATGCTCTGAACCAAATTAAAACTGGCAAGACCCCGGGCCCAGACAACATCCTACCAGAAATGATCAATGCCTTAGAAGAATGTGGAATAGACCATGTCTCAAGACTGCTGAACACAATTTATGATACTGGAGATATACCTCCTGAATTATGTAATTTCTATATTTATTGTAATCCCGAAGAAATCAGGAGCCTTGGAATGTGATCAGCATCAAATAATTAGTATAATGAGCCACATCACGAAGATTTTGCTAAGAACCTTCGTGCAAAGAGTTAGGAAGAAAATAAAACCCGAAATATAAGAACAATCTGGGTTCATAGAAGGCGTGGATACAGCAAATGCCGTGAATAGGCTGAGAACATTAAGTGAGCGTTCTATAGAAGTAAATAAAGACCTGCACCTTTGCTATATTGACTAAACAAAGGCTTTCGATAAAGTGAGACATGTCAACATGATAAAAATGCTTGCAGATCTACACATTGATGGGAAAGACCGTAGACGGGTAACAAAGCATATATTGGAAACCACAAGCTGCCATAAAGATTGATAATGAGGTATGTCAATATCAGCCTATTAAGAGAGGTGTGAGACAGGGATGTGTAATGTCTCCAGATACTTGTCCCCATACAATAAAATTATTTTTAGAATTTTACAATATAGAGAAATCAACTTTATGAGACGAAACATCAATAGCATTACATATGCGGATGGTCCAGTATTGATTGCAGACAATGAGCAGGATCTGCAACATTTAGTAAATGTGGTTCTTGCACACTAGGGTTATTATTACATTGTAAGAGGACACAGATTATAGTCGTCACTAGAAATAAGGGAATACCTCAATGTAATATACAGGTAAATGGGAATAAACAAGTGAATCGGTACAACTATCTCGGAACAATCATAACATCTGATGGGAGATGCCTTGAAGGGAGATTAGAACAAGAATTGCCAGGGTGAAGGTAGCCTTTTACAAGATGGAAACATACTGACCAATAAATGCTTGTCAATTGTAACGAGAAAACGAGTGTTGAAGTGCTACATAGAACCTGTACATTTGTATGGATGTGAAGCGTTGACGATGAACAAATAGGCTTAAAACATCTGATGACTGTGGAAATGTGGTTTCTGAGAAAATTGCAAAGAAGGCCGTGGACGGACAGAAAATCCAAGACCAAGTCCTACAAAAAACAATGGAAATCATAAACTGATTAGATAAATTAGACGTAGACGTAGACTTTTCGAACACGTTATGAGAAGAAATAAATTGTAGAACTTGGTGAAAGCTGGCAAGATTGAGGGGGACAAGAACAAGGGGAAGGCAGAAAAGTAAATATCTGGATGGCTTGGCCACGTGGTAAGGTCGAGACACAAACACAGATCCGATCCGCGACTCTGGTGCTCATGAGAGATAACGAAAAATGACCGCCAACTTGTATAGGCATGTTAGATGATGATGATGATGATGATGATGATGATGATGATGATGATGATGATGCTGATGATGCTGATGATGATGATGATGATGATGATGATGATGATGATGATGATGATGATGATGATGATGATGATGGCATATGGCAGTGCTTACTCTTAGAGTAAGGTTATAGTTCTAAGTCATTCTACAGATACAAAGACACAGTCATATTATATGCACTTATCACAGCGGCTGATCCTTCATTCAAGCATACCTGGTAATTACATGGCAGACAGGCTAGCAAGGAAGAAATATAGACAAGAATTGTGTGAAGAAACACGTCTTAAAACAGCTAAGCAACTATTAAGAACTATAAATAAAGACACTTGGTTGAACAGGTGAACAACTGGAGACACCCAGAGGGAAGTACATACGAATGTGCCTATCCTGATCCCAAAGACAATATAAGCCATCTGACAAAGAAGAACCAGAAAACAATTTTCAGACTGCGAACACAACACATTTCTTTTAACATTCATCTGAATCGACTTCAACAACAGATCCAGAGTGTATTATTAGATATTATAAGTTGTTCAGTCTACAGTCAGATAAAAGGAAAACTTCATATTGCACAAAACAACAGTTGATAAATGCTTGGAGGTATCATTAGATAGTATTGAATTGGACTGAAGGATCGCACTGGATCAAAGAACAATAACAACAAAAACAACATTCTCAACAAAAACATAATGTGCCATTAACGATCGTAGAATCTGTGACATCTTTTCAATGGTACTATGTCTCTTTATAAAGTCGCATATAGTTACTGTAGTTGTCTTCTAAGAAAATAAAATCCAAACTGAAAAAAAATTACATATATACCCTTAGGATAAAGATCCTCTCGTATCACAGGTCCTTGCACAGATGTCACAGGTATGACTTCACGGCTGTTTTAGCAATAAACGTCTATGGAAGGTTAAGCGCATCACAAGCGTTGTGACCCATGTTTTCAGTAAATAAAACCGAATATCTACGGTGATAAGCCGGATGTCCACATTTGAAGCCTTGTTATAGAAGTTCCTGTTTATCTCGTTCAATTATAATGCACACAATATTAGAATATAGCACCACTTCGGAGTATGTTAGACCATAGCCGTGCTCGTCTGGTGCGCATTTTTCATCATCATGATCATCTAGTGCCTTGCCCGCTGGCGTCGGCGATCATGCTTCTCCACAAATTATGATCACCGACATCATGGATCAATTTGTGTCGCTTAAAAGCTTAAAAGTCGACAGAGTCGACTTCATTGCACCGGGTTTTATCCCATATGGTTCGGTCTCTTTCCGCAGCGCGGAAAGCGTCACACCAAGCACGAACTCCGTAGCTCTAGCGATGACCCACAAGAGTCTCCGAAAAATTTAACTCATGAACCGAAGGACGCGGCCCGGAATCGAACCCACAACCTTCGGAGCCTGAGTAAAACGGCTTGACCACTTTTCCACAGAGACTCCCATGGATCAATTCTTCCGTGCCATGACACAAAACTGTCAATAATCTTTTCACGCATCTTCCTCTATCTCTCTTTCCGCAAATCTTTCCGGTTGTCACAACATGTTCCAGTATTTGTCTTCTAATAACATAGCCAAAAACGATGACTGCCTCTTTCTGATGATTGAGATAAGTTGTCTTTGCGTCTCAGAATCCCTTAAAACGTACTGATTGCTCTGTTTGGTTGTCCAATTAATTTGTTCATCATCATACCAATTAAGGATCACAATCAACTACGAATAAATTTAAAATGTCACCTACTTTGCCCCCCCCCCCATCTTCAACAATATGGGGACCGCTCAAATGAAGTTAGCAATGCAGACATTAAAGTGACTGGCACCTTGCAGTATTGACAGACGATAGTTTGTAAAATGGAGTTTACCTCTCCGTAGCACAAAGCCTGGGCTGAATTTAGAGATCATGTGTTGCCTATACAGCAAGATCCCTCTCTCGGCCTGCCTAGTTTACTCCAGAGGAAAGGTAACACCAATACATCTGGAACAAGACAAGTTGCAGAAGCTGCCGGATCAGCAAAGCAATACTCTAACTGTCCGCCTGTCGGAGCTTCCATCCTAGACCAGTTGCTGACCGAGGCTTAAGGCCTGGTCTGCCCTGCCATGACATTATGTCTTAAGGCTGCATTTCCTCACACTAGGGTAAAGCTTGTACCCTCCCAATTGCACTCTTCCACCAAAAGCCGTTGGCATAATGTGGGGTGTCGGGTTTGGTGAGTGCCGCCCAACATTCAGCGCGAACAAAAAGCAGGTAGTACCGTCAACTGTCATACGGTAGCTCAGTCATATCTGACTAAGACCTACCGTTAAAGATATTAACTGGCCATAGCAATATGGTGATTAAATGGTAATAAGAATATATGTTACAACACAACAAGCTTATTAAAATAACAATGTTACGAACATTCATAACGATAAAAGGATTAGTAATTACTGCGTTGTGTTCACAGGATCACACATTCCGATGCTTAACCTTTAACAGTATAAATGACGGGAGACCAATTGCTTGGCCATGAGAATCGCTTATGAAAAAAGGGGGATTTTCTGAATAGTATAGGGATGGGATGGGACGGAATGGGACAGGCATAAATTACCATTGGATGGGACAGAAAACCACGTCTCATGGACAAGCCTGCCTGGCTTGGCCATGGAAATGTTATTCCCATGGGAATCCCATGGGAAAGTCGCATGGGACGGAATGGGAGGGGACATGCATAAATTACCACGCAATGTAAATTATGTCCCATGGACAAGCATGCCAATTGGGCCATCAGTGAGACCGGGGAGCCCGGACACGGCCATTGACCTGGCACTTGTATCTCAAGAGGCGGCATCAGACAAAAACAAACATGGAGTATGGGGACCATGGATGCGACCACCTCCCCTGTTCTGTACTGGTACCTAGATCCAACAAAGCCAAGGCTATAAGAGCCGGCAAGAAATTCAATTAGGATCGCTATCACATTACGTTCATGGGACGCCTTAAATCACAGGGACGGTCTAAAACAAGAAGAAGAATCTTAACATATTCACCATGGTAGACAAAATAAATGGAGCAATTATGGAGGGGCCGGCTGCCTGGCTGAGGGGTTAGCAGCTTTCTCCGTTAACCCCGAATACTCTCGTGGTCGACGTGAGCGCAAGAGAATTAGAAGTGGTTCGAGTCGCGCCAGTGACTTATGAGAGTATGGAGCCGGTCGCTCAGAAAGTCGTGGCGTGCTGATGAGCGTAATCTAGCCTAGGAATCAACATACAGCTGAAAGATGCTGGTGTTGACCGCAATATCCTGAAACAGGATGGAAACGCGGGGGAAAAAAATTATGGAGGGAAAAGCAGGAGGCTATAAGGAATTGGCAGAGAGTGCGGAGAGCAACCAGTACAGTTGATACAGAATTGGAGAAGGGCTGAAGGAAGGAAAACGGTAAAGGTGCAGTATTTTAAATTCCAAGCAGCAGAGGCCAAAAAGATGAATTGGGAACAGTTTATAAGTGAAGTCTGTGGGTATGTGACATTGGGGAAAATTCTGGAAGCTGCAAAGACAGATGAACAAAAAAGGCGCATCCCTCTACACATAGTACACTATATGATGACAACATATGACCTATGAGAACTGACGAAGACAAGGGGGAGGGATTTCTTGCACGATTTCTAAAACAAACTGATTAGCAGGACTGGGCTACGGTCAGAGAGGCCTGTCACAGGCCATTAGGAATGATTACTTCGAAGATATGATACGGGTAGAGGATATTACATGTTTGCTGAAGAGAACTAAAGCCACAGCACAAAGCCCGGGTGAGGTTAGGTACACACATGTGAGGAACATAAGCGATGGTGACTTGGAGGAGATGGTGTTTTGTTTCAACCTTAGCATGAAAACGGGAGAAATACCCTAAGATTTGTTGCACAACTACCTTGTCTCACTCCCAAAGTCAGGCAAGGATCATTCAAAACTAAAGGGATATTGAATTATAACAATGCAAAATACCTTTGGCAAAGTACTCGAGAAGATAGTAACATGTGAGCTCAGTACCTTTTGGAAATTTGTAAACTTCTCTCAAAGGGTTTGGGAGTTACCGGCCTGGGAAGGACACCTGGGCCAATGCGGCAACATTTGAATTCGAGGTCTATGAGGCTTCCAGAATAAACGAGAGGCAGTGGCGGTGGCATTTGACCTTGAAGATGCTTACAATAGGGCTAGGTATTTTTGTTTTATATACACTCTTTTGGACATGGGAGCCTGTCCTTGGACTGTCAAATGGATTTCGGCAGTACTTTATGAGTGTAAACTTGCACTTAGCATGGGTCCATGGACTTCTGATCCTTGTACAGTTACACCTTGGCTGCCACAGGGATCTGCTATGTCCCAGTGCTCTTTAACGTACACATCAGTAAAGACGCAGCATTTGAGGCACCAAGAATTGGTAGAATCTTGACATAAGCAGATGATGTGTACAGACAGTGAAGAGAAATGGGAAGAATAGCTGAAGACTTACAGTCGGCAGTAAACAGGGTGGCGGATTGGTGCGTGGATTCAAGGGCCGCAGTAAATATAGACACGGCATCGGTTGTGTGGTATTCCCTGGATAAACGAATCGTGAAGGCAGATGTTCTATGTGTTATATTGAATAAACATCCTTTCAGTAGAGAACGAACAGACTTTATTTTCAAAGGGTAACAAATTGGGCACGCAGGCCCGTCTTACATTCGGCCCTTCCACTCACTCAGCTTTCTTTCATCAACAGTGCATAGGAAAAAAACATTGTCACATGAATTTTGTAAACATAAACAATGCATATTACTATGTTATGAGACACATCCACCACCCACCCACACATCCCCCATTCACCCCAACTCCCCCACCCAACCACACACATAACCCACACACACACATACATTCCCCCACCCATCCACCACATCCCTACACCTACACATCTCCCCACCCACACACACTTCTCACCCACCACACATCCCATCCACCCACACCCCAAGCACACATACATTCAATAACCCACACACCCCCCACCTACACACATCTCCCCACCCACTCACATATCCTCTACCCGTCCCATTACCCACCAACAATCACTCACCCACATATCCTCCTCCACCCACACACCTCCACCCACCCAGCCAAACACACGTTCCTTAGCCACACACACATCTCCCATCAACTCACATATTCCGCACCTACCCACACACAAATTCCGCACCCACCCACATAATCTCCCATCTCCCCCAGCCCATTCACAGATCCCGAGCCCACACCTACAAACATCCCCCACCATCTCCTAACCTGCACACTCACCCACCCACATATCCTCTACCCACCCACACATCCTCTACCCACCCATCCCCCAACCAAACATTCCTTAACCACACACCCTTACTCATATACAATCACCCACCCACACATCCTCTACCCAATCACACATCCTCCATCCACCCATCCCCCAGCCACACATCCCTTAACCACACACCCCTACCCATATACACACATACCCACTCACGCACAATCTCCCCACCCATACACACATCCCTCCCACACATCCCCACCCACCAACACATCCCCCATTCACAAACACACACCTCCCATCCACGCACACACAACCCACACACACATCCCCAACTCATACACTCATCCCCAGACACACGTACTTATCCCTCAACCACTAACACCCACACATCCCTTACCCACTCATCAACACATACATCTCCTATCTACCCACCCACACTCACACACCCCAACCACCCATCTAAGCACACATCCCCACCCTCACACACATCCTTCACCCACCCGAAAACCTAACCACACCTTCACCCACCCACACACACATCATTTATCCACAACCAGCTCCCCTCCCACACAACACCACACCCACACACATCCCAAAGACACATCCCTCACCCACACACACATCTCCCCACACATCTCCTACCCATCCACACATCCCCCAACTACAATCACCCTCACTACCCACACATACATCATCCATCCAGCCACACACCAACACCCAGCCAGACATATCCCCCATCCACAGACACATCTCCAAATCCACCACCCACACCCATCATGCACCCCTCCCCAACCCACATACATCCCCCACACATATCTCACCCACACACACTCCCCACCCATCCACCCAAACATCCCACACCCATACACATCCCTCACCCACACCCCCAAACCCACAACCACCCCCACCTGCACACATCTTCCCACCCACCACATATCCTCACACCCACATCTTCCCACCCATACATATACCCCCACCCATCCCATAACCCATCATCAATCATCCACCAACATATCCTCCTCCACCCACTCACCCACAACCACCTAGCCAAACACACATCCCCACCCACACACACATCTCCTCGCCAACCCATACATCCCGCACGTACCCACACACAAATCCCCCACCCACCCACACAATCCCACCCCACCCACCCACACACACATCCCCCCATCCCCCAACCTACTATTATGATCAAACTCCAACACTTTATACACACATACAGTGACGATTGTCGTGAGCATTGTCGCAAAATTGTAAAGAAAATGGAGAAAAATTGTACATATACATTTTGTAACTTAAAAATTAGTGATGCAATTCAACTCTCTCTCTCTCTCTCTCTCTCTCTCTCTCTCTCTCTCTCTCTCTCTCTCTCTCTCTCTCTCTCTCTCTCTCTCTCTCTCTCTCATACTCTCTAATTCTCTCACCCACTCTACTCTCTCTCTCTCTCTCTCTCTCTCTCTCTCTCATACTCTCTAATTCTCTCACCCACTCTACAGTGATGTACATGTGTTCATGTTATAAATTATAACATCAGTTGGCATTCAAAATGGTAATATGAACATGAGAATACACAACATATATGGAATAGCATGTTACATGATATGCGTGCTCTTAAATCTCTCTCTCTCTCTCTCTCTCTCTCTCTCTCTCTCTCTCTCTCTCTCTCTTTCTCTGTCTTTCTCGCTCTCTTCTCACTAACACACACCCATAGACACTCACAAACAATGGCCGCACACATACACACATTAACAATACCATTCTTCCACTGTCTTCTCTCGTTCGCTCACTCCCCCCCCCCTCTCTCTCTCTCTCTCTCTCTCTCTCTCTCACTCTCAATCACTATTTCACCCATTAAGTCACTCTCTTCATCTTTCATTTACTCAATATCACACTCTCTTTCACTCTAACTCACACACAGACAGACACACACCCTCTCGCTATCAAATACACACTCCCTCGCGTGCGCAAGAAAGCATATACACATACACACACGAGCATACACACAATATACACACGCAAATACACACATATCCCCACGCACACATACACACCCATATACACATACTTACACACACACACACAAATACACACTCCCTCGCATACACTGCATGCATGCACACATACACACAATCATGCACTCACATACACGAACATATATATATATATATATATATATATATATATATATATATATATATATATATATATATATACGCACATACACACATATACACCCGCACATACATATAAACACACGCATACATTTACGCACACATATAAACATACTTACACTCACAAGCACACATACAAACACACATTTACACACACTTACACATACACACCCACATTCAGACGTGCACACACATACACACACGCATACACACATATGGACACACGTACACACTAACCCATCCACCCACACACTTACTCACACATACACGCTGCCTCACATAATCTCACCCTCTCACTCACTCATTTACTCTCTAAACCACACTAACTCACTCTCTTACAAGCACAGACAAGTACACAGACACACACACACATTCACCCACTCTCTCTTTCTCACCCTTCAATCACCTGCACATCCCACACCTCCCCACCTCTCACACATCTCCCCTCCCACACAAATCTCCACCCATAAACACATTCCCCCCCCCCCCCACACACACACACCCGACATACCTTCCCCATACACATCCCCGCCCACACATCTCCCCACCAACTCACACATCCTCCACCTACAAACATTCTCGCCACCCACACATACATTTTCCACCCACTCACATTTACCCCATCCACACTCACAGACTCTCACCCACGCAGACATAGAGAGAGAGAGAGAGAGAGAGAGAGAGAGAGAGAGAGAGAGAGAGAGAGAGGATAGAGAGAGAGAGGGGGAGAGAGAGCAAACTGAAGTACTTGGGAATCACCTTCGACAGAAGTATGTCTTTTAAGGATCATGTTGGGGATTTGGTGGTGAAAACTGGAAAGAGACTTAATGCACTGGAAGCGAAGGTAGCAACGGGGGTAGAGCAGAGGATACTTTACTTGCTCTTTCAGTACTTAATAATTTCAGTCATTGAGTATGGATTGGGGCGGCTGAAAGTATCAAAGAGCCAGCTTGAAAGGTTGGAGCGCATACAAAATGCGACCATGCGGGTGATCATGAGGTGCACAAAGGACACACCAATTATATGCATGAGGCATATCCTTGCACTACCAACAATTGCGGACAGGCACAAGGTCTTCAAGCCAAATGGTACCTGAGAGTTGCTGCAGACAAGGGTCACTCCCTGCATGAAGCCATGGATATGTTCAAGGTGATAGAATAAGAAGAGGCAGGTCCTGGATGGCGCAGGCAGTAATATCTATCAGCCAGGTGTGTGAAATAGAGAATATCAGTCATGAAAAATAGTGGGTACAGGTACCGGAAGACATGTCGGACTGGTACAAAGCAATAGTAATATTGGGTCGTGAGTGCAGATAATGGGCAGCAGGCCGCACGGAATTTGAAGTGCAACAACTGATCCAGAGCAACACACATCAAGGTGACATAGTGATCTACACCCATGGGTCAGTGGTGAGAAACAGACGCAGTGGCTGGGGCGTCATTGCGAAGGTGAACGGGCGATGCTTGATAAATGAGAGATTGGCAAATGTGACTACGACCTCCAGCATGATAATGGAGGTGAGGCAGTCATATCAGTCTTCCGATGGTTGGAGCAGACTGCTGCAACACACGTTGTATTCATTACGTACTCAAAGAGTATGCTTAGTAAGATGTAGAAAGAAATGTTTCGTGTGGAATTGCTTGCCTTGCATTAGAGGTCACAGAATGTGAGAATTGTATGGGTGTTTTGCCCTGGGCATGCGGGAATCCAAGGTAATGACCAGACTGATAGTCTGGCAGAGAATACGCCTCTCGGTGGTAGATTTCCTATGGACAAGGCAAAGGTGGTTGTGCGAGTGTGGGACCAGGTGGAGAAGGCCATATGTGGAGACAACGATATGGCGAGAGATCGGCAGGGGTTCTGGACGAATGTCCAAACTGAGAGGGGAGACCAGCAGAACTTTCAGTCAGATGGCAGTTGGAACGGTTAGCAGTGTGACACTTCGCTGGTTGTTCAACGAGGGGAAAGAAAACGTGTGGGAATGTCCTGAGTGCAGTGATGTCTGTTCATAGCTCAGCTCAACTCAACTTGGGGGACAGTCAAAGGCTAGGGAAAGCAAACCAGAAAAAAGAAATGCTTGTCGAAGTCGGATGTACTGAACCTGGCTTGAGGAAACAGTGCAACTCAATTCACCAAATGATGCCAATAATAATAATAATAATAATAATAATAATAATAATAATAATAATAATAATAATAATAATAATAGCATCTTTTAGTACGATTTGAGTATATGGGTTGAAGCGTCCTATAAGTAAAAAAAAAAAAAAAAACAACAACTTTTTGACGGATTCTGTTCTCCTTTGCTTCTAGATGTAGTCTCCGTAGATATTATAAGGCAGGGATATAATTTTGTGAACAGTGTTACACAATGACATGGAAATATATATGCCCATAATTAACTTAGGTTGCTACAAAATGGGTATTGTTTAGAGGCTAACGTCCACATCTGTAGAGGAGGCACTTGATAACGAGTATTACTATGATTATGTGGTAGTGATAGTTGTGGGACTCTATTAAAATTTTGGATGGTACATGAATGGAAAAGAGATGACATCAGTATTTTATTAATCCTGGCCTTCGTATGTTTCATTTAAAATAAAAACGGTTGCAGTAAGTTGAGGAGTGGCCGTTCAAATGTTGCTGATCTGTTAATAGAATTTTACACAACAGACTGAACGTGCGTAAAGTGCGTGGCCTCTGGTTCCGCGACAGTTGACACGTGAACAGCAGCACATGAGTTTAAGATGCTGCCTATAGTTGCTCAAAAAAGTATAAGGGAGACAAATATTCACGACCACCGTGACAGTAGATGAGACTTGGGATTACTAAGATGTTCCCGGAATGCACAATGTTTAGTTTACAGCACAATATTTAGTTTACAATGGAAACCCCGATTGTTCCAACATCTGTCAATCCGAGAGCACACACACACAAAGTTTGTTGCATATATTATTAGGACATTGCAGTTAACCCCAGCTTTGTTTGGCTGTTCGAGATTTCTAGGCAAGTTTTCGTTCTTGTTCTGTAGTTTGCCATTGCTGTCTGAACGACCGGCACTCATACTTTTTTGTATAGGAAACCAACGCAAGGCGTTCAGCTTCCACAGCTGTGTTTCAAACGCAGTATGCTGGATTACGAAGTGCTTTTGTAACGCCATCGCCACAGAGTCGACTGAGCACACAAACCTGCAGAAAAAGTGATGCTGATTTTAGGGAAACCAGAGGTGTTCTATTGTGGCAACACTGCTAACCAATACTGTGCAGATCTGCTTATAAAACTAAAAAAAAAAAAAAAACGAAAAAAAAAAAACACACACACACACTGGGACCAGAAAACTTAGAATAGCACTAAACAAAAATCTTCGTTTGCTTCAAGAAAACGGGTCCTCTCATAGAGTACGGTTTGCACAGCTAATAGTCAAAAACGTGATAATTGAGATTCTTCCACACCCAACCCTATTCTCCGGGTTTAGTTTCATTTGACTTTTTATCTTTTCCTACAAATAGTTCACATGAAATCGTTCTGAAAGTGATGGAGACGACGTACTGACATATAATAACTGGTTTAGTTTGAAAAATAGGGTGTTATTTTCCCAAAGCATTTTCAAGATGAATAAATGTGTCGAATCAAATGGTGGATATATTGAAAAGGATTTAAACATGATTCAGTTTCAGCATTCTAATGACGTTCCCTTCAATGCCAGGATAAAAACGTATGGTCTGCTATAGCGAATATATTCCTTATTTACATTAGAACTATGGCGAGTCTATTTAACTTATGCAGAGTAAATGAATTGCAAAAATGTACGAAATAAATCTCAAACCATTTTTTTTTCAATTGACATTCTTTCATAGACTGTTTGCTTTGCCTCGTGTTACATATATTCCTCTACATCGTAGTAATAGAGCTTTGTCTATCCAGTTTCAGCTCGCAGTTTAAACCGACTGCTATGTACTAAGTCTCTTTACCGCACAGGCTAGCCGTCCCGATGGTTATGTGTTCGAATTCTATTCGAGGCGGGATATTTTACAAGTGACCTGGCGTTTCTATTCGATGCGGCCTAAGATGGATACCAGGAAATGGTATTAATGACATTATTCAACGAGTGTCGATTATCCTATACAATTATTGGACTAACACCATTCATCCAATACGTCTCACGTCGTGAAATGGGGGTCTTTACTTATTTTTACGTCCTTGTCCACCCTTACACTGGGCTACCGCCATGTGCAGTGGCTAGCATGCTTGCCTACCTTTCCAATGACCATGTGTTTCAATCGTCCTGTACGGCGAATATGCTTTTAATTGACCTGGGAAAACGCGCATAAGTGTCTTTTATTGTTATTTTCCAGTCGTATACCACATGTACCAAAATCGACTGGCTGGAGTGGAGAAGGTGTGGGCGAAAAAAAGGTGGGATGAGGGAGGGGGGGGGGGGAGACAGAGATTCTTTTTAAAACAAGAATCAAAGCAGAATTCTATATCCTGAATAGCAATTCGTATTTGGGCAATTGCTTACCATTTATACGTGAATGACGAGCAATGGACCCGGCTGATATCCTGAACGCTCTACGGGATGCAGGACAAGTAAATGACGCAAGGGATGGGTGTGATTATGCAACTTTGACTAGACTGTAAGAACATTAAGTCAAACGGGGCCGATATAGATTAAAGATCCAAGCGTGAAGCCAAAGAAGAATATTCTACCAACACATAACAAGTGACGTCATTCCCTACAAACTGAGAGAGATACTAATGAAAGGATATGAGCACATATTCTTTAATAGTTTGATTTGCAATGGGGATGATCAGTTGACTGGCACCTTGCCGTCTTGATAGGCGATAGTTTGTAAAATGAAGTTATACCTTTCCATTGCACAAAGGCTGAGCTGAATTTAGAGACCATGTGTTGCCCATGCACCATGATCCCTCTCTCGGCCTGCCTAGTTTACTTCAGAGGAAAGGTAACACCAAATACATCTGGAACAAGACAAGCTGCAGAAGCTATCGGATCAGCAAAGCAATACTCTAACTGTCCGCCTGTCGGAGCTTCCATCCTAGACCAGTTGCCGACCAAGGCTTAGGGCCTGGTATGCCCTGTCATGACATTTAGTCTTTAGGGTGCATTTCTTCGCACTCGAGTAAGTCTTGTACACTCCCAATTACACTTCTCCGCCCTAAGCTGTTGGCACAATGTAGGGTGATCGCCGCCCAACATTCGGCGCTAGCAGAAAGCAGGTAGTACCGTCTACTGTCATACGGTAGCTCAGTCATATCTGACTAAGACCTGACATAAGACATGATATGTTGACTAACTAACTAACTAACTAACTAACTAACTAACTAACTAACTAACTAACTAAATAACTAACTAACTAACTAACCAACTAACTAACCAATTAACTAACTAACTAACTGACTGACTTACTGACTGACTGACTGACTAACTAACTTACAAACTAACCAACATGGATAAAAAGAGAACTTGAACAACAACAAAAATGGCAGATGGAAACTTATAATCAACAATGCTTGTCTTTTATGACGTGGTCCAGTGACATACTGGGCTATTCCCCTCCCAACTAATACAGTAGGCCGTGTTCAAACCACTGTAGTGGTATATAATTTTTACGAACCATACAATTCTAGGGTCTGCTCAGTATCGTAAACTGTGCTGTGTATATTATCATGACATTCTGACAATTATCTGGAAGTAAGAATGCTAACGAAGAAGGAGAAGAAGTGTCTAGCATCCCAGTTGGATGTGGAGTAAAATGTTTGTTTATCAGTACTGGGTCACCGTGCTGACGCAATTAGCCAAGCTGTGTCGTTCACTGTGTCCACCTCTTTAGCCGCGCCTTCGATCCATGTAATAATATGTTGGGCTTTGAAGACTGACACTAGCGGAAAGCAACCCTGACTTGACACATGTGTCACTGTAAGTTACCAACAAACTACATTACAATGGAACTCACTAAAACTTACAGCCCCATTCATCTATACGGCATAACTGATGAGAAGGATAAAAATTAGGTGTGCTGGGGCCTAATTGCATTATATGTTTACTATTCAGTGAATGCGTGATAGAATTCAGGTTAGCTCATACAGCGCATTTTTGGAGATCTTGCCGCTGGTAAATATAGCTAGCTTATAAGACAGATAAAGCGTCACGGGCAAAGATTGCTCTGTCATGTTGGTGTACACCTTAAATGCACACAATTTGCCCATACTTTGCCCATTCTCCCGCCTAATGTGAGAGTGTATTTGCTTAACGATGACGAAGCCTTCCTGCGCACCTGTAACCAAAGTGTAGGCAGTATTGCAAAGGTGGTAACAGTTTTGGGAAGGAAGGAGGCGAGAGGTGCAAAAGATAACCTTTTCTTTTTGCTTGAGATTCTATACGATTTCTGAAGAAGAAAAACACGCGGCTATGTTGTTAATATAAATCTAACACAACGACGGGGCGTTCTGGTGGGGGTGGAGTTTGAAGTAGTGTGTTAAACTTTACTTATCCTGAAATAAAATCATCGTTGATACTGTTCTGCCACTGGGACAGACACTTGAAGAACTGTTTAGTTAAATTAGGTTCCATACGTTGTATGTCCGTGTCATGTATTTTATGGGGGACGTAATTACTCCTTCTACTAGGTTTATAAAGCAAAAATAGTATGTGGCGTGACGAACACAAGGGCTTAATCAAATAATGTATTTGTTTCCCACATTTTAATAGGGCAAAGTTAACGTTCCAATCCGCACCCTAATGTGGGCAACATAGGATATTTTAGGCGGTATAGTTAACAGGACTATACATAATTGCTATTTCGTGAAGTAGTGTAATACATATAATCAGAATAGCCACTATAAAACTAGTATATACATAATAATATATATCTAACGACAGTAAGTTTAGAACGATTAGTATAGGTACAATTAATATTGTAATATTCGTGGCAGAGAAACCTTTAGGTATTTCATACTGTTTCGTTTGCTTCTTTTCTTTTAACAGACAGAGGATTATTTGATCAACGTCAGCGAAGTTTAAATTTAGACTCTTTCATCCAGCATCTACGTGCTAACTGAAGTATTTACTAGGGAACTTATCTAAATTACCAGTAGGAAAAAGCAACATAAAATATCACCCGAACTGAATTTAACGAAACAAATTTAACAAGGAATTGGAGTTAAGTTATTATCAGTTGAAATTTTGCTAGTTAAAATATTCCAACAAAATGACACGAGTCAAGTCACAAAATTCTGAAGTCACGTAAGTTGGTTATTAATGTAATAGTCACGATTATGTGTGCTTAATGATTAAGTTATTTTCGGTTAAGTGTTTTATTAACAAAACCATGAGTACAGAATTCTAACAGCGACATCATTGTATTGTTCCTGTATGTAAACAGTAAATGATTGGTCAACGAGTGCCTTGTCCACAATTGAAGTTAGGTTAACTGTTTTCTTATAGCTTCTTTCTTGTGTGTTACATTTACAAAAGGTTCTTCTTCAAGCTTTAATTAATGTAAGCAGTAAGTAAGCGTAAATGTCCCTGTTACACACCTTTAGGTATATTGGACATATAGTGCCAGTCCCATCTTTGTATAGACCAATCGGTACCCAGGGATGACCTGGTTAGTATCACACTGACCGTTCAATTAACGAAGGCTACTCTAAAGTAAAGGAAATTCACGAAAATGTCTTGGGAAATGAAGGCGACCGGTGTTATGTTGATCATATCACGCTTCGCTTGCCGATTGGTCTATTAACATTTGAGTCTAGCACATATGTCCAATAGGCTTTATGTGTATAATAGGTCCTTTACTTGAATTTTTACTCTCAAATTAAAAGGATAAATGAGAGTTGAACACCCAGAGTAATCTGACTCGTAGCAAAATAATTAAAGTGAAATCAATCAGAATAGCCTGAAACGCGAGGAGGAAACTTGAAGGTTCTCAATAAAGTCTTTTCTTTACATTGTTCAGTGTCATTCTATGTCTGTCAGTTTATTTAAATCAATTTATGATTGGTATGTTTATTTAATTTAAGCAATGAGGATTAACTACATCTCCGACTGTAACATAATCTTATTTTCTTTACTCGTTTTCTGGATTACTATAATAACAAAACAAAAGAAAAGGATCCTCTCCCATGCCTTATGGCGTATTTGGTACTATAGTGCAAGCCCGGTATTTGTAAAGACCAATATGAACTCGATGGGTGACGTGGTCAATACGACGTCGGTGGCAGTTACTTCCCAGAACGTTTCATGGTACACATCTTAGGGCTCGTAGACCCGGAGGTCCAGGTCCATTTTTAATAAAAATATCCCAGCCCGGATGTGAAATCGAAACATGATCATCGGGCTAGCCACTGAGCTCCAGGCTTCCTTTCCTGGAAAAGATAGAGTTTTGTTCGAACCCCAAGTTGTGTTCATTCTCTACCATGACGTTATACGGAACTCGGAACCTCTTATAGTCCCTTCCAGGTGATGCTAGTGGGTCATCTCTGTTCACACCCCTCTGTCTCGTGTGCTTTCGATCATTTCTGACACTGATGTTCCTCAATGCCATGATGTCAAACTATCCAGAATATTCTATCTTGGTCTCCCCTTGCCTCTAATTCCCCCCAGTTTACCAGTTGTGGCAACATACTCCAGCATTCCCATTCTCATGACATGCCCAAAGAGTGTGGACTGTCTACGTTTTATGCGAGCAACCTTTCTCCATGTGAGTTACATTTTTTTCAAGATATCGTCATTGGTCTTTCTATTTGTCCACGGTGTTCGCATCATTCTTCAATAAAACTAAATCTCTGCAGCTTTCACATAATTCTTCACTTGTCTAATTGCCATGAACCGCTTCCGTACATCAGGATTGGCTCTGTATAGCTCTTACAAACTCTTTTCTTCACCTCGACTGACAAAGATGGGTGTGCGTTACATAAATATTTACAGGAAAAGCATGTTTGAAAGGCAGATATGAATATTAGGTTTACAGTAATACGACAGTAGCATTGTTACAAAAGAGTTAGTAGCAAATCCTTGCAGGGCTTAGCAGTCAACCCTAGCATTTTTGGCTGTTTGTGATTCCTGAGTCCTGGGCAGGTTTTACATTCAGCAGTTGCCATTCCTTTCTGAACGACCGGCACTAATACTATTGTATGGAAACCAACGCACGCCGGTCTGCTTCCAAATCGCTCACAGCTGTGTCTCAAACGCGGTATGCAAGATTACAAAGTGCATTCGTAACCCCATCACCACAGAGCAGGTTGTAGCCCTGACTAAAATTAAAACACGCAGCGCCACCCAAGCATACGAGATTCTTCTCTTCTTCTTTGCGTTCATCCAGAGTGTTTTTTCAGATGTAATTGCGGTGTGTCTGGTTAGGCACCCTTGGATCGAAACCTTTAGGTCAACACATCCGGCTTTTAGCGTGCATTTTTGACCAGGTTTGCATTCCTGGGAGACTCTCACTTTTGTGGTACCGTCCACCTCCCAGTTGGTCGAGTCGGAACAGTCGGAGACTTAACGGTCATATCCCTCAAAGGAAGGCAGGGACAGTCCATAGCATTTTTCGCCATCCTGGGTGACTTCCATAATTGCAGAGCCGACACATAACGCTCTGGTGCTGGTCTCACCGAGGGAATCGTCACGTCCTGCTCATGGCTGCTTTAATTCCTCACTTCAGTATATTGGGCATTTCGTTCGCCCCGGGCCGTTCCCGCACAAACCAGACAGGTCTGGAGACGGTATCCACTCAGCGAGATTTCGGACATGTGCTTGTCTGCGTGCCCGTCAAAGCTGTTCCAGGCACGGCGGACATTCGGAAAACTACCTAGTCAGAGCTGTTCCGAACAAGAGCGGCATTCGGAAACTAGGTAGTCAGAGCTGTTCCTAGCACGAGAGACATTCGTACGAGACATTTCACTCGGACGTAAATGCGTATTGCCAATTTTTAGTTTGCCACCCGTAGGACGGCACTTCCGGCTTCGGCGGGCATTTTTTAATGAGGTTAACCTTCCTCGAGTTTCGAGGACTTATTTTTGCGATGTCGCCCACATCTCAGCTGGTCAATTTAGAACGATCATCGACATCACGGTTAACCCTCAAGGGAAGGCAGGAGCAGACCATGGGCCTATCCAAGGCTATCCAAGGAGGCTTCCATAATTGCAGAGCCGGCACATGTTGCTCTGAGACTGGGCTCACCCAAGGAGTTGCGACGTCCTGCTCATGGCTGCTTTAGTTCCTCACTTCCATGTGTTGGGCATCTCGCTTGCCACTGGTCGCTCAAGCACACACCAGGAACGGTCAGACTGCGGGCGACATCCACTCGGTAAGCTTTTGCTTTTGACTTCGGACCACGCAATGGATTCGCTAGCCGTGCGTTCCATTTCGTGTTATTGAGACGTTTTTTTCACGTTTGTCTACACTCTATGAGTTAGATACAGACAGTTTTCGTAGCCATTTCATTCGACTGGGACACTTTCTGCATTTTTATTCTCGCTCACGAGGTAGGCTACATGTGGTGCTGGCTCAGCACCTTACCTTCGTGCAGCAATGAACGAGAAACGGCCAGACCCTCTCATCCGGGAATCTCTCATATCCCCCAGCTGAGAGCCTTCGAACAAGTATCAGAACTGGGCATGTAGCGTGCTCAGTATCCTACCTCTATTTTTCGGTAGGTGGGTATCGGCCAGGCTCTCACATTCGAGGGTTTGTGGCTTAGAGGCCTTTAGCCTAAACCCTCGACAGAGAGCCTTAGAGTATTGTCCGGACCAAGAACTTCTGCCTTCGTGTGCCTGATTTAAACTTTTGACTGCTATCCTCAGTCTACCTGCAGAGCAGCAGGTTGTGTCTCTCTTAGTCTGGCCCCTATCCCATAAGCTGTCCGATACGTAGTTTTCATCCATCGGCAAGCACATGGGGTCGATGGGACACGCAAGCTCCCCCACCACGACAAGGTGGAGACACATCGGGGGAGCATACGAGATTCAACAATGTTGATAATCATGCTTTAAAAAAATAACAGGTAGCATAGAGAATAGTGGAATGCTTTAGGAGCTCAGTCAATCACCAGCCAAGGTGCGACGCTTTTTCCAGCCCCACGCACACGCAGATTCTTTCAGCTCCCTCCTCCTTCTCCTCCTTCCTCGAATGATTTATTATTATTTTAATTATACAATATGGGGAGCGCAGTGATGTCTGCGTGATGTATGATGACATTTATAAACAGTAAGTAATTCACTCGTCTTACAGGACGTGATGCGATTTATGAGCATGGTGCTAGCCCAATATTTTTGTAGACCAATCGGCACTCGGGTGATCAATATCACGCCTGCCTCCTTTACTTCCCAAGACGTTTATTTGTATCCATTTTAGGCTGGGTCGACCAGGGAGCTGAGGGGATTTTTGGAAAATAAATTACGGCTTCGATGAGAATTTGAACCCATAACCACGAGTCCTCCAGGCACAGTGATGGTCACCGTGTTACCGCAGTTCCCGGGTCATGTATAGCCATGGATATTCTTCCATCCTTTGGAGATGTCTCTTGTTTCGTTTCCATTGTGTCTAAGAGTTTCATTCCTTTGTGGGAAACCGTCTTGTGATAATGTGTGGGTGGGGTGTGAAGAAGTCAAATTGGCGGCAAGGGCATCCATTTGGTATAGCGAACTGCGGTTGCGAAGGCGGCGACACTACTAAACAGCCTTGGGGAAAGAAGATAGCTTTCTTCCAGCCACATCAAAAGGCGCCATGAGAGTAATCATATCACGATGCACCCGGTGTATGACGTTCACTGTCCTGATGGTAGAGTGGCTGCCGGATAAACGTGCATAACTCCGAATGTGCGGAGCAATTGCTATCAGTGGTGAACACATTTCTTGACGTTGGCGTAGAGGTCGGGTGCAAGGCACGAAAAAGACACACGAGAATCATGACCAGAGTAAATCCATTCCCCGAGAGTGTAGGGAAGCTAAACAGGACGAAATATTCGTGGATGAGTGGCCTCTTATGGTGATCCTTGCTTCACGACGGAGTTTATACTTTTAAAATTCGTTACACAGAAATAAATGTTCTCTTTTTTTTTTTGGCTATTGACATGGCACATTATGTTCTGAATACTCTTCTACTGTTATAATAATACCTAGTGCATTTCACGAGTATCAGATATGGTTTTCAAAATAATGTGTGTTCAGTCGTTCAAATTTCTCTGCCTTCAGGTGTCGCAAACACAAAGAGCACGTAGTTTTTGTAGCCTGACATTCTCTTTAGCGTTTCTATTTCCTCCCAAGCCATAAACGTGTATATTGCTTCCTCATGAATGAATAGAACGGAAGCTTCTTAAGTACATAGAATGGCATAGGAATAGAGCTTTCCTCGAAACGTAGACATCAGAAAGATGTATGCGATGTATCATTAGAAGCTTCAGTGGCGTAGAGGATTCTCCAGTAATCGCTCTTCTGAGTGATATGTGTACGAGTCTAGGTACACTGCTGATCGGCAATTAGAAATGTGATGACATAAACTAAAAGGAGAATAAATATTGCTCTGCAAAAGCTATAGCAATTACAATTTTTATAGATTGAAACATAAAAGTCGGAGTACAGAGAGCATGCAAATATCACGTGGAAACAGAACAATAAAAGTCGGAACGCATACAACATGCATATATCACATGGAAACACAGAAGTGAAACTGAGAAATTTAACAAATAAGCTGGAAAACTTATTTGTATCTTTGAATGTTAGTGTAACAGAATATCATTAACAATTCATTGGTCGGAAAAGATTGATTGATTGATTGATTGATTTAGGAACCCACATCACAGCATTCGGGACATTCCCATAAGCGCTCCGTCCCCATCCTCAGCAGCCAGCGAAGAGTTCCAACACTAATAGTTCCAGTAGCAATCTGATTATATGTCCGTCTCGCCTTTCCTCTGAGCGTCGAGCGTCGGCCAGATCCCCTCGTCACACCTGGATGGAAAACAAACAGAGCTTTCCGGCCAAGAACTAAATATTTAAAAATAGTGGTTATTAAGACAAATGACAAAAGGTTACCAAATAACAGCATATCACAACAAGCAATGATGTACAGACCAGATGGAAGCAGAGGAAGAGGCCGACCACGTAAACGATGGCTGCAGGGAATAACAGAATCCATTTGAATATCGATACATGAAGCCTGAGTGAGATGAGATGAGATGAGAAGACAAATGATATTGATGAAATTGAACATTTTGTGCATGGAAAAAGACCGAGACGTCATGCAGTTTATTAGCCTATTGTCTTCGGTGTGCATAATATAACTGTTTTGTTTCTTCTTGGTCCATGATATCCTGAGAATTTGTATGTGACATTCAAGTTCAAAAACCATGATTTTATTCTTCAGTAATTGCGAAATGGTCCTTTACTTCATAAGTTCTCCAGGTTTCTCAAATAGATCACACAGGAGAAATCATCCTCGGACAGTTTTTGTTAGCTTCGTCCGTCTAACTGCCGTTGTGCTAGTTCAGCAGAAGTGAAATAATAATGTAGCTTTCCCAGGTTTACCAGAATGTTACAGAATGTTATAGGTAACGGCTTTTCAAGGCACGGAGCAACAGTTTAACCACACTAAACATGTCTTTGTATACTCCAAGTGTTAATTCAGTTAAGCAGGCCCTAGTAGATATTCCTGGCCACGAAATCATTTAAGCCACCAAATAGTAATACAAGCCAATCAGTCATGTAAAATACACAGTCAGGGAAAGGATCAGCGCATAATTTCATGACAAAAACTGCAAAAACAAAGAAAAAGCCAAATTATCTACCTAATTACCTACCTACCTGCCTGCCTACCCTCCCAACCACCCACCTACCTACCTGTCTACGTGCCTTCCTACCCACCTGCCTACCAAACAATCAATCTACCTGCTTATCCACCCATCTATTCATCTATCCATCCGTTCGTCTATCTGTACGAATGCCTGTCTGTCTGAATGTCTGTCTAATTATATGTCTGTCTGTTTAATGCCTGCCTGTCTATTCGCCCACCCGTTCGTCCATTCATCCGTTCGTCTGAATATCTTTGTTTCCATATACATATCTACACATATCTGTAAACACGCTCTCTTTTCTTCTCTCTCTCTCTCTCTCTCTCTCTCTCTCTCTCTCTCTCTCTCTCTCTCTCTCTCTCTCTCTCTCCCTCTCTCTCTATATATATCCCTCTCTCTCTCATTCTTTCTCACGCTTTCTGTCTCAGAAATGATATATTTAATAAGCTGGGTCGGGGTGAATACAGAACTAATTATGTGTCCAATATATATATATATATATATATATGGTCATAGATGCAACATTTGGATAGAAAATTAGTTGTGTAAACAGCCGGGCTCCGCTCATCGTCTGGGCTAAAGCGCTAACTTTGATCCACACTTGGAAAACAGCGGGAGTCTATGCCATATTCAGATCACAGACGTCAAAGGCTCCTAGATTTAGCAAGTACAGTCATGGAAGTCCCAGAAATAACCGCCAAAAATAAACAAACTGAATCAGAACAAAGAGCACTTTTACTTCACATGCTCAGAGAACATAATCTCTCCAACATCTGAACATGGGTGTTTACAGACGGTTTTGCCAAAAAGACCACACAAAAGGAAAGCAACGGAATCTACATAACATACTAACGTAAACTCAGAAATACACTCCATCACGACAGGAGAAATCTGTACTATCTTCAGGTAGCGACAACTGCCCTACTTAAAGTTGTAAAGACCCTAAACAGTCGAATCGAAATAAGCCAGAATGTATTCATGAAATGAAAGACAACATTGTAGTGCCGTCTATAAGAGTAGAACTAGTCAGGTAGTAGATACCAGCCCACTGTAATATCCATAGAAATGAAAAGGCAGATGAGCTAGGAAAAGCACGACCCACGATCAACCCTATCCATCGCAGAGCTTTAGGGAGGCAGAACACCACTAAAGTAATCTATGATGGTGAACTGTAGGTAAGACAAAAAACTGCAGAGAGAGCATGCATAAGATCGGCAGGCATGCGCAGACCAGAATCTTTCCGACTCGAAACAGAACATTGTAGTCTCAGAGTACACCTCCACTGAAAGGGTCTCTTTGGTTATGTCAAGTACAGATATAGAGCACCAAAGCAAATCCAAAAGCATATTTTACAAGACTCTCCTGACCTCGCTAGAAGTGAGAGAAAATCTGACCCACAAGAGGAACCCTTATTCTTAAACTCTGAAGGACAAATGAAGACGTCCCTTTTTGTAGCCCTTGCTGGAATAGCCGCACAGCAAACATTGTTAGCTGAACAATAAGAAACAAGAATATATATTTCGCAATATTTCGCAAAACCCCTAAATTGACTAAAGGTATGGTATAGTGAGAATACACACCATATCCATCCATCATGTGCCATGCCGATAAGCGTGGGCTGTCATGATTCGCCATTTTACTCGATCACCAGAATCGTGGAACAGCTCAGTGTTCTTGTCTTGGCCATGCCACGTGGCCAAGCCTTCCAAGTATGTACTTCTCTGTCTACCCTTTGTTTTCTTCTCATCAATCATGCCAGTTATCACTAAGATCTCCAATTCATTTCTTCTCATAACATGCCCAACAAATTTTGACTGTCTACGTCTAATTTCTCTAATCAATTCACGATTTTCATTTGTTTCTTGTAGGACTTGTTCATTGGTTTTTCTGTCTGTCCAAGGTATTCTTTGCATTCTCCTTAGAAACCACATGTCCACAGCCATCAGGTGTTTTTTCAGCTTGACTCGGGCTCAGAAAGTTGTGGGTTCGATTTTGGGCCGCGTCCTTCGGTTCACGGGTGCATTTTCTCGGAGACTCCTAAAGGTCGTCACCGGAGCTACGGAGATCGTGCTTTGTGCGACGCTTTCCACTCTGGGGAAAGAGACTGAGAAAAATATTGGATAACAACCCGGTACAATGAAGTCGACCCTGTAGACTTTTAAGCGACTTTTAAAGCTTGACGGCTTAAAGTGAGACATTGTCCACGCTTCACATCCGAACAAAAGTACAGGCTCTATGAAACACATTAACACTCTTTTTCTCTTAGCAACTGATATAATTTTATTGGGCATTATGTTTTTCATCTTGCAAAACGCTACGTTCACCATGGCGATTCTAGGTCTAATCTATTCAAGGCATTTCCCATCAGATGTTATGACTGTTCCGAGATAATTGTACCGATTTAATTGTTTAAGAATATTCCCATTTACTTGTATATTACATTGTGGTATTTCATCTGTGCCTTCTTACAATTTAATTCTAACCTAGTTATTCACTGTGTCCAGCAACCACATCTACTAAATGTTGCAGATTCTGCTCATTGTCTGCAGTCAATAGTGTATCATTTGCATATTTAATGTTATTGATGTTTGTTTCCTCCAATGATGATTCCTTTCATACTTGTACATTTCTGAAAATTATTTCACTGCATTATAGGGGGAAAAAAAAAGATCTGGAGACATTACACAACCGTGTCTCACACCTATCTTAATAGGCTGATATTGACCTACTTCATTATCAATCCTTATGGCAGCTTGTTGTTTCCAATATATGTTTTTTTATAAGTCTAAGGTCTTTCCCATAAATTTGTTGATCTGCAAGCATTCCTATCATGTTGACATGTCTCACTTTATCGAAAGTCTTTGTGTAGTTAATAAAGCAAAGATGTAGAATTTTGTTTACTTCTAAAGAACTTTCAATTACTATTCTCAGCATATACACAACATTTACTGAACCCCTGCCTTCTACAAAATCACATTGTTCTTCTCCTATTTCAGGTTGTATTTTCTTCTTAACTGTTTGCATGATAAATCTTAGCAAAAACTTTGTGATGTGACTCATTATACTAATTATACGATGTTGATCATATTCCAAGGCTCCTGATTTCTTTGGGATAGTAATAAATACAGAGATTCATAATTCAGGAGGTGTATCTCTGGTATCATATATTGTGTTCAACAGTCTGGTGACTTGATCTATTCCATATTCTTCTAAAGCATTAATAATTTATGTTGTGATGTTGCCTGAACCGACGGTCTTGCAGTTTTCATATGGTTAAGAACATTCTGAACCCCCATCTTCAAAATTGACGGCCCTTCCCTATTATTTCGAACATCATATTGTTCTTTTCTGTTATCATTAAAAGGTATTATGCAATTCGCACTGACATAACATTATTTGCCACAAATTAAAGTAATAATAATCTGTGTCAAAGCAGTTATACAGAAAAGTCCTAAAAAGAAATCACCAGGTCCACATGAAATAACCGCAGAAGCTATTCAGGCATGTGGGGAAACAGGAGTTAAATGGCTAACAAGACTTTTTAATATAGCATGGGAAGAAAGAAAAGTCCCAGATGATTAGCAACAGGCAATAATAGTACCAATATGGAAAAAGAAAGGCAACATGAGAGCGTGCGAAACATACACATACACTATTGAGCCATATAGGGAAAATTTATGCAAAACTATTGGAACTAAGAGCTAGACCAATAGTTGAACAACAGTTAAGCAAAGTAGAATTCGGTTTTCGGAAAGGTAAAAGTTGCACTGATGCATTATTTACACTTAGACAAATTTGTGAAAAACCTATCGAATATAGTGACCAGTAGAATATTGTGTTTGTAGATCAGGAAAAGTCTTTCGATAGAGCTGACAAATACAAATTATGGACCATCATTGAAGACTATGGGATACAAGGGCAACTGCTAGAAAACATCATAGCCATGTACCACTTGAGCCGAAGTGCAGTAAGAACACAAGAAGGTATATCAGACATGTTCACAGTCAACACAGGAGTGAGGCAGCGATGTGTGCTCTCTCCCCTGCTATTTAATATCTACATGGACAGAATTTCCAAAGAAGCAAGTCTCAACATAACAGATTCATAAAATTAGAACTCTTTACTCCAGATGAAACAACTGATCCACAGGAAATAAATGAACTTCTATTTGCAGACGATCAGTGCCTGTTTTATAGCGACGAGGGCAGACTGCAAAATCATATTACTAATCTGAGTTCAACATGCAGAAGATACAATATGAGTATAAATACAGCCCAAACCGAAGTAATGCGAGTTAGCAGATCGCCGAGCCCACTAAGTATACAGATAAATAGCACAACTCTAAAACAAGTTAAAGAATTCAAATATCTTGGAAGTATGATCACAGAAGATGGCAGATTGGACAGAGAAATCGAAATCAGATGTCAAAAAGCTAGTGCACTTACATATCAACTATCAATCTTACTGAAACATCCAAATATACCCATGTCCGCAAAATAACAGATAATAAATCGCATATTCACACCAACCCTATGCTACCAATCTCAAACCTAGACTTTATAAAAATTACACCTTCGCAAAATCAATACCTGCGAAATCAATACCTGCCTGAGGAGAGCTGCCAACTTTAACAATCCGAGAACGAGTAAGAAATGCTATTATCAGACAGACTGTGGGATCAACACCTTGTGTCACATTTATTGAAAGACAGAAGATCAAGTGCTTTGGCCATGTCGTTAGAATGCAACACCAGCAATTACCATCACTGGCCTTACAACAATGATCATCTGCGACGAGACCACCAGGACGTCCAAGAAGAAAATGGATTGACGACATCAAAGACATTGTACAAGCACACGGAATGACACTATCCAGTGCCGCCACCGGTCGCTGGAACGCAAATTATTCCTCCCCACGATGCTTGACGGCAGAAGTGGAAGATGATGATGATGATGATGATGATGATGATGATGATGATGGTGATGATGATGATGATGATGATGATGATGATGATGATATTGAATAATCTGTTATAGAGGTTAAAGAAGCAAATTATGCACAGTGAGTTTTAGTGAAACTAACCGCATTTATCAGAAGTAGAGTAATAATTATAACTGAGCTAGTTATCAAACAAGAATAGGTCAAGGCAGAAGTAAGTATTAAAAAGCCTCTGAAAATACTAAATTATGTAAACAACAACATTAGCGACTCAGAAGTTTTTTTATTTAAAAAAAAAAAGCAAACATGGGAGTTCAGTACAACAAATCTTCTTCTTTGCGTTCATCCGGAGTGTTTTTTCAGATGTGATTGTTGTGTGTCTTAAGTTATGCGCCCGTAGGCCAACACATCCGACTTTTAGCGTGCTTTTTTGACCAGGTAGCATTCCTGGGAGACTCACTTTTGCGGTACCGTCCACAACCCAGCTGGCCAAGTTAGAACGGTCAAAGACTTAACGGTCATCCCTCAAAGGAAGGCAGGGGCAGTCTATGGCATTTTCCGCCATCCAGGGTGGCTTCCATAATTGCAGGGCCGACACATAGCGCCCTGGTGCTGGGCTCACCGAGGGAATCGTCACGGCCTGCTCATGGCTGCTTTAATTCCTTACTTCAATATATTGGGCATTTCGTTCGCTCCGGGCCGTTCCCGCACAAACCAGAAAGGTCTGCAGACCGTATAAACTCAGCGAGTTTTCGGTTCGGACATGTGCTTGTCGTTGTGCCCGTCAGAGCTGTTCCAGGCACGACAGACTTTCGGAAACTACCTAGTTAGAGCTGTTCCGAAGAGGAGCGGCATTCGGAAACTAGGTAGTCAGAGCTGTTCCTAGCACGAAGGACATTTCACTTGGACGGTTTTTGCGTTGTGCCTGATTTATTTGCACCCGTTGACCAGCACATCCGACTTCAGCAGGCATTTTTACGGGTTAGCCTTCCCGGGGTTTCGAGGGACGTTAGAATGTTAGTGCTATGGTGTCGCCCACATCTCAGCTGGTAAAAGTACAACGGTCATCGACATCCCGGTAAACCCTCAAGGGAAGGCAGGGGCAGAACATGGGCATTCCTCCCTATCCAAGGAGGCTTCCATAATTGCAAAGCCGGCACATATTGCTCTGAGACTGGGCTCACCCGAGGATTTGCCACGTCCTGCTCATGGCTGCTTTAATTCCTCACTTCCATGTGTTGGGCATTTCGCTTGCCACTGGGCTCAAGTACACACCAGGAACGGTCAGTTTGCGGGCAACATCCACTAGGTAAGCTTTCGCTTTGGACTTCGGGCCACGCAATGGATTCGCTAGCCGTTCCATTTCGTGTTATTGAGACGTTTTTCCACCTTTGTCTAGACTCTCTATGAGTTAGATACAGACAGTTTCCGTAACCAATTTCATTCGACTGGGGCACCTCTTCTACCTTTTAGTACTCGCTCACGAGGTAAGCTACATGTACTGCCCGCTCAGCACCTTACCTCCGTGCAGAGGTGAGCGAGAAAAACGCCAGGCCCTCTCATCCGGGGATCCCTCATATCCCCCAGCTGAGAGCCTTCGGACAAGTATCTGGACTGGGCATGTAGCGTGCTCAGAATCTCACCTCCATTTTTCGGTAGGTGGGTATCGGCCAGGCTTTCACATCCTAGCGTTTTATGGCTTAGAGGCGTTCAGCCACAACCCTCGACAGAGAGCCTTATAGTATGCATCAAGACCAATAACTTCTGCCTTCGTGCGCCTGATTTGAACTTTGACTGCTATCCTCAGTCTACCTGCAGAGCAGCAGGTTGTGTCTCGCTTAGTCTGGCCCTATCCCATAAGCTGTCCAATATGTAGTTTTTTTTGCATCCATCGACATAGCACATGGGGTCAATGGAGCACGCAAGCTCCCCCACCACGGCAAGGTGGAGACACATCGGGGGAGCAGTATAACAAATGAAGAACTCGAGATGAAACATGCGTTAAATACATGTTTGATTACTCAACATTTAATGAAAAATTAGACTTTCTTTATCTTCCAAAACCTACGTGTGTAATTTGTTTAATTGTAACTGAAAATAAGCCAGAATTCTCCTTTACAAATATAACAGAACAGATACAGAAGTTTCGTCATGAATCCTCCAAACTCCGACAGTCATCTAAACCCAGACGACAACAACAATAGACAGACAGTCATATCCATGCCCAGAAAACAGCAACCCAGATCATTCTCCAAATTGAGACAGCCTCAAAACTCAACAAGTATTCGACACTAAAAAAATAACAGTTCAGACAGTTCTCCGCATCTAAAAAATAACAGTTCAGACAGTTCTCCACATCTAAGAAATAACAGTTCAGACAGTTCTCCGCCCACAAAAAAAATTAACAGTTCAGGCAGTTCAATCAATCAATCACGTGCCATGCCGGAAAGCGTAGGCGGTCATGACTCGCCATTTAACTCGATCACCGGAGTCGTGGATCAGCTCAGTGTTCCTGTCTCGTCCATGCCATGTGGCCAAGCCATCCAGGTATTTTCCTCTCGGTCTTCCTCTTGGTCTGTTCCCCTCGATCTTGCCAGTTGTCAATAAGTTCTCCAATCTATTTCTTCTCATAACATGTCAAACAAATTTTGACTGTCTTCGTCTGATTTCTCTAATCAGTCTACGATTTTCATTTGTCTCCTTTAGTACGTGGTCATTGGTTTTTCTGTCTGTCCATGGTATTTTTGCATTTTCCTCAGAAACCACATTTCTGCAGCCATCAGATGTTTTTCAGCTTGACTGCACATTGTCCAAGTTTCACATCCATACAAAAGAACAGGCTCTATGTATCCCCTCAACACTCTTTTTCTCGTTTCAATTGACATCTGTTTAATGGTCAGAATGTCTTTTATCTTGCTAAAGGCTACTTTTGCCATGGCGATTTTTGTTCTAATCTCTTCATCAGATGTTATGACTGTTCCGAGATAATTGTATCGATTCACTTGTTGCAGAATATTCCCATTTACTTGTATATTACATTGTGGTACTTCGTTCTTCCTAGTGACGACCATAACCTGTGTCTTCTTACAATTTAATTCCAACCCCAGCTGCTCACTGTGTACAACAACCGCGTCTACTAATTGTTGCAGATCCTGTGCATTGTCTGCAATCAATGCTGTATCATCTGCATATCTAATATTATTGATGTTTCTTCCACCAATGCTGATTCCATTTATATCTTCTACATTTCTGAAAATATTTTCACTATATAGGGAAAAAAGATCTGGAGACATTACACATCCCTGCCTAACACCTCTCTTAATAGGTTGATATTTTCCCACTTCATTATCAATCCTTATGGCAGATTGTTGTTTCCAATATATGTTTTTTATAAGTCTAATGTCTTTCCCATCAATTTGTAGATCTGCAAGCATATCCACCATGTTGACATGTCTAACTCTATCAGGCAGTTCTCCACCTCTAAATAATAACAATTCAGACAGTTCTCCACCCACAAAAAAAATAACAGTTCAAGCAGTTCTCCACACCCAGAAAATAACAGTTTAGGCATTAATCCACACTCAAACAATAACAATTCAGACAGTACTCCACGCCCAAAAATAACAGTTCAGACAGTTCTCCACACCCAAACTAAACAACCCAGACAAACCACCAAGTTCAGATAATAACAATCATCATCATCATCATCATCATCATCATCATCATCATCATCATCATCATCATCATCATCATCATCATCATCATCATCATCATCATCATCTTCCACTTTTTCCGTCAAGTGTCGCGGGGAGATAATAATAAATCCTTCAAATCTAGAAAATTCCCCCAAGCCCAGACAATCCTCTAAGCCCAGAAATCCTTCAATCCCAGACAATCCTCCAAGCCCAGAAAATCCTCTAAGCCCAGAAATCCTTCAATCCCAGACAATCCTCCAAGCCCAGACAATCCTCCAAGCCCAGAACCCCCCCCCCCCCCCCAAATCCGAGACAATCCCCCAAGCCCAGAAATCTTTCAAGTTCAGACAATCCTCCAAGCCAGACAGAAATAACACATAAGCGGGCTAGCATGAGAAACATTAATGGCATCGTGAGTTATTCACCAACTGACATTTCTGCACGTAGCATGTATACACAATCGAATGTATATAAAACATGACTGGGAAGTCGACAGACGAATGACACAAACATTTACACATTGGATGTTTCGACAAAAGTATTTGTCAACAACAATAACATATAAACGGAAAACAAACACTTTGCGAGAAAATTGAAATATCCAAATCTATTAATTGACGGTTATCCGAGCAACACAATAAAATAAACTGAAAACAATGAACTGGACGTCTAGAAAGTATTCATAGATACTTACGCACACGCGCACACGAGCACGCACTCACACACATACCGCTTACATGTCAGCTTCAACAGAACGCTGCAAAATACCCGAAGTCATCTCTCTGATAGGGACGCAGAGGTTTTTCCAAGGCACCAGGGCCGGGTTATATACTGGCCAAGACCTATTGACGCGTCCTCGTTGAGCGTCCTGGGCAACAGGTCCCCTTGGGGTCCTGGCTAAAGTCAGTAGGATCGCCGATTCCTCCGAAGTCGGAGAGTGTCTGCCTGTACGGCGAGGAACTACCAGTCTGCCAACAAATAAGCCAGATATGGGGCAACGGATACTCACGCAAACCTCAGGTCCTGTATGACATCACACTGATGTTGGACAACAGGATGCCTTCATCCGACATACAGGAATTCGCGTTGGAGCTCAAGCCAACGAACACAAGCAAGCAATCTCTCTGATAGATAAGTCTCTAAATTAAGACCCATTGTTGTAAACGACTAATACTTTGTTGTCTAAATTTACGTTTGCGATATCACCATTCTCTTTGCTCCCACAGCCTGGTGCCCCAGGATGCACAGAAGTTCGAGGATACACCTACCTACTCCGGGTCCCCTGCCATGTCAATTATCACAGACTCAGACGACGATGCGAATATTTCTAGGAGCAACAAAGGCAGCAGCCGACACAACACAGACGTCAAGAAACCTACAGTCGATGCTTTTCCAGTCAAGCTGCTGTATGAGGATTTTATTGGCAGGTATACTGCTTCATTAATAAAATTGTCGTCACGCGTCCATTACCAATATATTATCAGAAGTAACTGCATAATTAGTCTGAAGATTGGTGTTGAAGCCGACTAGTCATTTCATAAAATGTTACTATCTTCAGGGCAAACTCTCTTATCTTCAAGGTGATTCTGAACAGCAAAGTCTTTGCGTGTCTGCATGATGAAATTGTTTCTAGGATATTCATTTTCTGCTGAATGGTTTTTGCCCTCTACTTGTTCGGATATTTTTCAGTCGTTTACCACGGCTGTTTCTGTTAGAAATTGTTTATTTGACTTCTTTTCTGTTCAGCTCATTCTTTGCATATAAGGCACATTTCCAAAACCATTCAATGATCATTCAAAGCTTAGCGGCTTTAGGATCATCACCCTTCAAAATACATTTGGGAAGGTTTCAGAGAAGATAGTCGTTGTCAATCTGCAAGAGTTTTTGGAAAGGGGAAGCTTCTTCCAAGAGGCCTGGGTAGCTTAGTTAGATAGTTAGTCGACAGATCATCCTCATTGCACATCGAACCATTCAGTCCATAAGTGCTCGGATCCCCTCCTCAGCAAATCCCGCAGCGTGTAGCGGCTAACGACACCAGTTCTGTGTTGGTTTATCAATCTTCTTTGGCTTCCTGCGTAGTGTTCTTGTTTGGCCACCCCTCTTTTAATTTGCTGTTCTCGCAGTCTGGCCATGGTTGTAGATTCACAGTCATCACTTGGTTCACGCAAAAGTCTTACTTCTCGTAGAGCATTCAGAATGTCAGCCTGGTCCATGGCGCGTCCGCCCTCCACCGTTGCCTCACCTGCGAGCTTGTCAGCCCGCTCATTTCCTTGTACTCCCGCATGCCCTGGCACGGAGATGAGGGGAGCTACAGGACAGGAAGAGATACCTGGTCAAATGCAGCCACTTTTGCCTTTGACGTTTATGAGGGGTTCCAGAGTAGACAGGAAACGATGGCGGTAGCGCTTGATCTCGAGGATGCGTACAATAGAGTTCGATATGATATTTTGATGACCGCACTGATGGTGAAGGGGGTCAATCCCTGGTTGGTGAACTGGATAGCGGCCGTCCTGCACTCTCGTCGGGTTGCTCTCCGTCTGGGTGCATGGACCTCAGAGCCATATATTTTAACCCCGGGACTGCCACAGGGATCCGCAATCTCATCGGTGCTCTTTAATGTGTATACGAGCAAGATTGCAAACCTAGAAGCACCAGGGGTTGGAAGGATTCTAACATTTGCAGATGATATTCTTGCATACAGGCAGGGGAGAGATAGGGAGCAAACAGCCCAGGAGCTATAGGGGACAGTAGACAATGTGATTGACTGGTGCACTGAAATGAGTGCTGTCATCCTCCCGGAAAAGGCAGCTGTTTTGTGGTGCTCTCTGGACAACAGGATTGTGAGAATTGATGTCCAAAGCCTCACGATAGATGGTAGAAGCGTCAACAGAGAGAACAAACTGAAGTATCTGGGAATCACATTTGACAGGAGCCTGTCCTTCAAGAACCATGTGGAGACGGTTGTGACAAGATCTCAAAAGGGACTCAATGTACTTAAAACTATGGCTGCAATGGACACAGAGCAGAGAATGCTTTTCACACTATACCAGCACTTGATCCTCTCAGTGATTGATTATGGACTAGGACTGCTCACTGTCTCAAAGAGTCAGTTGGTGAAATTAGAGAGCATACAGAACGAAGCTATGCGAGTCATTCTGGGATGCACCAGAGACACCCCAGTAGTGTGTATGCGTTACATCATTGGTTTGCCGACTGTTGCTGGTAGGCTCAATGTGATGCAGGCGAAGGCATACCTCAGAATAGTTGCTGACACAGATCACCCATTGCATGAGGCGCTGGACGCAGTTAAGGGTCAGCGACTGATAAGAGGGAAATCATGGGTGGCTCAGGCGGAGGATACGATCAGACTGGTGTGCATCTTGGAGAACATTAGGCGGGGAGAGGAGTGGGTCAGAGTGCCAGCGGAGCAGTCAGACTTGTGCAGAGTTATGATCACATTGAGCCGGGAGTGCAGGGAGTGGCCAGCAGGGGCCACGGGAGTGGAAATTCAGCAACTAATTCAGGATAATGCTCGCATGGGTGATGTGATTATATACACATATTGTTCAGTGTTGAGAGGCAGGGTAAGTGCTTGGGGGTTCTTAGCAAAAGCTAATGGTCGACGTTTAGTGCAGGAGAGCCTGGCATATGATACCACAACATCTAGCTTAAGAATGGAGGTGGAGGCGGTCAGTGCAGCTTTCCGCTGGATGGAGAATACGACACACACACACACACACACACACACACACACACACATCGTGATTGTAACTGACTCAGAAAGCATGCTGAGTAGGGTGAGGACAGGCAAGCTTCGTGCAGAGTGGCTTGCTTCGCTTTGGAAGTCATGGGTGACAAGCATCGTCTGGATCTTTTCTCCGGGGCATGCTGGTGTGCTGGGAATGAACAGGTTGACAGATTGGCTGGCTCTGCACAACTTGGTGGAGTACTGATGCATGATAAGGCAGACGTGGTTGTGGCCTTGTGGGAGCACGTGTACACCTCGGAGGAGCAAATGGATTACCATGGTCTGGCAAGAATACGACAGCGAGGGGTGACGAGGGGATCTGGCCGACAATCGACGCTTCGAGGAAAGGCGAGACGGACATATAATCAGATTGCTACTGGTATTATTAGTGTTGGAACTCTTCGCTGGCTGCTGAGGATAGTGATGGAACGCTTATTGGAATGCCCCGAATGTTGTGATGTCGGTTCCTAAATCAATCAATCAATCAATTTCCAAAACTTTAAATTCATTTTAACTTTTTGTTTAGAGTCAATATTTGTGTTTACAGAATGGAAAACCATAAGAGAAGTGATAATTAATTTCTCTTACACGCCTTGAGGCTGATTTGAGTATATGGTGGTCGACCCATGTTTTTAACACGGCTTAGATGGAAAACGTAGGACACCATTGAAATGTATGTGAGAAAAAGAGTTTTAGACTGTTATGTACGAGTAGAACCTCTACCCCTGCACGTGAAACAAGGCCAATATGGTGACAGTCTGAGAAGCACCCTATTGCAGTGGACACGTGGTTTCTGAGAAAAATGAAACAATATCATGGACGGACAAAAGCAGGCCTTCAAGAAGCAAATGAAAACCGTAAATTGATTAGATAAATTACACGTAAAAAGTCACGGGTTTTTGTGCATATTAAGAGGAGAAATAAACTATAAAACTTTGTGAAACCTGGCAACATTGATGAGATAAGCAATGTGAAGAAAACCAGATTAATAGCATGGTGGCTTGGCCACATGGCATCATCAGGAGTAGACTACAGACCCGATCCGAGACTCTAGTGGCCGGGTGAGATGGCGAAGCATGTCCGCCTTCGTTTATCATCAAGGCACAAGATAGTTATGATGATGATGATGATGATGATGATAGTACTACTGGCCAGATACCAACGTCGAACGCTTATTTTGATAGAATAAAGTAAAGAACACTTTCCCACCCCATGTGTCGTATTGGATATATCATGCTAGCACAATATTTGTATAAGCCATTCAGCACTCAAACAGGGATGTGGTCAATATCATTTACCGACAATAACGCTCCCTGGCAACCATTACAGGCTGGCTCAGCCTGAGAGCTCTGGTCGGTTACACAGATAATACATCAAGAGGGACTTCAACGCATGACCACTAGACAGATAAGCCAGCGTGCTAGCCACTGCGCTACCGCTGCTCCCAATTATACTTGGACCGAAACACTTGATAAGGCCATTAACAGATCATGCCATATGCAGAAGTTCCATACATATGTCTGTCATCTAACTGTCATTTACTGCCTATATAGTACCTTGCGGTATATGGCAGGGGGGTCTTGAGCCTGAGGAATTAAGGTCGCCTGGCTAGTGCAGTTGCCGCGAACTGTGCGGGTTAGAGTTTTCTTTTTGTTCCCGACAGAAACAAACTTCACACCTTACCGAGGATTCGAACCCGGGTCTCCCGAAGGAGAATCCGACATTCTATCCACTCGGCCAGCCACTCCTCCTCCTCTTCCTCCATCCATCATGTACCTTGCCGATAAGTGTGGGTGGTCATGTTTTGCCATCTTACTCGATCACCAGAGTCGTGGATCGGCTCCGTGTTCCTGTCTCGACCATGCCATGTGGCCAAGCCATACAGGTATTTACTTCTTGGTCTTCCCCTTGGTCTCTTCCCTTCGATCTTGTCAGTTTTCACCAAGTTCTCTAATTCATTTCTTCTCATAACATGCTCAAACAATTTTGACTGTCTACATCTAATGTATCTAATCAGTTTACGATCTTCATTTGTTTCTTGTAGGACGTGTTCATTGGTTTTTCTGTCTGTCCATGGTATTCTTTGAATTTTCCTCAGAAACCACATTTCCGCAGCCATCAGATTTTTCCAGCTTGTCTGCTCATTGTCCACGCTTCACATCCAAATAAAAGTACAGATTCTATGTAGCACTTCAACACTCTTTTTTTCGTTTCAGTTGATATATTTTTATTGGTCAGTATGTTTTTCATCTTGCAAAAGGCTACCTTCGCAACAGCCTTCATTTATATTTATTTCTTACCCAGCACGGATATATCTTTTATGTTTTAAACACGAAATGTGCGCACTCTATACTTGCTAATTTACTTCTTATACTATTTCAATGGTCTCGAGTGTCTCCCAGCACTTGGTAGTTCTGTGTATTCTACAATATTTGTATTCAACGTCGTGTTCTCTACAACACTTGCATTCAGTCGTGCGTATCGTTGACTCCACTGTCAAATGTGCACACGAAAAATGAGAGATGTGTAAACTAAGAGATTAGAAGACAGCGACACAGAGACAGTCCAACCTGTCTTTTAAACAACTTACAGACTGTAGATAAATTATCAAGTAAGTAAAGGACCATTTCTACACGTCGTGAGACATACTGAACATACTATGCTAGCCCCAGATGTTTATAGATCAATCTTTACTCGAGAGGTAATATGGCCAAAGTAACACATGCGTCCCTTACTTTCCAACATATTTTCTGGTACCCATTTTAGGCCAGATTGACCTAAGAGCGCAGGTTAATTTAAATAATTCTCCTCGATGTGAATTTGGGCTCATGACCACCGGCAGCAGGTAAACATACCAGCCACTGCACTACCACACCTCCCTATAAACCAGCCTTTTGGGGTATCTTCCTTGCACACCGGACATGTCCATAGGTTCTCAAACCCCACCCTCCACCCCACTCCCCAACATATACATCAGCATCCGGCGGTTAATAGAGCCAGTTCTGTGTTGGCAGACGAGACTCCTCATTCTCCCAGTCTGTTAAACAATGTACTGATTGTATAAGCATTAGTAAATGTAGGCCTCAGTATCCTGCAACGTAACATCATTTGTTACCGGCTGGTAGGCCCGTTCTGTTGAAGACAATAGGCTGCATACCTTACGCTGGATGAGTACTTGACGTGTCTAATTCATATGCTGAGTACTCGGCGAGAGAGATAATCATGTGTATTTATGCAGTCGTCTCGGTGTAATGATGTGTCTGTCGGTGCCCAGTGAGTAACCGTAGTCTTGGTGTAATAATGTTTCTGGCAGTGTCTTGAGAGTAACCGTCGTCTTGGTGTAATGATGCGTCTGTCAGTGTGTAATGATGTGTCTGCCAGTGTGTAATGATGTGTCTGTCGGTGCCCTGTGAGTAACCGTCGTCTTAGTGTAATACTGTTTCTGGCAGTGCCTTGAGAGTAACTGTCGTTTTGATGTAATGATGTGTCTGCCAGTGTGTAATGATGTGTCTGTCAGTGTGAAAAATGTCCGCTAGTGTTTAATGATGTGACTGCCAGTGTGTAATGATGTGTCTGCCAGTGTGTAATGATGTCTCTCCCAGTGTGTAATGATGTGACTGCCAGTGTGTAATGATGTGTCTGCCAGTGTGTAATGATGTGTCTGCCAGTGTGTATAGATGTGTCTGCCAGTGTTTAATGATGTGTCTGCCGGTGTGTAATGATGTGTCTGCCAGTGTGTATAGATGTGTCTGCCAGTGTTTAATGATGTGTTTGCCAGTGTGTATAGATGTGTCTGCCAGTGTGTAACGATGTGTCTGCCAGTGTTTAATGATGTGTTTGCCAGTGTGTATAGATGTGTCTGCCAGTGTTTAATGATGTGTTTGCCAATGTGTATAGATGTGTCTGCCAGTGTGTAAAGATGTGTCTGCCAGTGTTTAATGATGTGTTTGCCAGTGTGTATAGATGTGTCTGCCAGTGTGTAAAGATGTGTCTGCCAGTGTTTAATGATGTGTTTTCCAGTGTGTATAGATGTGTCTGCCAGTGTTTAATGATGTGTTTGCCAATGTGTATAGATGTGTCTGCCAGTGTGTAAAGATGTGTCTGCCAGTGTGTAATGATGTGTCTGCCAGTGTGTAACGATGTGTCTGCCAGTGTGTAATGATGTGTCTACCAGTGTGTAACGATGTTTCTGCCAGTTTGTAACGATGTGTCTGCCAGTGTGTAATGATGTGTCTGCCAGTGTGTAATGATGTGTCTGCCAGTGTGTAATGATGTGTCTGCCAGTGTGTAATGATGTGTCTGCCAGTGTGTAATGATGTGTCTGCCAGTGTGTAATGATGTGTCTGCCAGTGTGTAATGATGTGACTGCCAGTGTGTAATGATGTGCCTGCCAGTGTGTAATGATGTGCCTGCCAGTGTGTAATGATGTGCCTGCCAGTGTGTAATGATGTGCCTGCCAGTGTGTAATGATGTGTCTGCCAGTGTTTAATGATGTGCCTGCCAGTGTGTAATGATGTTTCTGCCAGTGCGTAATGATGTGCCTGTCATCAACATACACACTGGCAGACACATCATTACACACTGGCAGACATCATTACACACTGGCAGACACAAAATTGCACACTGAGCCAAGAGAAATGTCAGGAACAGAACTGCGAAATGTTCTCCACTTTCATCGACCTTACCAAGGCTTTTGATACAGTCAGCAGAGAAGGACTGTGGAAGATCATGGCAAAATATGGCTGTCCACGAAAGTTTGTCCAAATAGTGCGGCTGTTTCATTATGGTATGCAGGCAAGAGTACAGGAAAATGGTGAACTGTCTGAACCCTTTCCTGTCACCAATGGAGTGAAGCAAGGATGTGTCCTGGCACCAACACTGTTCATCCTCATGTTTTCAGCCATGTTGATGAATGCCTTCGAGAACGACGACATTGGAATAGACATCAACTACCGTATGGATGGAAAGTTATACCAAAATTAACAGCGACACCGTCAGAGAGCTCCTGTTTGCTGATGATTGCGCTCTATACGCCAACTCAGAGGCGGACATGCAACATAATGTTTCAGCTTTCTCACATGCCTGTGCCAACTTTGGGCTCAATATCAACTTGGAGAAGACTGTAGTGATGTACCAGCCAGCTCCAGGGAATAATCACATTGTGCTGAATATCAAAGTAAATGATCATAGACTAAGTGTTGTGGACAAATTCACCTATCTTGGCAGCACTGTGTCACAAGCTGCCACAATTGATGACGAAGTGAATGCAAGAATCTCCAAGGCCAGTGTGGCCTTTGGCAGACTGTACAAGAATGTATGGGACAAAACTGGAATAAGCCTGCAAACAAAGCTAAAAGTCTACAAAGCAGTTGTATTATCCACACTGCTATATGCTTGTGAATGAATGAATGAATGAATATATGCTTGTGAAACCTGGACTGTTTATCAGCGACACGCTAGGAAATTAAACCACTTCCACACAGTCTGCCTAAGGAAGCTACTGAAGATTAATAGGCAAGACAAGATTCCAGACACTGAAGTCCTGGAAAGAGCGTCCATGCCCAGTATCCACACTCTACTGATGAAGAATCAGATTCGCTGGGCTGTTCGCTTGACTCGCATGCCAGATCACAGGCTTCCTAAAAGAATTTTTTACAGCGAACTGTGTTGTGGTAAACGCTCCCAAGGTGGCCAGAGGAAACGCTTTAAAGACACTCTGAAAATCTCACTGAATGCTTTTGGAATTCATCATGACACATGGGAGTCTGCAGCCAGAGACCGAAATTCGTGGCGTGCATCATTACGCAAGGGTGCAGTCATATGTGAGGCAACCAGGACTGCAAGAGCTGTGAAGAAAAGGCAGGACAGAAAAACCACTGCAGGATATCCTCCTCCTGGAACATCAAGCATTCTTTGCCCACATTGTCAAAGAACATTTCGAGCCAAAATAGGCCTTATCAGGCATCTTAGAACCCAAGGCTCCATACTTTCAACCCCACTGGATGAAATGAATGGTCATCATCATTCTTGATGGACAAACAACAACAATGATGTGCCTGCCGGTGTGTAATGATGTGTCTGCCAGTGTTTAATGATGGGTCTGCCAGTGTGTAATGATGGGTCTGCCAGTGTGTAATGATGTGTCTGCCAGTGTGTAATGATGTGTCTGCCAGTGTTTAATGATGTGTCTGCCAGTGTGTAATGATGTGTCTGCCAGTGTGTAATGATGTGCCTGCCAGTGTTTAATTATGTGTCTGCCAGTGTGTAATGATGTGTATACTAGTGTTTAATGATGTGTCTACCAGTGTGTAATGATGTGACTGCCAGTGTGTAATGATGTGTCTGCCAGTGTGTAATGATGTGCCTGCCAGTGTTCTGGGAGTAACCGTCGTCTAGGTGGTTTTCATGGTAAAGTGGTAAAGCCGCCTGCCTCGCACTCTAATTATCGTGGGTTCGTTTTCGGATTTCCTCATTAGTTGTACGAGTACACTTTCCTAGACCCATCGGGGTCGATGATGGAGCTCTGTGCGTTCGGCAAGCCGCTCCGTGAAAAGAGACCAAGTCATATGGGATACAACCTGGTGCAATGAAGACCACGCTCTTGTCTTTAACCCCTTGTAAATAATCTATAGTAGATTATTATGGGCTATTTCCATTTTCTGCAACCAACCAAAAATACATGTTGGTGCACACCAAGCCACGAGGAAGGCTCCGACTTTTGAAAATCTGATTTCAGTCAACTGTATTCAGCAGACAATTTTAACCTATTAAAGAGCAAATGAAAATGATTGAGTGTGCTATCTCTTTCGATGTTTTAATGTTGCGGTAATTTAAATCCCATATGTTGTTTATTTGTCTTCAGATACAAAATACTGGCATTTTCACCATCAACTGTGATTGATCCATCACGGGAACATTGCAAAATTGTATTAGAAAAAGCGGGAATCACAGATTTTGAATTTGACCAAGACAAGGTAAGACAATTAACTATTTTTAGACCATTGTGTGAATTTGGTTGTTTTATATTCCAGAATTCTGAATAAAAGAAAACGTCTAGATTATGTAACAATAATAAAATAATTCAAAAATTAAATAACATAAAAATCTTAGCTACGCTGGAATACAGTGACTCAAACCTTAGATGACGTTTAGTTTGATTGTAACTGAATAGACAAGAATATGTTGTGATCATATGTAATGGAATAGTCACTAAGCTGTCATAATCAAATTGATAACATGAGGATTGACAGCCGCACGTAAGAAGACACGGGTAAATAAGTGCACACGGAATGACACATTAATCAAACAGAGTATCTTTCCAAGATACATGTGATAAAGCTAATGTTAGCATGCTGGTATCCTTCCTTCAGTAAAATACATATTGATCTATAGAAGTGATTTAAACATGAATATCGTTAAACAGCCCAGTAAATCAATTAGTCGATCAATTAATTAATCACTCGTTTAATCAATCAACCAATCAATCAAATCTGTCTTTTTGGATCTGTCCTTCCGTCCGTCGGCCCATTCACCCATCTGCCTGATTGTTTCTCTGCCTGTTTGTCTGTCTTTTCATACAGTTTATATCAGATTTAGCTAATATTATCTGGTTGTATTGCATACTTTACGTTGCACAATGTATATGTATAACATATTTTTGCAATTTTTGTGTGGATGTCCATGACAATTGTCAGTGTATGTGTGTGAAAGTGTGGGAGTTTGTGTAAATTAGTTTGAGTGATTGTGTGAAGGAGTGTTCATATACGTGCGTGGTTGTGTGTATGGCTGAATATATATGGACGTGTGTGTGTGTGTGAGAGAGAGAGAGAGAGAGAGAGAGAGAGAGAGAGAGAGAGTATGAATGAGTGAATTATTTAGTGTGTTTGTGAGTGTGAGTGAGTATGTATGTGGGCAAGGAAGTGTGTGTGAGTGTGGGATTGTGTGGATGTACGACTGTGTGAGTATTTGTGTATTTGTGTATTTGCGTGTGCGAAATTGTGCATAGGGCGAGTATATGTGTATGCGAATGAGAGTATGTGTTTGCTTTATGTATGAAGTAGGATATATGGGCGTTAGAGAGAGAGAGAGAGAGAGAGAGAGAGAGAGAGATGGAGAAAGAGAGATGGAGAGAGAGAGTGAGAGAGAGAGATAGAGAGAGAGAGAGAGAGAGAGAGAGAGAGAGAGAGAGAGAGAGAGAGAGAGAGAGAGAGAGAGAGAGAGTATGTATTCCGATTCCCCGATTCCATTTCAAAAACAAAAATTCCAAATTCGTCCTCGTCTAACCTGCTTCATCAGCTGTGGTTATAATTGAGGATCGTGGTTTTTGAGGGTTTATTTACCCTAATTCTTGTCTTGTGAGTCCTTTCTCGGACTGGTTATGCATCGTTTGTGTCTGTGACGTCAGCAGTGGTCGGCGGCTATCCTTTGTGCTCTTCTGTTGTTGTGGTTTTCTTTGTTTGTGTAGGCTCCTGGCTCGTCTGGCTGCAGTCCTTATAAGGACTTTTCGTAATCCCCCTCCAGCTGGGGGATCGGTCCGTGGCTGTCCTGTGTGCATGTTTCATCTTGTTTTCTTTGGTGGTGCAGGCTCCTGGCTTTATTGGTTGCAGTCCTTAAAAGGACTTTTTATTTGGTCTTTTTGTCTCCTTTATTGTGTATTTTCTGTAGGAGCTTATCGACGTTTTCATTTTCCTCCTTGTGCCTGTTTTCACTGTTGCGTTTGCGATACTGCTGCCTAAAGTTTTCTTCCTCCGTGGTCAGCCATGGGACGATTTTACCGTCATCTATATAGTACTCGAAGTCGTTCTCACGGTCGTAGAGTACTACTGGGTATACCATCGGTTTCCCCCGGAGTTTCTTAGGCTTCTTCTTTTCTTTTTCTTCCCAGCGCCTTCTGAATTCCTCGCGCTTGAGTTCCTCCTTGTCGACTGGGTATTCTGTGCCTCCTTCCGAGATCCGACGGTATAGTAGTTCCCTCTTGGGCGTTGTGGTTGGGCTGCTGGCTTCAGCTTGCGGTTCAGGCTCGGACTCTTGGTTTTCTTCTTGCTGTTTCTCTGTGAGTTCTTGTGTGGCTTCTGTTATTTTGTTTTGAAAGAGTCCCATTTCAGCTCTATGCAATTCTCTTTCAGTCTTGATCATTTGTAGGATTTCTTCGTTCTCCTTCTTCATCTCAGCCATGCGCTGAATCTCTTGTTTGATGTCGAGCTGGATTTCTTTCATGTCGGCCAGCAGCTTCTCATTATCGCTGGTCGGAGTCGTCGTCAGCAGTGCCTTGACTTGCTTCTTCAACTCGTCTATCTGCTTTTGAAGTTGATCTCTTTCAGCTTGTGCTATACCCGTGGCTGTCTCGCACCTCTGCATTGCTTCCTTGAATGGTGTCTTTGTGATGATGGCGATCTTTAAGACGTCTCTGTGTCTCTGCAGGTACGGACAGCCCAGGTATCTTGCACCGTGTTTGCCCAGACAGTTGGCGCACTTTCTTCTGTTGTTAGGAGCTCGGAAGTCCGTGTCCAGCTTGGCCAGCGGACACTCCTTGAAGGCGTGGTGATCGGCGCAGTATCGACAGATTTCCGACTTACTGCGACACGTTGCTTTGCTGTGGCCGGCCCTCTGGCATTTTGAACATTGCGTGATTCTTGGTATGAATCTCTCTGGTTGCTGCAGTCTCTTGTTGAGTGATGCTGTGGTCGGCATTTCGCTGCCCTCCGATGTCACCACTGCCAGGGTTGTAGGTATCTTGGAGTAAGTGAGAAGCCGCTCCGCCTTCAAGACTCGGATGTGAAGATTCTCTTCACGTAGCTGCTTCAGGATTTCTTCATCTGTCAGCTCCACCGGAATCCGCTTGACAACCCATCGGACTGTTTTTGAGTCGGTGTTTCCGACTCTGGTGTCTTTCTCCTCCTTCTTCTCTGCTGTCTTGATTCTTGACTGTGTTGGGCTGTCAATCTTCTCCCTCGTTGTAGCTTCAGATATAGCTGTAGTATCAGGCTCTTTGATGCAGCTAGCAGGTGGGCTCTCAACGTTCTTCTTCTTGTTGTCGGCTCCCACGCTGCACATCTTGGCAACAGCGTGTTATTGTAATTTTTTTTATAGTGAACTTGTGATTGTAAGTTTATGTGTGTGCGAGGGAGTGTGTATTTGTGCGTTATTGAGTGAGTACATAACTGTGAGAGTTTGTGTAAATGATGTAGGCATTATGTATGTATATATGTATGTGCTTATGTTTGTGTGTGTGTGTGAGTGTGTGTGTGTGCGCGCGCGCGTGTGTGTGTGTATGTGTGTGTGTGTGTGATTATATACATTGTTTATGTTCTCAACATTCATTTGACAATGATATTTCCCGTGTGAATGTAATTTGGCCACATTATGCGAAGACAAAAAACTGGAACATGGTTTGACAACAGGAAAGACTCCCAAAGGAAATATTTGCGGAATGAGAGATAGAAGAAAACAGCGTGAGAAGATTCTTGGCAGTCTTGCGTCATGGCATGGAAGGGAGTCAACACCCGAATTGATTCATGCTGTCGTAGATCGCAATTTGTGGAGAGGCATGATCGCCCATGCCAGCAGGCAAGGCACTGAATGATGATGATTGTCATGAAAAAGTGAATATCTCATCATGTTCCTCTTGTACCTTGCGGTTTCGAGGTGAAGTATAAACAGCGGGAGAGTGCCCGATTATGGGCTTCATGTATCGATATTCCCATGGACTCTGCTATTCCATCCGTCCATCGTCTACCTGGTCGGCGTCTTCCTCTGCTTCCCTCTGGTCTGTACATCATTGCTTGTTATGGTATACTGTTAGTTGGTAACCTACTTGCATGGCCAAACCATTTGACTTGCTGTTTTCAAATAAAATCTAGCGCTGTTATAATGTGTGAATGTAACATGCACAAATTATGTACGAAAGATGAATGATTGGAAGGGCCGAATGTAAAACGGGTCTGCGTGCCCAACTTGTGACCCATTGAACATAAATATCGTTCGTGAATTCTGTTTGTTAATCTGGAAGTCTAGTCGTCTGTCTGCTGGTCCTGTTTGCAGGTCCTGTCTGCTGGTCTTGTCTGCTGGTCGTATACATGCCTTTGATTCTTCTTGTCGTTTTATCTAGCTGTATACCCGATACAGTTAATTCATTATTGTTACAAAATACGTGTAAATAAACCCCACTGACTTCTTGCAGGTACACATGAGTTATGCTGACGCCGCCAAATTAAATCAGCTTCGAAGGGACGAAGAAAGAAAGATAGTTCGGGCACAAGCAACAGTTCGTGGCTATCTGGCCAGAAGTCGGAACAAGAAGGAACGGGAAAAGCGACTAGACGTGACTAAAATTATAGATCCATTGGGATTAATGAGGACGCAGTTTGATAAACTTGTGGAGTCTTCACCAACATCAACTTTGTCCACTCGAAGCGGTGTTAGCCGGCCACACAGCGTCACCGGAAAAGCCAGGAAAGAACTAGAGCAAAATGTTTTCGAAAGGCTCAAGAGGAACGACAAGAAGTATGACCAAGAGCTGAAGAAGGTTATTCAAAATCTGGACAGGAATCCGGACCTTAAGGTAAATATTACCCGGTGTTGTGTGTGTGTGTGTGTGTGTGCGCGCGCGCCCGCGTGTGCGTGTGTGAGTTTTCGGTTTTCTTATTGTTCTTAACGTACATGTTTTGATGAGGTCAGTGATGGACCTTTGTTCTGACTATTGCTAAGACGCTTGAGTGCCGGCCCGGTGGCCAAGCATTATCGTCTCCTTCGAGTCAGGGATTTATTTTAAAGCCATAGGCTCCAATGACCCAGCCTTAACGATCGTACCAGGAAACTTGATAGAAAGTAAAGCGTCATGCGGGAATTTGGCTACATCGCCAGTCGAGTGTCATTTGGCCTACACAATGCGGCAATAGCACCTTATTTCCGAACCTGCAGTAGCATGCATGCTTGCCAGCCCGGTGGGAGTGTGTTCGAACCCTTATCTTTAATTGTGTTGCGTATCCCTTACGGGACGTTGCAGCCAACACCAGCATTTTTTCTGCTGCTGTTGATGTACTAGGCAAGTGTTACGTTCAGTAGTTTGCCATTGCTTTCTGAACGACCGGCCCCTATACCTTTTTCGAAAAAACCAGCACCGCCGTATTTCGAACCCGGGTATACGGGCTCACTAACCGCGTTCGCAAGCTAGGTCGATTAAAACACACTGGACTCCCTTGCCAGTCTCAAATGAGCGCTAGGAGATGTCCTGGAATGTAAAGGCGTGATATTTCCCACATCACTCATCGACTGATCTACAAAAGTAGGGCCTAGCACCATATACCCAGTGTGCCTCAAGGCTTGTAAAAGAGCTCTCTAACGTTTCTGACTATATGACAATTCTCTTCAAAGTAAGGTTAAAGTCCCTTTACTTACTAACAACATTCCCAGTTAGCGTCATTATGCGAAACGGAAAATTAATTTCACACATAAATTGTAGCCTAATTATTGATTAATTTACAAACACACGTTTCTGTTGAGTTCCCAGCTATGCGTGACCCTGCTACTGTTGACCCTACCAAGCAAATGCTGGGAGAGTCTGCATATAGATCTGCATGGTTAGATCGTTACATCGACATAGTTTTGGCTGGGCACTATTTACCTGGAGAACCTTCAGTCTTAAATTTAGGGATTGTGGGGACCTCACTCTCGTTGTTTGAAACAATTATTACCAGATTGTCTACTCTTGGCTTTATTTACTCACATCCCAGGATACAAATAGAACTGGCTGATTGCCGTTTGTTAGGATAAAACCGAATGTGAAGAAAAACAAAGGGTTGCCTTTAAATTCCCAAGGTAGCAGAAATACAGACAGTATGTATACCGGAATAGCCCGAAGCAAATGAACTTAAACTATTGAATAGAACATCCTGTTAAAAGCTACCATTGCTACAACGATATTTGAAGGGGCGGGTTCGAATTAGGTTGCCTGTAGCGTTCAGTGTTCTTTCTCCTGTTGCGATATATTTGTTCCTGATTACACCGCCAAGTGAGTTCTCGTGACAAACACGAATGTTCTCTACAGTTTCTCTTTAGTATCAGTATTCTCTAGTGTATGTTTTGGGATCGCCTGCTTTCTCTGGTCTTTTCTGGGTTCCAATCAATGCCTATACAGTTACCATGTAGTGGTATTGCATAACGTCGCACTCATCACGGCCCGCTTAATGGATTATTAATCCTTTACCATGTCCATTGTCTCATGGATATTCATGCCCAAGGTGATTTACATGTTCTTGTCCATCTGTGTGCTGGTCGACCACTTCTTCTTATTCCGGAAACCATTTCTCCCATCACTGTTCCTTTTAAATCACTGCTACGTTTAACTCTCTCATCTCATCTCATCTCAGCATGTTCCTCTTGTACCTTGCGGTGTCGAGGTGAATCATAAACAGCGGGAGAGTGCCCGATTATGGACTTCATGTATCGATATTCCCATGAACTCTGTTATTCCCTGCATCCATCGGTTACATGGTCGGCCTCTTCCTCTGTTTCCCTCCGGTCTGTACATCATTGCTTGTTGTGGTATGCTGTTAGTTGGTAACCTACTTGCATGGCCAAACCATTTGACTTGCTGCTTTCTAATAAAATCTAGTGCATCTATAACCCCCACTTTAGTCCTGATTTCTTCATTTCTGATCTTATCTCTTCTTGATACATTGAGTTTTCTTCTCAGGAATCTCATTTCGTTACGTTTAACACGGCCAAGTATTTCTGTTTCTGAGACATGATGTTGATTATGGGCTGGTTCTCTGCTGTGTTCAGATCTTGTTGAATGAACTTCGGTGATTGCCCATGAATCATATCCATATGTTTGTACAGGAGAAATACATGGTCTCAAAGGTGATGCTTTAATTCACTTTGCTGGCGTTTTTCCGTCGGTTCCTCATACAGACAAACAACATCAGCTGTGGCCATTCTACGTCTGACGTCTTCATACTCTTAAACCTCAACTGTGACCATTCTACGTCTGACGTCTTCATACTCTTAAACCTCAACTGTGACCATTCTACGTCTGACGTCTTCATACTGTTAAACCTCAGCTGTGACCATTCTACGTCTGATATCTTCATACTGTTAAACCTCAGCTGTGACCATTCTACGTCTGCTATCTTCATAATGTTAAACCTCAGTTGTGGCCATTCTACGTCTGACGTTTTCATACTGTTAAACCTCAGCTGTGGCCATTCTACGCCTGACGTCTTCATACTGTTAAACCTCAACTGTGACCATTCTACGTCTGATATCTTCATACTTTTAAACCTCAGCTGTGGCCATTCTACGTCTGACGTCTTCATATTGTTAAACCTCAGCTGTGGCCATTCTACGTCTGACGTCTTCATACTGTTAAACCTCAGCTGTGACCATTCTACGTCTGATATCTTCATAATGCTAAACCTCAGCTGTGGCCATTCTACGTCTGACGTTTTCATACTGTTAAACCTCAGCTGTGGCCATTCTACGTCTGACGTCTTCATACTGTTAAACCTCAGCTGTGGCCATTCTACGTCTGACGTCTTTTGAACAGCCCCAGTGTTGTTGATTACGGAACCCAAATATTGAAAGCGATATTGCGATGTTTTCTGGTTGGCATACAATGTGTTTCTTGAACATTCATATATGTGTTTGTGTGCTTGGGTATGTGTGTGTGTTTACGTGTCTGTATGTGTGTATTTGTGTCTAGGTGTATGTATGTATATATGTGTGTTTGTTTGTGTGCGTGGGTGTACGTGTGTGTGTTAAGTTAAGAAATGGGGTTTTTATTTTTACTGAGTCTTTTGACAGGTGGGATCGAAACTTGTAATCATTTAGCACCATTCGAGGGAAGGCCCTAGTCATCTGCATATATGAGATTTGGAATATGATTTTGACAACAACAAAAAAATGAATGAATCAAACTTGTTTTGTCTCACCATTTATGACGGGTTTCATTGCATTTTCTGTATATATGTTGAACAGATGTGGGTAGAGAATGCACCCTGTCTGACTTCACAAACAAGTTTGATGTTTCATAGGCTAGCCAAACAGCTGTTGTTCTTCATATATTGCTTTAATTAGGTGGATCGAACATACACGAAACCCCATAACTCTCAAGGTGTTCCATAATTTCTTATGCTGAACATAGTCGAAGGCTCTACTGTATAGTCTATGAACGATAAGATCTACATTGTACTCTCTGCATTGCCCAAAGATGGTTCGCTTGTTGAAGATATAGTCCCTAGTTCATCGTCCCTATCTGAAATATGCTTATACTTAGAGTAATTCATATTCTACCTTACATTCACCCCTCTTCGTGAAGATTCGAGGGTTGCTATTATAAACATGACTTAATAGTGTCATAATTGGTGCACAGTTCTAACATTCCTTTTTTATGGAAAATGGGTGTTTTGTGCCAAACAGCCCTGTTTCAACTCTGAACAGTTTTAATTTAAACAAACTGTCCGTCTCACACTCAAACTGTCAAACTGTCTCAAACTGTCAGTTTCACACTGAAATTTTGTAATTTATTTGCGTCAACTTTTCTTGAGAATTATCAGTATTCGCATTCCGTAGTTTTTATGTGTCCTATTTTTCTACTCGCTCCAACATTTTCTTGTGTCCTTGCTGAATAACAAGGAAACTTCCAAGCCCGACCGAAATATTAGTTGATGTATACTGACCTCTTCGTTTTGGTCATTGCCTTTTTAAGCAAATTCGTTTTAACTGTTGGCAATGGACAAAAAGAAATATGATATTTTTCATTCTTGGCAGTGTGGTTAACACACCTCATCTCGTCAACAGATCTGTTTTAAGTTATGACTTATGTTAGCGTCCCTCCTTTAACAAATGAAATGCGGTTAACTGCAATAATGCCTTCATCATCAAAATACAAACAAACAAACAGTGGCATCAAAGACCGAAAATACACTAAACTAATTACATTACAGCATAACAATGTTATGTTACTTCTATGTGTAATACTATTATACCGGAATGCACTTTAAAAAAAAAAAAGAGTAATTTAGTACTTTGTTGTTGTCTTTGTTTGGTGGTGAAGACTTGTCTATAGTAAAATGCGTTATCACTTGATTTGAAAGCACACAATCGTTTAATTGTCGTTCAAATAATACCGTCGACGTGCTTATGTTGGTACAGCTGTGAAATGCATCTTGTGTCACAGTAGTCGACCTGACTAAACGGATCAGAGTGCTCTAGTTCTAAATGCCCGATGCTCACTCCCCGTTCAGTAAACAATGGCGAACTACTGAACGTAGAACTGCATTGAACACCAACGCGGGGTTGATCACAACGTTCTGCAAAGGATAAGCAATTTTAAAAACATAGTATTCGAATAGACATGAGCTACATGTTTTTTCATGTAAGCTTCACTGACAATAGCGGGTGCGTTGATGTTAATCGTTTGGAGGTTGCGCTGAGCATGACATGAGCGCAGTCTGCCGAGGGTTCGATGCTTCGTATACCCACTTCAGGTTCCAACTACGGATCTGTTTTTTTATTTCGTGAACAATACATGATCAATTGGAGGCAGAGTGCGCAGAATTCGACTATCTGTTATATATATATATATATATATATATATATATATATATATATATATATATATATATATATATATACACACACACACACACACACACAGGTAGGCCACGGTTAACGTCGGGGTTACGTTCTTGGAAAACACGACGTATAGTCTGTATATATGATATTCTAACATCAAAGAATATACAGCTTGATGTACGGACAACCATTTTCTGTATGCTTGTGGAAAGTTGCATTATAAAGTATAAAATGTATACAATGAATAAATGAAATAAAAAAATAAATATCAAGACATTTGAAATAGCAAGGACCAGCTGGATTAACAGAAACAAAAAATCAACAAGAACCTAAACATATATCAAAACAAAGAAAAATTAGTAAGTAATCAAAACGCCAAGACTCGCATGGTTTCGTCACACCGTAAGACATGAGGAAATACCAAGGAGAGTATTAGAATGTAAAATACTGGGATAAAGAAAAAGGAGCTGACCAATCACAACTACAAAGCAGGCATACAGGTTTAATAGAGTCGCCGATGTTTTAATAGCTTTGTTGGCGTATTGTTTCTTTGAGACTACCACGTTAACAGACTTGTTAACCTTGTCAATGGTGAGACATGAATAGTAATTAAGTGAAGAACTAACGTACTAACATTCCAGCTATCGATAGCTATCCTTTAATGATGCTGAACTCAAAGCAGATATGCCATAATGCCAATAGATCAGTCGGCGACTAGTCATTTTTAGCCAAAGAAGACAGGTGTATTTGCATGCTAAAGAACGTTGTTGAATTATCGACATGAAGGAGAGCTCGGGTAATCCACGTTCTAGTGGTGTCACTGTTTCTTGACCTGGTCGCAGTTAAACAATACCACCGCTACATTTGTGAGAGTTTTAATCTGAACAGCTAGGCCACTTGACCCCAGGCCTTACATAAATTATTGTAGACACTAGGTAACTATCTAAGGACAACAAGAAGTAAATTCAGTTTCTGCAACAGCTCGTCACGTTTGAGTAAGAAACAACCTTTTGTTTTACCGACATTAGCACAGATATGAACTATATAAAGAGCTAACTGACTTGTAATGTATTAAATATAAATTACACAAAGTTCAGCAATATTTGTTAAAATATTTTAAATATTGCTATTTAGAATCGGAAGGTGACAGCATTACTCGAGTTGTTAATTTTCAAGGCCAGTGTCCTTGTTAGATAGAGGGATAGGATAACGTGCTGGATATGTTGATTTACACTCTGTGTGAGGAATTATGTAACGTTTTAGTTGTTTAAAATCTTACACAACTACAGTGTTGGAAATATCCGTTTAGTTAGTTAGTTAGTTAGTCGCAGTTCCAACTTCACGGCAACGGGTCGTCCCCATATTGCTCCGTTCCTGTGCAAGTGAATATCACAAAATGCTCCTCACTATATAAACGGAAATATCCGTTTAGTTAATATCAATATCTTTCAAGGATAACATTACCTTAATAATGTGAATCCGTGTTGGTAATTTGCAATTACAGCGGTAAGTTGTTTTGTTGTCTCTGCGTTAGCTCAGTGATTGTTAAACCTTATGCACTTGGCGGCTTCACCACTATGATGTTGTGCTCCATAAACAACCATAGTAGACTCTTTATTTGTGGTTATTGCCCATCATGCAATAACAGAAATGATATTTATTTATTTTTGAAAATTTGTTAAATAGTTCTTGTTCATTAATAACTTCTAAAAAATTAATAAAGTGTAGCTGGAGTTGGCTAGTGCTTATAATATTTGTTTGCAGATTTTATATGGCATCCGACATGTTGTTTCTTTTGTCTAGAAAGCTTGGGATTTCCTGCTATAGTTGTCTTTGTCCAATGCAAATCATAGTGTGTCGGCAAGTGACATCCTAAATCATCAAAACACTTTGAAGTTTCTGTTGACAGATGTGTTGATGTATGTCGCGGTTAGGAGCCACAGTGGCATTGTAGTTAGGGTGCTTAACTGGCAGACAGTGGTGGGAGTTGAACCCAAAGAAAGGCACAGGTTATTGTTATTACTGGATCTGTATGGCTCTGGGATCTACCCAGGTTCATATAAATACGCACAAGACTACGTTTTGAAAATTGGAAAAGCGACAAGGAAGGTAGCCGGCCACGCCATCTCACATACTATAGAATATGCGAAGATATTACATTTTACACATCCACTGCAATATTTGCTATAGTACTATCTTTGCTTCAGTGATGCAATTAACAAACCTGCCGTCATCTGCTAGTTTAGAATAAGATAATATAGTTAAATGTGTACCACGAACAACAAGCAACTGACAAGAGTAGCCGGTGAAACATCATACCGCTTTTAGAACAATGGGGGATAAGACAGGGCTGCATTCTTTCCCTTTACCTATTCAAAATGCACGCAACACTATGTAATAAGAAATATCCAAAACGATAAGACCTGAAATAATTTTGATCTATTCGTAAATGGTCGAAACCCATTTCCAGAACTTAGATATACAGATAGCACATACCTCCTCTCAAATAGTGCTACAGGAATAAAAGAGTTGATCCGGTCTCTCAGAAGACACAATGAAAATACATATCTTTGCCTGAAAGTTTTTTTTTTTTTATGTCTAGGGACACCACCACATGCCATTTAAATATCACAATCAATAATGAATAAGTTGAAGACATCACCAACTTTGGATATCTTGGCTCCTGTACTACCAATGGCAATGGGGACATCAACAGAAATCAAACTTACTCTTGCCATAGCCGTGCAGAGGTTACACGGTATCAAGAACCTATGGCACAACACCAACACACAAGTTACAGCAAAATTGTAGGGAACATGCATTTTTCTGGTGACAACATATGGGTGTGTTGCATGGGTCGTTTCACCATCGCTAAAGCAACACCCTAGAAGATTATGGACATGGAGGAGTCCTGATAGCAGGATTAGAAACCAGATTGACTACAATCTCATTAGCAGAAGATTTAGAAACGCGCTAACAGTAGCAAAAATAGTTTCCAGTGTTGATTGTTATAGTGACCATAGATTACTCACAGGAACATTGAGGATAAAGTTTAAGAAAGTCAAGTATATAACAGGAAACAGTAAATATGATTTGTGTACATTGAGTAATAACAAGGAAATACAAAACAAATTCAACATAGAAGTACAGAACAGATTTGAAATATTGTCTGATCTAGAGATATTATTCCAGGATGTGGATGATCAATGGGAAACGTTGAAGAATTCAATCAATGTGGCTGCAGAAACAACTATTCCAAAATGAAAGGAGGTGGGTCGTAAGAAATGGATGACTGAAGAAATTTTACACCTCATGGAAACAAGAAGATTCAACAAAAATAATTCTGTCAAATATGAAGAAATTCACAGACAAGTCAAAATATTATGTAAGGAGGCAAAAGAATCATGGCTTGAGGAAAAGTGCTTAGAAATTTAAAACCAACACAACAGTCAAAATACCAAATTAGTGCACAAAAGAATTCAGGAAATTACTAATAAAAGAACACGTATATCAACAGGCTGTCTAAAAACTAAAGATTGCAAAATCATAATAGAAAAAGACCAGATTCTACATGTATGGACAGATTATGTGAAACACCTTTATGATGATAACAGAGACGAACAGTATGATATTAGATTTAATAATGAAGGACCGCCAATTTTGTAGATGGAGGTTCGAAATGTTCTTAAGCATATGAAAGCTAGCAAGGCCCCCGGTGCAGATAACATCAAACAGAAATGATTAAAGCTTTAGAAGAATTTGGACTAGAGCAAGTCACCAGACTGCTGAACACATTATATGATACTGGAGATATACCTCCTGAATTATGTAACTCTGTATTTATTGCAATCCCAAAGAAATCAGGAACCTTGGAATGTGATCAACATAGAACAATTAGTATAATGAGTCACATCACAAAGATTTTGCTAAGAATTATCATGCAAAGAGTGAAGAAGAAAATACAACTTGAAATAGGGGAAGAACAATGTGGGTTTGTAGAAGGAAAGGGTACAGTAAATGCTGTGTATATGCTGCGATCAGTTATTGAACGTTCTATAGAAGTAAACAAGGATATACATCTTTGCTTTATTGACTATACAAAGGCTTTTGATAGAGTTAGACATGTCAACATGGTGGATATGCTTGCAGATCTACAAATTGATGGGAAAGACATTAGACTTATAAAAAACATATATTGGAAACAACAAGCTGCAATAAGGATTGATAATGAAGTGGGACAGTATCAGCCAATTAAGAGAGGTGTTAGGCAGGGATGCGTGATATCTCCAGATCTTTTTTCCCTATACAGTGAAAATATTTTCAGAAATGTAGAGGATATAAATGGAATCAGCATTGGAGGACGAAACATCAATAACATTAGATATGCAGATGATACAGTATTAATTGCAGACAATGCGAAGGACCTGCAACAATTAGTAGATGCGGTTGTTGTACACAGTGAGCAACTGGGGTTAGAATTAAATTGTAAAAAGACTCAGGTTATGGTCGTCACTAGGAAGGAAGAAGTGCCACAATGTAATATACAAGTAAATGGAAATATTCTTCAACAAGTGAATCGGTACAATTATCTTGGAACAGTCATAACATCTGATGGGAGATGCCTTGAAGAGATTAGAACAAGAATCACCATGGCGAAAATAACCTTTAGCAAGATGAAAAACATTCTGACCAATAAAAAGATGTCAATTGAAACGAGAAAAAGAGTGTTGAGGGGATACATAGAGCCTGTTCTTTTGTATGGATGTGAAACTTGGACAATGAGCAGTCAATCTGAAAAACATCTGATGGCTGCAGAAATGTGGTTTCTGAGGAAAATGCAAAGAATACCATGGACAGACAGAAAAACCAATGACCAAGTACTACAAGAGACAAATGAACATCGTAAACTGATTAGAGAAATTAGACGTAGACAGTCAAAATTTTTTGGACATGTTATGAGAAGAAATGGATTGAAGAACTTGGTGACAACTGACAAGATCGAAGGGAACAGACCAAGAGGAAGACTTAGAGAGGAAAATACCTGGATGGCTTGGCTACACAGCATGGACGAGACAGGAACACTGAGCTGATCCACGACACTGGTGATCGAGGGAAATGGCGAGTCATGACCGCCCACGCTTTCCGGCATGGCACATGATTGATTGATTGATTGATTGAAAGCTGAACATGCGGAAATTTGAGCTTAAATGATACATATATACTCTTATAATATCCTAGACTAAGAAAAAGAACCATAGCAACATTCTAAAAGAGCTGCCATCCAAGAAAACTGACTTGTAAAGCTTAGCGTGTCTGGGAAAGTAAAATACTTTGACTATACGGAACGTCACATTGGCTTGAAAAGATCAGTGATGGAAAGAACCGTGATGGAAAGAACAGTGATGGAAAGAACAGTGAAGGAAGACATGAATCTTGTAAGAACATACAGTAGTCGACAAGTACGGAGGTGGGCACAAGATATGGCAGACATTCTGGACATGAGGGTGCAAGAGGCGTGAGATATGGCCAGAGATCTAGAAACGTTTCACTTGGATGTGATGAGTGCAACGTTCTGCCAAGGCGGTGCAACATGATGATGAACATTCTTCTTCTTTGGGTGTCTAGTCTGAAGCAGGCATCGGCCAATATTACTCTCTTATCCCGGTCTCAGTGGTGATGGCATTTACTTACTCGAGTTCGAAACACAGCGATGACCGATTTGGCAGTAGACCGTGTCTCGCTGGTTTTAACGTATTGGTATGGGAGCCGGACATTCAGAAAGCAATGGAAAACTACAGAACGTAAAAACTTGCCAAGACATCAACAACGGCAGTAAAATATTGATGTTGACTGCAGCGTCCTGTAAAGTATATGTAACTTTAAAAACAAAAGTCCTCTTTGTGATGTTATGTTAACTTGCAGCTAGTACTGGTTATATTATTATTATTATTATTATTATTATTATTATTATTATTATTATTATTATTTGTTACCCAACTATTTAAGCTTTCCACACCCACATTTCCCAGTTTTTCTCTGACTGTCTTCACTAGCACTTTCCCCACATAAGACTAACTTATCCATCCTATCTCTGTTATTGATATGCCCCATACATCTCAGTTCTATTCCTTATAATAGTGATGACCTATCTGTAATGCCGGCTTCTTGGCCTAGAGGTTAGCGACTTTTCTCCGTATTCGCGTATACTCTCGTAAGTAACGTGACGACGGTGAGAATCAGCAGTGGTTCGAATCGCGTCGGTAAATTACGGGGTATATGAGCCGGCCGCTCAGAAAGCAATGGCAAACTACTGAGCGTAATCTTGCCAAGAAATCAACAATCCGCTGAAAGATGCTGATATTGACAGCAATGTTCTGTAAAAGGATATGCAAACAATTGTTTTTAAATCTGTAATACCAAGAGCTCTCAATATCTCAGCATATAATATTATTTATTGTGTCCATGACATTCTCTTCATTTGTCTCAAAAATGAAATCTCCACTGCCTCCAGTTTTGTCACCATTTCATTATTCAGTGTTCAACATTCGCATCCGTGCAGAAGATCAGGCCACACATATCTATTCTGGAAGAGGATGGATTTCTTTGTTTTGTTATCATGATGTTGTTCAGTAGCATACCATTACCCTAATATTTAAATACAAAATTAATATTTTATATTATCTTTTGTAACCCCTACACCGCTATTTACTTTGGGACATAAATTACAAATACCTCAGAAGTCGGAGTGGGTTCGCCTGATGGCGAAGGACATTGGAAATAGGAAATGCTAGCATACACAGAAAAATAAGTCCACTGTGGACTACGCTCGGATTCACAGCGAGAGAACGAAAGCAAAATCATTTTCAAGGTATTCATCATCATCATGTGCCATGTCGATAAGCATGCGCGGTCGTGTTTCGCCATCTCGCATGATCACCAGAGATTAGCTCCGCATTCTTGTCTCGGCCATGCCATGGGGTCAAGCCATCCAGATATTTACTTATCTGCCTTTCCCTTGCCCACCCCCCCTCCCCCAACCTCAAATCTTGCCAGTTGTCACCAAGTGCTATAGTTTATTTCTTCTTACAACGTTGACTATCTACGCCTAATTTCTCTAATCAGTTTACGGTTCTCGTTTACGTCTTGTATAACTTGTTCATTGATTTTTCTGTCTGTCCATGGTATTCTTTGCATTTTCCTCTGAAACCACATTTCCACTCTTCTTCTCGTTACAACTGATATCTTTCTATTGGTCAGTATATTTTCCATCTAGCAAAAGGCTACCTTCGCCACAACTATTCTTGTTCTAATCTCTTCAAGGCACCACCCCACCCCCCAATTAGACGTTATGACTGTTCCGAGATAGCTGTGCCGATTTAATTGTTTACGAATATTCCCATTTATCTGTATATTACATTGTGTTACAATAATCTATCTTCTCATCTCATCTCACCTCATCTCATCATGTACCTCTTGTACCTTGCGGTGTCGAAGTGAAGTATAAACAGCGGGAGAGTGCCTGCTTATGGGCTTCATGTATCAATGTTCCTATGGACTGCGTCCATAGTTTACATGGTCGGCCTCGTACTCTGCTTCCCTCTGGTTTGTACATCATTGCTTGTTGTGGTATACTGTTAGTTAGTAAACTACTTGCATGGTCAAACCATTTGACTTGCTGCCTTCTAATAAATCTAGTGCAGCTATAACCCCCACTTTAGTCCTGATTTCTTCATTTCTGATCTTATCTCTTCTTGATACATTGAGTATTCTTCTCAGCAATCTCACTTCTGTTGTTGTGATTTTTCTTTTATCTTTTTCTGTCATTGTCCAGGTTTGGCATTGGTAGCATAGAGCTGGTAGGAAGATTGTGTTGTAAAGTGCTTAATTTGTAGTTATTGATACATGTTTGTTCTTTAATATTGGTGCCATTTGTCCAATGAGTTGGTTTGCATTATTGCATCTATTTTCGATCTCGTCTTCCGATTTGCCATTTGATGATATTATACTTTCCAGGTACTTGAAACTCTCTACTTGTTTCAATGGATGTTCGTTTAGGTGAATCGTTTTTGCGTTTTCTTCTTTAGTTACGGTCATTACCTCTGTTTTACTTGTGTTAATTTTCATGTTATGTTGCCTACATACTTTTCATGTGGTCTTGTAATTCAGCTACTGATTTTGCTATTAGTGCTTGGTCGTCCGCAAACAGGAGTTCTCTAATGGTTAGATTTGCAGATAGTTCTTCTTCCTTTAAGTCCTTTGCTTATGTCGTCCATTGTTCGACATGTTGCAGGAATCTAAATCTGTTTTCATAATATATCACAGTGCCTCCTCCTTATTTCCCACCACTCACTTCATCTCTTCATACAAATAGTACTACAAATTTACAGACAGTTCAAATTTCACTAACACACTTTCATTTCGACGGACGGAAATACACATGACATAACATCACCCACTATTGCTTTGCCAAAGTTAACAATAGATTATATTTCTGCAGTGGAGCAGTGCATTGAATACCCGTCCTCCACGACTGTGTTTGACTTGAAGGTGGTGGCTGCATTTATCATTGAATTTGTGTGTCACGTGACTATATTGACATTGTCTGAGTAATCATACTAGTTTAAATTCATTGAAAAAATGGGAAAGGTCTCTTTATGTAGGGGAGCAGAGTGGGTTGACAAATGGGTGTCCAAACTTAGTGGTCCAAACCCTACCTAAGAATTCGCGAAGTTTGTACTTTATGGAAGGAGTTTCATGTTTATGTTATTCTCTTTTATGTGTTTATTTCTATCTATCTATCTATCTATCTATCTATCTATCTATCTATCTATCTATCTATCTATCTATCTATCTATCTATCTATCTATCTATCTATCTATCTATCTATCTATCTATCTATCTATCTATCTATCTATCTATCTATCTATCTATCTATCTATCTATCTATCTATCTATCTATCTATCTATCTATCTATCTATCTATCTATCTATCTATCTATCTATCTATCTATCTATCTATCTATCTATCTATCTATCTATCTATCTATCTATCTATCTATCTATCTATCTATCTATCTATCTATCTATCTATCTATCTATCTATCTATCTATCTATCTATCTATCTATCTATCTGTCTGTCTGTCTGTCTGTCTGTCTGTCTGTCTGCCTGCATGTCTGTCTGTCTGTCTGTCTGCCTGCCTGCCTGCCAGTCTGTCTGTCTGTCTGTCTAGATGTGTGGGTGAGAGATGTGTGGGCGGGGATTGTATGAGGTATGCATGTGGGGGATGTGTGTGTGGGGGTATGTGTTTATGGGTGGAGTTTTGTGTGGGAGGGGAAATGTGTGTGTGAGAGGTGGGGGAGGTGTGGGATGCGCAGGTGGATGATGGATGTATGTGAGGATGAGGGATGTGTGTTTGGCTGGGTGGTTGGGGTGTGTGGGGGTGGGAGGGTAGATGAGAGATGCATGTGTTGATTGGCGAGTGGGTGATGTGTGGGTGTGAGTGGTTGATGGATGAGTACGTGAGTGGGTGGATGTGTGTGAGAGATGAGTGTATGGTTGGGGATGTGTGTGTTAGTGGGATGATGTGTGTGAGTGGATTATATGTGGGATGTGGGGTGTGTGTGTGTGGGTGGGAGGTGTGTGTTTTTGGGTGTTTATTGGTGGGGGATATATGTGGGCAGGTGGGGAGATGTGTTTGTGGGTGGGGATGTGTAGTTGAGAGGTGGCGGATATTTTGTGGGTGAGTGGGTGTAGGTTGGCTGATGTGTGTGTGGGTGGGTGGGGAAAATTGTGAGGGTGCGGGATGTATGTGTGGATTGGTGCGGGATGTGTGGGTTGACGGGGTATGTGTGTGTGGTTTTGTGATGTGTGTTTTGCTGGATGGTTGCGGGTGTGTGGGTGGGTGGTGGAGAATATGTGGGTGGGTGTGTGCGTGTCGGTTATGGGATGGGTTGGGGATGTATGTGTGGGTGGGGAAATGTGTGTAGGTGGGGGAACAGTGGGTGGGTGGCGGCATGTATGTTTGCCTGAGTCTGCGTGAGTGTGTGGAGATATGTGTGGGTGGGTGTGGGATGTGTGGGTGGCTGAGGAATGTGTGGGTGGCTGCGGGGTGTGAGGGTGGAAGGGGGATGTGTCTCAGAACATTGCAATATGCACTGTTTATGTTTAAAAATTTCATTTGACAATGTTTTTCCCAATGTGAATGTACCATGCGTAATATGCATTGTTTATGCTTACAAAATCCATTTGGCAATGCTTTTTCCCCTATGTAAATGTAACATGCACATTTGATGAATGAAAGATGAGTGATCGAAAAGGCCGAATGTAAGACGGGCCTGCGTGCCAAATTTGTTACCCTTTTAAAATAAAGTTCGTTCGTTCTGTCTGTCTGTCTGTCTGTCTGTCTGTCTGTCTGTCTGTCTGTCTGTCTGTCTGTCTGTCTGTCTGTCTGTCTGTCTGTCTGTCTGCCTGTCTGTCTGTCTGCCTGTCTGTCTGTCTGTCTGTCTGTCTGTCTGTCTGTCTGTCTGTCTGTCTGTCTGTCTAACCAGCTAGATAGATAGCTTTCTGTCTATCTATATATCTGTACGTCTGCATGCCTGCCTGCCTACTTAATTTCCTAATAACCCACCTATCTAGCAGCAAGCTAGCTAGCTACCTATCTAGCCGTATGTCTGTCTACCTGTCTGTCTTTCTCTCTGTCTTCCTGTTTTCTGTCTGTTTATCGATGGTTCTGTCTGTCCATCTTTCCGTAAATGCTGTCCTCCTATCTGTCTGCCTTTCTCTTTGTCTTCATGTTTTCTTTCTGTTTATATTTCTGTCTGTCCATCTGTCCGTCCCACTAAATGCTGACCTATCTGTCTGTCTTTCTGTCTGTTGACTATCTACCCACCTAACAGCGGGTTCATCAATCCGCCTGCCTGTTTATCTCTGTCTTTATGTAATCTGCAGCCTCGAATCTCTCTGTCTGTTTGTCAGTGTACACATCCATGCATTAATCAATCCATCCTGACTCATGTAAAGAATCTGTCCTAATAATTACAACCAATACAACCGCATCCCTCCCACTACTTCACATGGCGTCGATGGCCATGTGTACAAACACTGATGAGAGTACATGGTACACCAGAGACAGCCGACCAAGTGCCACCACACCTTGACTATGTCCACAAGACGAGTGGTGTCTAGTCTAGAGTGTTCGTGTGACATCCATTTATTTTTAGCTCCCCATCAATGCCAACGTCTTCCAACAAGCACCCAGTACAGTCTATGTAGACAGCAGGTGGAAATTAATCATTGATTTTTCCAGACGGACAGTTTGATTTAGATTATAATATAGATATGCGAGACAGTTATTTTTGCTCCTTCTCGGTATCTGTTTGCCGCGTCAGGATATCCTCAGCCCATTTTGTCTTAGCCAGCTGCTGTTGTATTATATTTCCAGGTGCTGCAATGTTTGATCTTAACCAGCTAGTGGTCTATTCACTCTCATCCATATGGTGCCTCATTCCTCCCCAGTCAGTTGTTATTTTCACTTACCCATTCTCAATTAAACGGTTATTTTAACTAACCTGTTTTCACTGATACAGTTATTATTTTATCTAACCCATTCTCATCAAGAAAGTTGTTATTGTATCTAACCCATTCTCACTGAGATAGTTGCTATTTTATATAACCCATTCTCACTGAGACAGTTTATATTTTATCTAACACATTCACACTGAGACAGTTGCTATTTTATCTAACCCATTCCCTCTGAGACAGTTGTTATTTTATCTAATAAATTCTCACTGAGACGGTGTTGTTTTATGTAACTCATTCTCACCTAGAAAGTTGTTTATTTTATCAAACGCGTTCTCACTGATACATTTGTCATCAAATCTAATCAATTCTCACAGAGACAATTCCTATTTCATCTAACGCATATTCACTGAGACATTTGTCATTTTATCTAATTCTCCCTGCATAGATTAGCGTGGCCGAATGGATAGAAGAGCTCGGTTTTTAACATCTGGTAGGCTGATGCCGAGGAAGCGGTTTCAACCCCCTCACCGGTTAGTTGGACTAAAATGTTGACTTCTCGTCCTTCACATAGGGACATAAATTACAAGTACCTCTGAAGTCGGAGTCGGTTTGTCTGATGGCGAGGGACACGGATAATGGGCAATGAGCAAGCGAAAATAAGTACAATGCACTAGAAACAGTAGTACGTGTATGGGCTACGCTTGAGTTCAAAGCGAGCGAGCTAAAAAAAAAAAACAACAACAACACACACACACATTCTCGCTGAGACAAGAATTGTTTTATGTAACTCATTGTCACGGAGAAAGGTATTATTCTATGTAATAAAGTCTTGCTGAGACGGGTGAGACGGGTATCTAACCATTACTCACTGATACAATTGTTAGTTTATGTATCCCATTTTCAAGATGTGGATGATGCATAGGAATTGATGAACTATTCAGTTAGTTTGGCTGCAGAAATAACTATTCCAAAATTAAAGAATGTGGGTCGTAAGATATGGATGACTAAAGGAATTTTACAACTAGTGGAAGACACAACAAAACTAATCCTGCCAAATATGAAGAAATTCACACAAAAATCAGAAGAGGCAAATTAAGCATGGCTTGAGGAAAATTGCATAGACATAGAACAACAACACAACAGTAAAAATACCACATTAATGCAAAAACGAATTCAGGAACTTACTAATAAAAGAACACGTACGTCAAAAGGCTGCCAAACAACAAAAGATGGAAAAATCATAGAAGAAAAAGATCAAACAATAAATCAATACATTAGATATGCAGATGATTAAGTCTTGATTGCAGACAATGAACAGGGCCTGCAAGATTTAGTAGATGCGATTGTTGCACACAGTTAACAACTAGGGGTAAAATTGAATTGTAAGAAGACACAGATTATGATCGTCACTGGGAAGAAGGAAATACCACAATGTTTGGTCATAGACCATAAGTCTAGGAAGGGAAAATCCCAACTGCACCTCCCCATGGTAGAGGATGGAAACACACCACGGTGTGGCTAACACAGCTCTGGGGACCGAGTATCCACTAAGTGGACAACTCTGCAGCTGAGCAGAGCAGGGCACTCACTTGTCCTTACAGTCGGAAATGGCTGTCAAAGGCAGAGGTAAAAGACCACCATGTGGATGTGGAAGGCAAGGGGAAACCACCATATTATCTTCCCAAGACTTCATGGCAAAACATATATCAGAGTTAGGGAACGACGTTAATGGCTGTCTTAGGACATCCTCGTCCGGTAGGGACTGTCACTAGCCACAGGTGACACCAGACCGTCATCCAGATACTGATGGCAAGATCATAACTAAAATAAATAAATTGAGAGTAGGAACATGGAATGTTAGGACATTAAATAAGCTAGGAAAGTTTAACAATGTTCTAAGAGAGATGCATAACATGAAAATTAATATACTAGGCGTAAGTGAGATGAGATGGAAGGGATCGGGCAAAATTATAGCTGATAACCACACAATAATCAATTCTGGAGGGGATACGCATGAAAAAGGTGTAGGAATAATATTTGACGAAGAAACAGCTAAGTCAATTAATGGATACTGGTGTATTTCAGACATAGTTATTATGGTCAAAATCAAAGGTAAACCAATACATATAAATATTACACAAGTATATGCACCAACAACAAGCAGTAGTGATGAAGAAATACAACCCTTTTACGACGAAATAGAAATGGTGATGGCTCAAATTGGATCACAATAAATAAAAATAATACTTGGAGATTTTAATGCAAAAGTAGGAAAGGGGAAAATGGAGGATGTAGTGGGGTATTATGGTTTACGTACAGGGAATGAAAGAGGAGAAAAACTAATAGAATGGGCATATATCAATGATATGATAATTGGAAACACATGGTTTAATCACCATAACAGACGACTATACACATGGAAAATCCCCCATAAGAAAATACTCAACCAAATTGATTGCATGCTAATTAATAAAAGATTTAGAAATGCTTTAATTAATGTAAAGACAATGCTTGGTGTTTACTGTAATAGTGATCATGTACCACTATGTGGACAAATAAAAGTAAGATTAAAGAGAAGGGGGAAAATAATTAAGAACGGGAGACTAAATAAAGATGTTCTTAAAGTAGATACAGAAATCCAAGAACAATATAGAGTGACTGTGAAAAATAGGTACATCGCAATTGCTAAAATACAGAGTATAAATGAACAATGAGAAATGTTAAGGGAGACTCCATTCATCAAACTAGCAAAGAAATATTACCGCAGAGAAGCCAAATAGCTAAGAAAAAATTGATGAATTAAGAAATCTTAATGCTGATGGACAAAAGAAAATGGAATAAAAATGACAAACAAAAATATGCTAAGATAAATAAAGATATAAATGATAAATGTGCGAAGGCAAAAGAAAGTTGGTTAAAAGAGCAGTGCAAAGAAAAAGTGAATTAAATTCCACTAAAGATACCAAAAATATGCACAGACAAATCAGTGAGCTCAAGGGAAGAAAAATAAGAATAAATACAGGGTGTTTGAAATCAAAAACAGGAAAGATATTATTGGAGGAAGGTGCTATAATGAAGAGGTGGAATGAGTATATAAGATAATTATATGATGGAGAAAGGGAAGAATTAACAAAAGAAAGTAACTTAGAAGGTCCAACTATTCTAAAAGAAGAAGTCGCTGACGCTGTAAAACATATGAAGAAAGAAAGAACAGCTGGGCCTGATGAAATCACAATAGAAGAATTAGAACTATTTGGAGAATTTGGAGTAGATATATTAACCAAAATGTTGAATGATATTTACAGCAGTCGATATTTACCCAGTGATATGCTGAAATCTGCATTTATAGCTATACCAAAAAGACCAGGAGCAATTGAATGTGAAGAATTTCGTACATTTAACCTCATAAATCATATCACTAAGCTTCTACTCAGAATCATAATGAGAAGAACCAGAAAGAAAATAAAAAAAGTGGAAAGTAGTGAAGAACAGTAAGGATCTGTGGAGGGAAATGGCACTAACAATTCAATATATACATTACGGACACTAATAGAAAGGTCAATAGAGAAACAGAAAGACATATATTTGTACTTCATAGAATATACTAAGGCATGTGATAAAATAAAACATGATGAAAAGATTAAAATTTTGGAAGATATCAACATTGATGGGAAAGATATAAGAATAATAAAGAATATATACTGGAACCAAGTAGCAGCAATTAAAATTGGAAATAAAGAGGGTAGTTACGAACAGATAAATCTAGGAGTACAACAGGAGTGTGTCTTGTCACCAGATCTCGTCTCCCTATATAGCGAAGTAATAATGAGAGAGATCGAAGAGACGCTAGGAATACTAGTTGGAGGTTATAATATAAATAATATACGCTATGCAGAAGACACAGTATTGGTGGCATATAATTCAACAGACCTACAACAATTGCTGAACATTGTAGTAACAGAGAGTGCAAGGAAAGGACTCTCCTTGAATATCAAGAAAACAGTAACAATGGTGATATCAAAGAAAACGGTGACACCAAAATGTGAAATAGAAATACAAGGGAAAATTCTTAACCAAGTGCATAATTGTAAATACCTAGGGTTATTTATAACATTAGATGGAAGATGTACAACAGAGATTAAGAGCAGAATAGGGCAAGAAACAACCACATTTCAGAAAATGAAGAGTATCTTATGCAATAAGTCACTATCACTGAATGTAAGAAAGGGAGTACTGAAATGCTATATAGAACCAGTTTTGCTGTATGGCGGTGAATCGTGGAATGTAAATGAACAAATCAGGAAGAAATTAGAAGCAACAGAGATGTGGTTCCTGGGACGAATGTTGCGAATTTCTTGGACTGCCAAAGAAACTAACAACGACTGCCTGAGACAGGCTAATAAAACTAGAACATTATATACAACAATAAGAAAGAGACAAACAGCTTTCTTTGGTCATGTGATGAGAAGAGAGGCATTGCAGAACATCGTGACAACAGGAAAGATCGAGGGGAAGAGAAGCTGAGGCAGACCAAGAGAAATGATGCTGGATCGATTGAGACAGTGGCATGGAGGAATACCATCAGCAGAGTTAATCCAGAACACCAAAGACCCGAGATTCGTGGAGAGCCATGAACGCCTACGACATCTGGCAGGGCACTTGATGATGATGATGAATATACAAGTAAATGGGCACATTCGTAAACAAGTAAATCAGTACAGTTATCTCGGAACAGTCATGACATCAGATGGGAGATGCGTTGAAGAAATTATAACAGGAATTGCCATTGCGAAGGTAGCCTTTTGCAATATGAAAAACATACTGACCAATAAAAAGGTATCAATTGAAACGAGAAAAAGAGTGTTGAAGTGCTACATAGAACCTGTACTTTTTAATGGATGTGAAGCATGGACAATGAGCAGATAAGCTGAAAAACATCTGATGTCTGTGGAAATGTGGTTTCTGAGGAAAATGTAAAGAATACCACGGACAGACAGAAAAACCAACGAACAAGTCCTTCAAGGAACAAATGAAGATCGTAAACTGATTAGAGACAATTGACGTAGACAGGCAAAAGTTTTTGGGCACATTATGAGAAGAAATGAATTGGAAAACTTGGTGACAACTGGCAAGATCGAAGGGAAGAGACCAAGGGGAAGATCGAGAAGTAAGTACCTGGATGGCTTGGCCAAATGGCATGGCCGAGATAAAAAAAAACACAGAGCTGATCCACAAATCTGGTGGTCGAGTGAGATCGCAAAACATGACCAGTTATCAGTTATCAGTTGGGTATCTTCATTGCACTCCGGACAGGTCCATAGCTGCTCAGATCCCCCCCCCCCCCAGCATATGCATCAGCGTCCGGTGTCTAATAGTGCCAGTTCTGTGTTGGTTTTCGAGGCACTTCGTTTTCCCGATGTACCTCTCGCGTCTGGCCGTGCCGATTCTTACTTCCAAGTCTTTCATCCTGGACAGCGATGTGGATACACTGACGTCAAAGTTAATAACATCGGCACGATCCATGGGCTGGCCATCTACAGGGGGTGTAGAGCCAGCCGGTTTATCAGCTTGTTCATTTCCCTGGACTCCCGCATGTCCCGGGACGAATATTAAGGTGACTTTGCGGACAACAGACTTCCGCAGCGACTCAGTCTACTGTCTACGTACAGATCCAGCTTCGACCTTCTGAATCATGCTCATTTAATCACTTAGTACACACACGTTGGTATAATGCTGTGATTCCAGCCATATGACAGCCTGTGAAACTGCCATCATCTCCATCGGCATGCTGCTCGTGGTCATAGAGTGGGCACCACTGGATTCTTGAACGGTTCGGCCCGCTGAACGGGCTGTAAATGCCCATGCACTTCTCTGCTGCTTTACAAGAGATCCATCTGTATATATGAGCACTTCGGGGCTATCTGAGTGTTCATAGATGAGCGTGTTGACCTCTGTATTGACAGTGGCAGGATTCTGCTCTCTGCACCGTCTGTCGAGTGTGATAATGCAGGAGAAAGTGCACTTAAAAGCTGGAGGCACGGCACCCATTCCCTGCCGGGGTTGATACTAGTAAGACGGCAGACCTGTCTGGCGACATCTTCCGCCCGATCCATCCATGATTTGCCCCTCTTTAGCCTGTCGCCCATTTCTCTGAATATAGCGTCATGCAGAGGGTGCTGCTCATCTGCACTTATTTTTAAGTATGCACGAGCTCTCCAGATCTTGATCCTGTGTTCCATTGTCGGGAAGTCAAGGAGATATCTCATTGCTACACGGCTGGTGTCTCTCGTGCAGCCCAAAATGATGCGCATGGCTTCAGTTTGTACCTTTTCAAGTCTTCTAATCTGTGTAGGGCTGACAGTGAGGATGGCCAGGGCATACTTGATGTGGCAAAACATGACCGCCCATGCTTACCGGCAGGGCATATGATGTATGGATGGATAGTCAGATTATGTGGAAAACATTTATGATGATAACAGAGAAGAACAGTATGATGTTAGAAATAAAAGTGAAGGACTGCCAATTTTTAAGATGAAGGTTCGGAATATTCTTAACCGTATGAAAACTGGCAAGACCCCCATTTCAGACAACATCACAACAAAAATTATTAATGCTTTACACGAATATGGAATAGATCAAGTCACCAGACTGATGAACACAATATATGATACTGCAGATATACCTCATGAATTATGTAATTCGGTATGTATTTATTACAATCCCAAAGAAATCAGAAGCCTTGGAAAGTAATCAACATCCTACAATTAGTATAATGAGTCACATCACGAAGATTTTGCTAATAATTATCATGCAAAGATTTAAGAAGAAAATACAACCTGAAATAGGAGAAGAACAATGTGGGTTTGTAGTAGGCAAGGATACAGTACTTGCCGTGTAAATGCTGAGAACAGTAATTGAACGTTCTATAGAAGTAAACAAAAATCTACACCTTTGCTTTATTGACTACATAAAGGATTTCGATAAAGTAAGACATGTCAACATTTTAGAGATGTTTGCAGATGTACAAAGTGATGAGAAAGACATTTGACTTGATCAAAACATATATTGGGAACTACAAGCTGCCATAATGATTGATAATGAAGTAAGTCAATATAAGCCTATTAAGAAAGGTGTGAGACAGGGATGTGTAATGTCTCCATATCTTTTTTCCCTGTATAGTGAAAATATTTTCAGAAATGTACAAGATATGAAAGGAATCATCATTGGAGGATGAAACATCAATAATATTAGATATGCAGATGATACAGTATCGATTGCAGACAATGAGCAGGATCTGCAACTTTTAGTAGATGTGATGTTGCAAACAGTGAACAACTAGGGTTAGAATTTAATTGTAAGAATACACAGATTATGGTCGTCACTAGGAAGAACGAAATACCACAATGTAATATACAAGTAAATGAGAATATTCGTAAACAATTGAATTGGTACAATCATCTCGGAACAGCCGTAACATCTGAGGGGAGATGCTTTGAAGAGATCAGAACAAGAATCGCCATTTCGAAGGTAGCCTTTTGCAAGATGACAAACATACTGACCAATAAAAAGATGTAAATTGCTACGAGAAAAAGAGTGTTGAGGTGCTACATAGAGTCTGTACTTTTGTATGGATGTGAAGTGTGGACAATGAGCAGTCCAGCTGAAAAACATTTGATGGCTGTGGAAATGTGGTTTCTGGGCAGAATGCAAAGAATACCACGGACAGAGAGAAAAACCAATGACCAAGTCCTACAAGTTTCTGGACAAATTGGTCTCCACATTAACACCGCCAAAACAAAAACTATTGATCTTACCAACAGTTCAGATGAGATCAAATTAAACAACCACGTTCTTGAAAAATTCAACAGCTTCACATACCTAGGAAGCAAAATGACATCTACAGGGGACTCAACACCAGAAATATCATCTAGAATCGCACTGGTATCTGGTGCCTTCAACAAACTGCCAAACATCTGGAAGTCAAAGACACTCAGCAAACATACGAAACTTAAAATCTTCAACCCTTGTGTGATTACAATGCTAAAGCATAGATGTGAAAATTGGAAATCAACGGTAGCTTTAGATATAAAAAAAATTAGACAATTTTTAGAACAAATGTCATACAAGTATTCTAAACCTCCACTGGACAGATTTTAGAACCAATACGCAAAATAAAACAAGAGACTAAGCAAGCTATTGCATCCAATTTTATAAGAAAACGCCATTGGAACTACATCGGCCATGTACTCAGAATGGATAAGACAAGACTCCCCTACCAAGCCCTCATGTGGACACCGGCAGGGAAAAGAAAACGAGGAAGACCAAGAGAGACGCTGAGTAGAACCATCATCAGAGAAGGCTCATTCAACGGCGAAATAAACATCAAAGATCTTCAACAGGTGGCAGCGAACCGCCAGGCATGGAGAGCCATGACTTCTGCCCTATGCGTCGCCTTGGGCTCAAGAGGAAAGACTAACTAACCAAGTCCTACAAGAAACAAATGAAAACCGTTAACTGATTAGAGACATTAGACGTAGACAGTCAGAATATTTTGGGCATGTTATGAGAAGAAATAAATTGGAGAAATTGGTGACAACTGGCAAGATCGAGGGGAAGGGAACAAGGGGAAGACAGAGAAGTAAATACCTGGATGGCTTGGCCACGTGATATGGTCGAGACAAGAACACTGGGCTGATCCACGACTGTGCTGATGGAGTGAAATTGCGAATCATGACCGCCCACGCTTATCGGCATGGCACACGATGGATGGATGGGGTGAGGCAGATTTCCAGAAACTGCTCATGCTTTATCACAGCGATTTTCTACATGTCCTTTCTCGAGCCATGACTCACTGTCACGAGCGATGTGGGCGGGCATGGATTTCTTTCATTGGTGTCTATAAACTAAAAAAAGAACATACATTATCTACTTAATTTTCTTCTTAATAGTAATGAGTTTCAAATAGAACTTTGTGTATAATTTTGCTTGCGTGTATACGCAACTTGCTTTACATTGTCCCTTTATAATTAATAAAATTGGTATTTTTGGAAATTGCATTTTGAGAGGTCTAGTTTAAACAACAACATAAAGTAAGGTTAATCGTGGATACATCGCTAGTTTTCACCAGTTATCTCACAGGAACGATGCAATTTGTATGTGCAGTCATGGATTCGAACAGGTTGAACACTCCTGCTCTCCAGAAATAATTAACACCATAAAGAAAAATAAAGGTATAACAGTAACAGAAGGGAGGGGTAGTGCAGTGGCTAGAACACTCGCCTTTAGCCCGGCTCATGTATTCGAATGCTAATCGAGGCATGTTTTTGTTGGTATAATTAAACTGGGCTCTGGACCTAAAGCCGGTAATTGGAAATGTCCGGGAGGAGTGGGGGGGGGGGGGGGGGGGACGGACGTTCGGCGTAATAATTACCACATCATCAAATACTTTACTTTTTACCACATCATCAATCAAGTTTTGATTGCTCTATAAACATATGCTAGTGTAAAATAGCATAATATATCCAATACATCTTAAGGCATGAAAATCAGTACTTTACTTTACTTTACTTTACTTTACTTTACTTTACTTTACTTTACTTTACTTTGCTTTACTTTTCTTTACTTTACTTTACTTTACTTTACTCTACTTTACTGCCGCCACACGCTGTGGGATTTACCGAGGAGGGGATCCGAGCACTTATGGACTGACTGTTCGATGTGCAATGAGGATTATCTATCGACTAACTAACTAACTTTACTTTACTTTACTTTACTTTACTTTACTTTACTTTACTTTACCTACAAGCTGTGGAGAAACGAATGCTAATCTTAACTATTTTCTTATAAGAAATTTACTTCGGAAAATAGGCGTTTTTGCGCAGATGCACTTAACATTTCCATCGACTCAACGCGCTTGTATTCGTCACTAAGTAACCACAGTACACCGAACTTTTTCAGATGAGAACGTGTCCAAGTGTTTACTTTCTTCTGTGGACACCCGTTGCAATCTCGGATTCGTCTTCAGAACTGTATGCATATGTATAAATATATGTCTACGTGTACGTGTGTGTAGGTGTGGGGGTTGGGTATGTCGTCATGCTCACGTTTGTGCACTAAAACTTGCGTTGCTGTGCTATACAGACATACATAAAAATACGATGTTTTTAAAGTAAACATTGATGTTTTCTTAAACCGCCCAGAGTGTCGTCCCACTCGCCAAGACGGAAATGAAACGTTCAATCAGCGTTCAATAATGCAGATTTCCCTCACACGACTGCATTCCTGGCACGGAGGATGTGGCTTGTTTGTCCACTCAGCACAATGGAAAAGTGATCGTTATCATATTGAAAGGCATTATTGATTTTCTTTTGATATTATTTGGAGTGACCTGTGAACAGATTTTCCCAGCGAAATTGTGATATTTCAGTTCATCATTACGTACTGAAATAATAATTAGCAAAAGCTAATAAAGTTTCATTCATGTAATTCTTATGTGTACAAGTTTATAACTACAATTGTACTATAACTTATCCTACATTTAGCAAAGTCTAATTAATTCTACACAGTTAAACTACGGTAAGTTTATCCAGGAAATCTGAATTTACATATTATATTTGTAAACCAATACGTTAAAAGTTAGCTCTGATGTTTTCACTATAGTTGGGGTATACAAAAATAGTAATCATTTCGCTTTGGACGGTTTGTTAACCATGCCTTTTTCATGTACGATCGTAAATAAACACAGTCTTTCTTTTCAAATTACTTGATAGTCTCACTCGTTAAATTGCTTTATAATTCTTATCATATTATTACACGTGTAACAACAGCAACAACAGCAACAACAAATATTGCTGCTGCTACCACCACCACCACCACCACCACCACCACTACTACTACTACTACTACTACGACTACTGCGCAGCTATAAACATAACTAATACTACTACAACTACCACAACTACCACATGAACTATTACTACTAATGTAAAAAAACAAACACCAACAATAAGCCCAACAACAACATCTACTACTACAGCTACTACTACTACTACTACTACTACTACTACTACTACCTACTACTACTACTACCACCTACTACTACTACTTACTACTACTACTACTACTACTACTACTACTACTACTACTACTACTACTACTACTACTATGTAAAATATGCTTTCATCTATAGCTTATATTGAAAGAAATGATCGCAAGAATGACAGTCGGTCATCTAACTTCTTAATACCCCAAAGTACAAGTAAGATGTCCGAAAGACTAATACTTCACACTCCTGCCTCACTAATAAAATGTCCAGTTACCTTTTGTTTTCATTCTTATAGATCATAAACGCGTTCAGCTCCCCCCAGCCGACGTCTGCCTATCAAGACTTCAAGCGGGACTCTGCGGCAATACCAGCCAGTGATGATAGCTTAACATTTAACAGAGGCGGTCTTTACTCACACAGGTCAGCTTTTCTTAATTGATATTTGCCAGGATTTTCGCTGTTATTAGTAAATAAGTCTTCGTATGTACATAGTTATTTGTCTTATGTGTTACATTTCTTATTATTCATGTTCTATGTGTTTTTCTGTAACTATAAGTATCAATATGCTTCGACATATTCTGTAACTAGAAGCATCAATATTCTTCGACATTTTCTGTAACTAGAAGTATCAATATTCTTCGACTTTTTTTTTTTTTTGTAACTAAAAGTATCAGTATTCTTCGACATTTTCTGTAACTAGAAGTATAAATATTCTTCGACATTTTCTGTAACTGGAAGTATCAATATTCTTCGACACTTTCTGTAACTAGAAGTATCAATATTCTTCACATTTTCTAAGGGAGACGGGGTAAGTGTAGGTATATCAAGAATGATGTGAATCGGTATTTGTTGTTGTTGTTTCTTTCTCTTCTTCTTCTTCTTCTTCTTCTTCTTCTTCTTCTTCTTCTTCTTCTTCTTCTTCTTCTTCTTCTTCTTCTTCTTCTTCTTCTTCTTCTTCTTCTGCTTCTTCGTTTCTTACTCCATCTCCTCCTCCTCCTCCTTCTCCTCCTCCTCCTCCTCTTCGTCCTCCTCCTCCTCCTCGACTGATCTGATCCTCCTCCTATCTTCCTCTACTGCTTCTTCTTCTGCTCTTCCTCTGTCTTTTGGATGAGAAAGGCCGCTTATGGCTTTGTTTCCAGTGACATTAAGTCCATTCTCCTCCATAATAACCATCTTTCGTGGGTTAAATGAAAACAAAGTATTGCAACCTAAATCTTAAATCATTTAGGTAATTCTCTTTGCACAATCTAGGAGAACGGAAATTAGGGATAAACAAAAATAATATACTATCGTCATAATTTAGCAAGTCATGTGCAGAACATCACTTCATTCTAGTATGTCCAACCTAAAGGATATTCAATTATTCTTCAGTTTCTTTGCCTCGTGCATTTTCATGCCTAATGAGTCTGCAGTGACCCGTGCCCATCTTCATGTTGGTCGATCCCTGCAGTGATGACCTCTTCTTCCACACAATAAACATGATAAATATTTTCATGCCCAATCAGTTTGAATTAACATGTGTACATTTTCATGCTGGTTACTCCATAACTCACATCCGTATGTTGCCAGAAGAAATATGCATTTTCTCGAAAAAATGTTCTCTGATTTGGTTGCAGGTGTTGTGCCCTTAAAAAAATGCTTATGATATTGTCCATAGGAATAGTCTATGGAATGCTATGCAAAAATTTGGAATACCAAGGAAGTTAATCAACATGACCAGACTATGCATGGAAGATACTTATAATATAGTAACATATAAAGGCAGGAAATCAGACCCTTTCCAAATAACATCTGGCTTGAAACAGGGTGATGCACTTTCGCCGCTCCTTTTCAATCTGGCTCTAGAGAAAGTTGTAAGGAAGGTAAAGGAGGAATGTGCTATTGGAGGAACATCCAGACTGCTTGGTTACGCAGATGATATAGATATTATAGGGGAAAATTAACAAAAGACAGCGGAAATATTGACTCACTTAAAAGCTCAACAAATGGGGCTGGTTATCAACCAAGATAAGACAGAATATATTGTAATCTCAAGAGAAGGAACAGCTAAACATTCTGGCCACATACAAATAGAAAATATGACCATTAAAAGAACGGAAACATTCAAATACCTGGGTACAATCTTCAACTGCTCCAACATTATAAGGAAAGAAATACAAGCTAGAATCAACTCTGGAAATAAGATATACTATGCACTACAATATCTGCTAAAATCAAATGTGCTATCTCGTAACACCAAGATCACAATTTACAAAACTCTGATCAGACCAGTTGTGCTGTATGGCTCTGAAACCTGGAGTAAAACTAAAGGAGACGAAGCCTTGTTACAAACCTTTGAGAATAAAGTCTTTAGACGCATCTTTGGGCCCATTAGGGATACACAAAGTGGAGAGTGGAAAAGAAGAAGCAACAAAGACATTTATGATCTGTTTAAGTCCCCGCTAATCACTGGTATCATGAAGGCTAATAGGCTGCAATGGCTGGGGCATATAGAAAGAATGGAAGATAATAGGGAAACAAAACTCGCTTACACTCAAGAAATAAATGACCGTAGACCCCGAGGTAGACAAAGAAGACTGTGGAAAGATAATATACATAAAGATCTACAAGCAATTGGAATCAACGACTGGCAAGAGAAGGTCCACCAGAGAGACGAATGGAGACGGCTTGTATCTGCATCAAAGAATCTCAATGGCTCGGAATGCTGAAGAAGAGAAGCAGAAGTTGTTCCCTAGGCTCTTCATACCGCTGAACTTCTCTGTTGCTATTGCCAGTCTCCTCATGACTTCCTTATTCAGTCACCATTATTGCTGAGTATGGAGCCAAGATATACAACGCTGTGATATTTTCATTATTTTCATGCTTGGCTGTGTTTTTTATAGTTGTGTCTGTGGTATATATTTCTTGTGTGTGTGTGTGTGTCTGTGTGTGTGTTTGTGTGTGTGTGTGTGCTGTGTGTGTTTGTGTGTGTGTGTGTGTGTGTGTGTTTGTGTGTGTGTGATTATGTTCAGAAAAAGATGTTGATCTGCGCTGTGTCTTTGGCAGATAATATTAACGCTTCAAATCTGTTAGCACTATCTGAGAAGAGGACCATGTTATCTGCATATGTGGATTCTGGATTTACACCTATTATGAGTGAATCGAAATTGTCTCGGGTCTTATCATTTTTAACGCAAAATTGTGATCTTAACTAATAAACAATCGTCAAATAAGAAAGAAACATATTCCCGGTCTAAACCTAAACAATAATGCTCACAAAAATAAGAAGGAAATTGAGAAGAAGAAAAAAACCGGCGTTAGCCGCAGGCGCTAGAACTCCTGTTACTCCATCGCACGACGCATAACGGCATTAATTAGAACACAACAAACAATAACAACTAATAAAATAGTTTTTCTGTAGCATTGTATGCATCTACTGCATCTTTTGCTTTTTTGTGTTTTAGCTTTTGCCTGGTTACCAAATATTTTCTATAATTGTAAAGTAACCGTTGAATCTTTAATTTCTGCTTTGAATACGCAGGGTCGGAGGCGACATGAGGGCACCCGGCGCTGCCAGCGGAGACGAAACACAGCAGAAAAGAGCACAGAAACGGCACAGCCGCAACTCATTCAAATCTAATGCAACCTCAGGGAGTACAGCAACAACCAATCTGTCAGGGCCACCAACCATGGAAGACAACAAGTAAGACAGCTGTGTGTTGTGTTGCCGCTAGTTTGTGAAGGTTAGCTTGAGATGTGTACAACTGTTCTGCTTAAACTTGAGGAACGAAGAAGAAGAAGAAGAAGAAGAAGAAGAAGAAGAAGAAGAAGAAGAAGAAGAAGAAGAAGAAGAAGAAGAAGAAGAAGAAGAAGAAGAAGAAGAAGAAGAAGAAGAAGAAGAAGAAGAAGAAGAAGAAGAAGAAGAAGTAGAAGAAGAAGAAGAAGAAGAAGAAGAAGAAGAAGAAGAAGAAAGAAGAAGAAGAAGAAGAAGAAGAAGAAGAAGAAGAAGAAGAAGAAGAAGAAGAAGAAGAAGAAGAAGCAGAAGCAGAAGAAGAAGAAGAAGAAGAAGAAGAAGAAGAAGAAGAAGAAGAAGAAGAAGAAGAAGAAGAAGAAGAAGAAGAAGAAGAAGAAGAAGAAGAAGAAGAAGAAGAAGAAGAAGGAGGCGGCGGCGGCCGCGGCAGTCGAGAAGAAGAAGAAGAAGAAGAAGAAGAAGAAGAAGAAGAAGAAGAAGAAGAAGAAGAAGAAGAAGAAGAAGAAGAAGAAGAAGAAGAAGAAGAAGAAGAAGAAGAAGAAGAAGAAGAAGAAGAAGAAGAAGAAGAAGAAAGATGAGGATGAGTAGGCGGCGGTGGCGGCGGCCGCGGCAGTCGAGGAGGAGGAGGAGGAGGAGAAGGAGGAGGAGGAGGAGGAGGAGGAAGAAGAAGAAGGGGAGGTGAGGAGAAGGAGAAAAGAAGAGAAAGTTCTGTTTATGATACTGCTACAGACAGAATTATGTATAATAACTAGATGCCAGTAAGATTAATATACGTTAGGAAATTTGTATAAGGGGCGGTGTGACTCTACGATACCATATACACCTCACGCTAGGGAACTAAAGGACTCTGCTACACGCCTCCTGGTATACTGCATCTACTGCCCTAAATGCCATATGTATAGACTACTCGACACCGGATGGATGATATGGGCAGCATCAGGCCCACCGCCTTTACTTGCCATGGCAGTTTGTGGTAATCACTTTAGGCTGGATCGACTTTGGACCTGGGACTATTTATTAACCTCTCACCCTTAAACTCGTAAACGTGTATGATGTCAGATCTATAAATCGTTCACACTTGTAATACATATATCAATCAATCAATCATGTGCCATGCCGAAAAGCGTGGGCAGTCATGACTCGCCATTTCACTCGATCACCAGAGTCGTGGATCAGCTCAGTGTTCCTGTCTCGACCATGCCATGTGGCCAAGCCATACAGATATTTTCCTCTCGGTCTTCCTCTTGGTCTATTCCCCTCGATCTTGCCAGTTGTCACTAAGTTCTACAATCCATTTCTTCTGATAACATGTCCAAAAAATTTTGACTGTCTACGTCTAATTTCTCAAATCAATTTACGATTTTCATTTGTCTCCTGTAGTACTTGGTCATTGCTTTTTCTGTCTGTCCATGGTATTCTTTGCATTTTCCTTGTATAATGCTAGAGAGACTTAGCACTCTTGCAGTAAATATACACATTTGTATAATAGTAGATTTGTAAATCTTGCACACTTACAATATACACATAAACTTGTATAACTTGTGTTCGACAAATAGTGAACACTTATAATAGACAATTGAATGTGTAATATTAGACCTGCTGTTTCCGTGGCGAAGCGGTTACAGGCGCAGTTCGTAATCCCGCATACCCACGTTCTAAACACAGCTGCTGGTAATTTGACAGAAGACTGCCTTGTGTTGGTTTTTACGAAATGGTATGGGTGCCGGTCGTTCAGAAAGCAATGGCAAAATACTGAACGTAAACTTGCCAAGTGATCACAACAGCAAAGCATGCTGGTGTTGACTGCAATATCCTGTAAAGGATATGCATCTAACTTTTTTTTTAAATAGTAGACCTATAAATGTTGCACACTTATACTAAACATATTAATTTATATGTATACTATTAGAATGATATTGATACTAATAATAAACATATTAATTTGTATTTGAGCTGTACAATAGTACTACTTTAACTATTTTTTAAAATTAAGTTGCATGTCCTTAACAGGACGTAGCAGTCAAACCCAGCATTTTCGCTGTTCGTGATTCCTGGGCAAATTTTACGTTCAGTAGTTTGCCATTGCTTTCTGAACGACCGGCTCCTATACCTTTTTCGAAAAAACCAGCGCAGCCGTGTTTCGAACCCGTGTATACGGGCTCATAAACCGCGTTCGCAAGCCCTTAGCCACAGAGACCGGTCTATACCGAACTATTGTTCTGACACAAATCAATTCTGCCTACCCAGCGCCCTGGCCTGGGACGTTTTTAGGTCTGCGTCAAGGAGAGGAGAAACTTTCTATGAGACCACCACCAACTGGTTCCAGGTAGCAGCCAAAACTGTCAAGGTCATCGCCTACATCATCATCTTCATTGCCGTCTTGACCTGTGCTGTCGTCAGCAAAGCCAGTCTGCTACTCATGACGCAAGCAATTGGGAACGCCGATCTGGTAAGATTATACAGTGTCGTTTTCTTACTGCCTACCTAATGCCTCCCTTTGTTTACTTCGTCTATCAATGTTTTGTATTGTGTGTATAGTGTTGAAGAACGGAAACACGTTCATAGCTTGGCGAGAATCGTGCGGCAGGAAGTCACCATGGGATATGGCCAACACTCAGTTCTCCGAGGAATATCCAGACGGACACATAATCTGATTGCAACGGGTACCATTAGTAGTGGGACTCTTCGCTGGTTGTTGAAGATGAGGACGGAGAACGTATGGGAATGTCCCGAGTGCTGTGATGTCGGTTCTTGACTCAAATCAACTCTATATTTTGTTTAATTGGCATATACTCCCTCTCGTCTCAGTCGAAAATGGGTACCAGAAAATATTCTGGGACGAAAAGGAGGTCGGCATGATATTGAACACATCACCCATTGAGTATCGATTGTTCAAGAAAAATGTGGGAGACGGCATCATATAGCCAATACGCCTCAATGTGTGGGAAAGGATTCGTTTTTATTTGTGTATAAATTATGTGTAGTCGATAGTTTTAAGAAGTTAATAAATGTAGCGCTTTTTATTTTATTTGTGTGTGTGTGGCACTCTTCGTTCTTCTTCATCAATAGAAATAGCTATGCGGATGATACAGTACTGATTGAGGAGGATCTGCAATATTTAGTAGATGCGATTGTTGCACACAGTGAACATTATGGGTTAGAATTAAATTATTAGAAGACACAGATTATGGTCGTCACTAAGAAGAAGGAAATACCACAATGTAATATACAAGTAAATGGGAATATGCTTAAACAAGTGAATCGGTACAATTATATCGAAACAGTCATAACATCTGATGGTAGATGCCTTGAAGATATTATAACAAGAATCACCATGGCGAAGGCAGCCTTTTGCAAGATGAAAAACATACTGACCAATAAAAAGATGCCATTTGCAACGAGAAAAAGAGTGTTGAGGTGCTACATAGAACTTTTGCTTTTCTATGGATGTGAAGCGTGGACAATCAGCAGACAAGCTGAAAAACATCTGATGGCTGTGGAAATGTGGTTTCTGAAGAGAATGCAAAGAATACCATGGACAGACAGAAAAACCAATGACCACGTCCTACAAGAAACAATTGATAAGCGTAAGCTGATTAGAAAAATTATACGTAGACAGTCAACATGTTTTGGTCACGTCATGAGAAGAAATAAATTGGAGAACTTGGTGACAACTGGCAATGTCGAGGGGAAGAGAACAAGGGGAGGAAAGAGAAGTGAATACCTGGATGGCTTGGCCACGTTGTCTGGTCGAGACAAGAAAACTGAGCTGATCCACGACTCTGGTGATCGAGTGAAATGGCGAGTCGTGATCGCCCTCCTACTACCATCGACTAGTATGTCACTGCTTTTCGGCATGGCACATGATGGATGGATGGATGTCTCATTGTTGCATGTTATTAATTATAATGTGTTGGACATTTCAGGGCAACGTGAATCGGGACCGATGGGTGTTTCTTCTTATATGTGCTGTGGGCTTCCCATACGTCGTCATCTTCATAGAATCTTTAGTGAAAGCATTGTTTGGAAACCTCCCTGGCCCATCGATATGGAATGTAATATGGGTATGTTTATAATTTTGTCATCTGAATCGTTACGCTTTTATTGTCATCAGATTAAACTGTGTGGTGTGTAGATCAGAATAAGTAGAAGGATGATTGTTTATTTAGTTGTTGTTAAACATGTAATTTTATTTTACTATGTATTGTCATAATAAAATTAATAATCGTCATTTTGTGATCACGAATTCGGGATTAGGAAGGAAAACATTATGATCACCTTAGAAACGGAGGGTGCTGTATGCATATATATACATACCACCAGTTTAATGGTGCACACTATCATCATTATTTCCCGTTGTTGTTTCTCACCTCATACTGCAAAACAAAATATTTACTGGGGAAAAGAAGAAGCAGCAAATACGCTTACGAGTATTTATTTGTATGTAAATCTGGGCATCATTTATCACTCCCTAGTTTATACTTTGACGGTCTCCCCGGTCTAGGAATTAACGTCTTTCTCCGTAATACCGTATATCAACGCGAGGGACGTAACCTGCGCGAGAATCGGTAGCGGTTCTCGCCGCATTGGTAACTTATGAGGTACTAGCTGACACGGCCCGGCTTCGCCCAGACTCTGGTGGGGAGCATCTCATTTAATTCATATAAGTAGTCATATAAGCTCCCGTTCCCGACTGTCTGTCTGTCTGTCTATCTATCTGTCTGTCTGTCTGTCTGTCTGTCTGACCCGGCCCAGCCCATGGTGGAGAGCATCTCATTTAAATCATATAAGTAGTCATATAAGATCCCGTTCCCGACTATCTGTATGTCTGTCTGTCTTGGGTAAATGGAGGAGGGAGGAGGAAGAGGGAGGTGGAGGAGGGAAGAGGAGGGAGGAGGAGGGAGGAGGAGACAGGAGGAATAGGAGGGAGGAGGAGGGATTAGGAAGAGGAGGGAGGAGTAGGGTGGAGGAGGAGGGGGAGGAGGAGGGAGGAGGAAGAGGGAGAAGGAGGGAGGAGGAGATCGCAGGAGGAGGAGGAGGAGAGGGAGGAGGAGGAGGGAGAGGGAGGAGGAGGGAGGAGGAGGAGAGAGTAGGCGGAGGGAGGAGGCGGAGGGAGCAGGAAGAGGGAGGAAGAGGGAGGAGGAGGAGGAGGTATGTGAGCCGGTCGCTCAGAAAGCAATGGCAAACTACTGAGCGTAATCTTGCCAAGAAATCAACAATCAGCTGAAAGATGCTGATGTTGACAGTGATGTCCTGTAAAGGTTATGCGAAATAAAAAATATAATTTAAAAAGTTTATACTTAACGCAAATTGATCATCTTACTGCCTATGACATATTTTGGATACTGCTATCAATATATGTTTGTGTCTGATCCCATATTACAGGTTCTAGTGATAGAGTCAATACATTCATTCGGCTTGTGTCTGTTTTTGTTCCGCGTGCTGCCGTGCCTTGATACCGTCAGATGCCTTTTGCTTATGAATGCCCTCTGCACGATTCCTGCTATTCTAAGGTAAGAGATGTATCCTCTGGTTGTGAAACCTCGCATTTACGAAATCTGTATTAGATTGTTAGAGTTTGCAGATGATTTCTCCATGAGTGATGGTCTGGAAACCAACTGATCAAAACTGCGTGTAGGATTCTGAACTATTCAAATAGTTAGGGTATGCGATACGTTAGGGGTTTATATGTCGACTGCAACCGAAGCATTGACAACACGCATAAGCGTGTTCTAGAATATTACAGATAAACAGAAGCAAACCATTACAAAAAAATGCGATTTGTGTGTTACTTAGTTAATTAGTTGTATATCCTTTATAGGACGCAGCAGTTAACTCCAGTATTTTTCTTTGGCTATTTGTGATTCCTGGGCAAGTTTACGTGCAGTAGTTTGCCATTGCTTTATGAACCACCGACACGTATATCTTTGTATGGAAACCAAGGCAAGAAGGCCTGCTTCTAAATCGCCCACAAATGTGTTTTAAACGCGGTATGCGGGATTACGAAATGCATTTGCAATCCCTTTGCCGCAGAGCCGACAATGTGTTATGAAATAATAATATCGGTTTGTTAAAAATATACGGCTTGTTTTTATTTCACGATTCCTGATATATTCAGCAATGAATGCGTTGATGTAGGGCTAAGACATTACGCAGACAATGTCATCAGCACAGCGGGACAAGAAGTGACTGTCAAATCTCGTCGCTTGCCACGAGAGGGAAAGACTGACCACATATTCCTCCCCGCACCCAGGCCTACAAAGATGTGATGGTCCCAGACAGACCCACAGCGACTTCCTGCTACGGGACATAGAACGATGATATTTTCAGGATATGTCTTTTCTTTAAAGTTAGTTGCATGTCCTTTACAGGACGTCGCAATCAATCCCAGCAGTTTTAGCTGTTTCTGATTTACTAGGCAAGTTTATACTTCAGAAATTTGCCATTGATTTCTGAACGACCGACGCTCATACCACTGTTAAAAATCAACACAAGACGGTCTGCTTCCATATTGTCTGTAACTGACTTCAAACACACTATGCAGGAGTACGTATCACATTTACTGCCCCTTCGCCATATAATAATACACAACTAAGTTTTAATTAATAATTGTATGTCTTATTTCTGTTTCTGGATACAGTTGTCTTGAATGCGTGTATTTATTTATGACATTATGGCAGATTTGCATAACAAAATGTCTACAACATTTAAAACAAATGTTGATGTTACCAAGGAAATGTTGTACTCAGATGTGCATGTCACGAACTGTATTTTAGGTTGTTTGCTACCAAGCGGTCCGATGATCTCAAGAAGAAGGTGCTGTCCTTTGTTCTGGACGTGCTGGCCCTACTCATGCAACTGTCAGCATTTATTGTAGCCGTGGCCTCGATGAAATCTGAGTGTGTTCAATCACAGCCTACCAGTAGCCGCAGAGGTAAGCATAACCAATGTGTGTCACGTGTTAAACTAGCGGTGTATTCGTTAATGTTGTTACAGGTGTACTGTCCTCTAGACGACTGCTAGTTGAAGACAAAATAACAGATGAAACGATATATTTAAGAATGCCCGCGGAAAGATTTCGTGTGTTTTCAGGAAGGAGGTGAGCTTGTTAGTGTTGTCGCTAGGGGGATAAGTTGATAATGTTATGAGCGCGGTTACAAGCGTTCGAGTTCCTCTTCCGCTAAATTGAGAGATAAATTTGTGTCCAGGCCTATAAAATGTGGCAGCCCTAGCATATGGCAGACCCATGGCAGACTTCTATTTCAGAAATGAGTGATTATGAGGGGACGAATCCGACATGTTTACAATCAATGTTACTGAAACTATCACAGCAAGACATTTGCTTGGGAATACGAGGCACCGAATGGCTTACCTGAACTGTTATAACGTTGATATTTCATGGAACATAAAGCCGTCTCTCGACGATCATTATTTAGTGTACTGACCTATAATTCTTGCAGTTTCCTGTAGTTGTTGCATTAAATGTTTAAAGAATAAGTCCCATTTACAATCGATAACTATAATCCCGTGTTAAATATGAATGCGTACACCCATTATGTGAAGTAGAAATTTAAAACAAGAGAATAGGAATGACCAAACATGATTTCAACAGCATGAAATCAGTATTAACATTTAAAGCGATTAACAACGCATTAAACATGAGAATTGTCAAATGCTACGTATATTCAACACTATTGTATGACGCGGAAGCATGGATATTGAACAAGCAACTAGAAAGTCGAATAGAGCCCTTGGAGATGTGGATATACAGAAGAACATGTCTTATTTCATGTCATCGCACAGAAAGGTTTCTGGACATGAAGTGATACATCCCGCTGCTGATCGCATGAAACGAAGAAGTCTAATAGCCCACTTAAGTCAGCTTCTGCAGCTTGTCTTGTTCCAGACTTATTGGTGTTACCTTTCGTCTGGAGTAAACTAGGCAGACCGAGAGAGGGATCATACTGAGTGGGCAACACAGAATCTCTAAATTAATCTCAGGCTTTGTGCTATGGAGAGGTATAACTGCAGTTTACAAACTATCGTCTGTCAGTGGACAAGGTGTCAGTCAGTCAAATATATATATATATATATATATATATATATATATATATATATATATATATATATATATATATATATATATATATATATATATATATATATATATATATCATCTTCTTCAGCGTTCCGAGCCATTGAGGTTCTTTGCTGCAAATACAATCCGTCTCCATTCGTCTCTCTGGTGGACCTTCTCTTGCCAGTCGTTGATTCCAAGTGCTTGTAGGTCTGTACATGTATTATCTCTCCACCGCCTTCTTGGTCTACCTCGGGGTCTACGGTCATTTATTTCCTGAGTGTAAGCGAGTTTTGTTTCCCTATTATCTTCCATTCTTTCTATATGCCCCAGCCATTGTAGTCTATTAGCCTTCATGATACCAGTGATTAGCGGGGACTTAAACAGATCATAAATGTCTTTGTTACTTCTTCTTTTCCACTCTCCACTTTGTGTATCCCTAATGGGTCCAAAGATGCGTCTTAAAATTTTGTTCTCAAAGGTTTGTAACAAGGCTTCGTCTCCTTTCGTTGTACTCCAGGTTTCAGAGCCATACAGCACAACTGGTCTGATCAGTGTTTTGTATATTGTGATTTTGGTGTTACGAGATAGCGCCTTTGATTTTAGTAGATGTTGTAGTGCATAGTATATCTTATTTCCAGAGTTGATTCTAGTTTGTATTTCTTCCCTTATGATGTTGGAGCAGTTGAAGATTGTACCCAGGTATTTGTATGTTTCCGTTCTTTTAATGGTCATATTATCTATTTGTATGTGGCCAGAGTTTCTAGCCATTCCGTCTCTTGAAATTACCATATATTCTGTCTTATCTTGGTTGATAACCAGCCCCATCTGTTGGGCTTTTCCCTTTAAGTGAGTCAATATTTCCAATGTCTTTTGTTCACTTTGCCCTATAATATCTATATCATCTGCATAACCAAGCAGCTTGGATGTTCCTCCAATATCACATTCCTCCTTTACCTTCCTTACAACTTTCTCTAGAGCCAGATTGAAGAGTAGCGGCGATAGTGCATCACCCTGTTTCAAGCCAGATGTTATTTTGAAGGGGTCTGATTTCCTGCCTTTATATGTTACTATATTATAAGTATCTTCCATGCATAGTCTGGTCATGTTGATTAACTTCCTTGGTATTCCAAATTCCTGCATAGCATTCCATAGACTATTCCTATGGACACTATCATAAGCCTTTTTAAAATCCACAAAAATGTTATGGAGATCTCTTTTATATTCCCAATTTTTCTCGGCTATTTGTCGTAAGATAAATATCTGATCTATTGTTGATCTGTTTTGTCTAAAACCCGCCTGGTAGTCATCTAATATGTCTTCTGAATATGGTTTTAGTCTATTTAGTAATACTGCGGATAGTATCTTATAGCCTGTGGACAGTAGTGATATTCCTCTATAATTTCCACATTGGAACTTGTCTCCTTTCTTAAAGATAGGTATCAATAATGACTCTTTCCAGTCATGGGGTAATTCTTCTGTCCTCCAGATTTTTATTATTAGTTCGTATAGCTTTAGATGTAATGCATGGCCACCTGCCTTTATAAATTCAGCAGCAATTCCATCAGTCCCAGTTGCCTTATTGTTTTTAAGTCGTGTGATTACATATAGGATTTCTTCAAATGTAGGTTCTTCAATTTGTGGTTCGCATGTTAGAACCTCTTCCTGTGGGAAAATGTGACTTGGAGCTTCACAATTTAGTAATTCAATAAAATATTCTGTCCATGTGTTGCACATTTCCTCATTGGTATTTAGCATATTCCCATTTTTGTCTTTTAAACCATATGTGTTTTGTTGGTGCCCTCGTTTCATTGACTTCAGTTCTTTAAAAAATTTTCTGGATTCATTTTTCTGGTGATTAGTTTCCATATCTTTGATTATATTACTCATATATTCTCGCTTCTGCTGTCTGACTATTTTTGTAGCCTCTTTACATTCATTTCTATAATGCTCTTCCTTTTGGATGTTATTGATGTCATTTAACCATACATGTCTGGCATTCTTCTTCCTAATGACTGCTTCTTCACATTTTTGATTGAACCATCTGTTCTTTCTATGCGTGGTTAACACACCGAGACATTCTTCTGCGGTAGACTGAATTGTATTCTTGATGTTCAACCAAGTTTGGTCAATGCTTTCCTCCAAAGGGTTTTGCAGAGTTTCAAGTTTACATTTTATTTCATCTGTAAATTTCTCTTTGACTGTAATGTCTTGCAGTTTTTCTCTGTTATATGTTGGGTGTAATCTTTGTAATTTAGTATAGAAAGCTCTCTTAAGTTTTATTTTAAATTTTGCTCCAACGAGGAAGTGGTCACTGTGGCACTCAGCTCCTCTATAACTTCTGACTTGCTGTATGTTTGATGCATTTCTGTTGTTAATTAAAATGTGATCTATTTGATTATAGGTTCTCTTGTCACATGATTTCCAAGTTTGTTTGTGTATATCCTTTCTTTGTAGTCTGGTACTGCTAATCTGCAGTCCTTTGGCTTCTATATATATATATATATATATATATATATATACATATACACACACACACACACACACACACACACACACTCGTACAAACTTTGCCTGGAATACTGTAAGTCGATAATACACTATGAGTTGATGTCCATGATTGCATGAAGTTGTATTTGTTGACTTTCTGCAGCCTCACTTGATGACGCCACGATGTTCTCAGTCTGGAACAGCACCTACTCCCTCTCGGACATGTCCTGGGAAATACCGCTGTCTTTAATACTCATCTCCGTCAAGTGGTGGGAGAATTTCTGGGACAAGGTCATTTGCTTTTTGTTTCTCCAAACAAATAGACTAAATAATAATCCTATATTGAAACAATGTGTTTGTCCCGTTGTGAATTTCAATCAGTAAAGACACAATCAATATATTGCACAATTTATTGACTGGCATAGTTTGTTGTATGTCTCATCAGGTGCCTGCTATAGAAAACAGATCAAAATATAATGAACTAGCGTAATGTAATACCAAAATATGCAAAATACATTGTCATATGTTTCAATGTCACCATGGTAGTTTTAGAGAAACTGTAATGTCTTTTTGTTTATAGAATTGTGTACTCCTGTATGCATAGCAGATTACTTTATATCTTTGTACGTCCTGTAAAAGAGTTGTATTGCTAATTTAAAGTTTTCGACAGTGGGTTCAAAAGCACGTGCAATACGGAGATTAGGACAGACTTATATATGCTATAGGTAGTGGATGAAGTTGAAGAGCAGTCAACATATAGTTGTAGATTATGGTTTCCAACTTTACGACGATAGGTATAGGATCTCATTTTGTTTTTGGGAGACAATGGCTACGATCATCGACTAGTATGTCACTGCTAAGAAGCAGAGCAATGGCAAACTACTTTCTGTACAGATGCCAAGAAAATCATGTTCTCAAATCTGGTGATCGAGTAAAATGGCGAAATATGACTGCCCACGCTTATCGGCATGGCACATGATGATGATATGTGCTATAGCAGTCGACGTAGCCGAAAGGATTAGAGCGTTATAGCTCTTAAGCTTCTGGTACGCTGACGGCTGGGTAAAGGAATCAACCCCTACATCCCACTCATCAGCTGAACATCATCGTTGACCTCTCGTTCAGAAAACAATGATAAACTACTGACAGGTAAAATTGCCTAGAAAATCAATCAGTTGTTAGGGTTGACGGCAACATCCTGCAGTGGACATGCACCATTTGTAATATTTGCTAGTCTTTGAATCAGTGGGCAGGCTAACTTTCCTTTCCGTCAACTCTCATGATAAAAACAGGTGTAGTTTCTACATTGTTTATAGTCATAGTTAATGAGACATTATAAAAACCGTATATAGGTTTTAGCACAGTCCTAATACGACCTTGTTTATTCACAGGACGTGCGCATTGGTTGTTTATACTTGCCAGTGAAATTATACAAGGACTCGTTACATCGCAGCCGTACAAAATCCTATATCATTGCCAGCCTTTGGAAGATCGGTGTCACGTTTGGATTTGCGTACCTTCTAGTACCAAATCTGCAAATGGTAGACAAAGTGTTCCAAGGCATTGTACAAACACCTTCACATGAGACGTATTACAACGGTTCATTTCAGGATTTTCCCGTGGACATGGTGCAGGTAAAGTTCATGGTGTGAAAAGTATAAAGGAAACGAAATAGTTATATATTGTTATTGTATGAATGACTGAAATATCAAGAGACAGAGTGCACTAAATTTTAAAAGTGCATGGTGTAGGCTTTTCGGTGTATATAATATTTCCATACGTGCTGCGTAATATAACATTATAACCACCAGATTTTCGGTGCAAATAACGTGATTACATGCATATAACACGATTAACACCAGATGTTCCGTGCATATAACACGATTACCACCTGATGTTCCGTGCATATAACACGATTACCACCTTATGTTCCGTGCATATAACACGATTACCACCTAATGTTCCGTGCATATAACACGATTACCACCTGATGTTCCGTGCATATAACACGATTACCACCTGATGTTCCGTGCATATAACACGATTATCACCTGATGTTCCGTGCATATAACCGATTACCACCTGATGTTCCGTGCATATAACACGATTACCACCTGATGTTCCGTGCATATAACACGATTACCACCTGATGTTCCGTGCATATAATACGATTACCACCTGATGTTCCGCGCATATAACACGATTACCACCTGATGTTTCCTGCATATAACACGATTACCACCTGATGTTCCGTGCATATAACACAATTGCCACAAGATGATCCATGCAGAGAGCAATATTCCATTGACACACATGAAACAGAGCAACACACCCTCCGCCCCCTTAATACCTCCCTTTTATATAGTGAGTAAGCAAAGAACACGTTTCCACACCTTGAGAGGTCTAGTGTAAACGCTGAAAGGCCCATATCATTAAGATCAATCAGCACACCCTGTGTTTTGTGGTCAATATCTCGGGGCCTCTTTTATGTCACAGAAAAATGTCATGGAACCCTTTTAACGCTAAGTCGGCCCTATAGCACATATCAATGGGGGAAAAACGTATTCCCGCCTCAAAGGAACCTCCAGCACATGAGCACCACTATCTACTGGACAAGTGTCGAGGAAACCACTGGCCACCTAATCCCATTATGTAAGTGTAAAGTAAGGAAAGGACCCTGTTACATGCCTTCGTGTGTATTAGGCATATGGTGGTTGCATTATCTGTGTATAGACCAATCGGCACACTATGAGTCATTTGGTCAATATCTTGCTGCTACTTCCCAGGAGATGTCCTTGTACTTATGTCGACCTGAGATCTGGTTTTAAATTCCGTCTTCATGCGAATTCGAACCCACAACCACCTGGCCGAAAGCCACACCATTTCAACCACTACGGTTTCCATCTCATTATGCTGTGGCGTGTAACATGTGAATGACTTACACGCCAGCAGCGAATATGCAGTGTGAATAGCTTTACTTTAACCTTTAGTCACAGAACATTATTTCTAGTATACATGGAGGGGAGATGGACACCGCATCTCTTGTCACTGGAGGTGCATTGTGGCTAATCTGCACTGAGTATTCATGCTTCCATCAGGGTATCCATAGAGTTGTAATTGCGTTGTGGTTTGCTTTGATTTGCAAAACGCAAACATATGCAACATCAATATATTTTCGATAACACTTGGCCATAAAAGTCCTATAATTCTAACACTATTTGTGAATTCAAAGAGAGAGAAAGAAAATGCTGCGTTGAACATACTTAAACATTCCCACTTTTCAAGGGTTAATGTGAAGAATACCCGATTATTAAACAGTTGTGTGGTCCGTTCTTCTGTATGGATGCCATGCAAATGCTGGGAATTGACTGAGGTATGGACCAATTCACGGGCTACTATTTCACATGTCAATGCCATAAGACAATGACATGAAATATATGTCAGATATTAACAGAAGAGAAGAAATATAGAAAGTAGCTTTATGTTAGAAAATGCTAGATAAGAGAGGCAAAGGAAAACAGAGATAGACTATGTGGAAAGCGTAATCACCTGTGCTTCAAATATTACTATACGCAATATCAGATTCATTAAAATGTCAGATGGCAGAGAATATTGAAATGTCATGATAGCTAATTTATGCTCCAGGCCTGACACATTACGAGCATGCCGAACGCGAAGATACACAATTTATACAATGTTGAAATGAATCTGTGTATGTTTTGCAGAGGAACGGCACCCAGAACCAGTCGACCCCACACATGATTTTCCCCATGCCAAAACTCAGAACGTCGGAGTCTTTGTACATGTCAGTAGAGTCACAGAACTGCTTCTTGATCAACACCACTGTGGGTGGTATCAAGAACGTCACTGTCTGCACAACCACATACGTGTATAGATGGAAACAGTGGCAGACCTACCTTCCACTCATGGTACAGATTGCTAGCACTGGCTTGTGTTATTATTTCGCCAGACTCGCTTGCAAGCTTTGTATGCAGAAGATATCTTTCTCCATTCCCCTCAGTCTGGCTACGCCTCTGTCTGTCGCAGTTATCATCACGGTAAGTCAACATGTTGTCTTACTGAATACATAATTTAGATTTTACTTGTTCTTGAAAGTTCATCACTAACTGTTTTGGTGTATAAATAGCGAGCATAAATTAATATAATTAATAAATAACAAAAATACTTGGTATGTGAAAATGAAAATTTCTTCAGTTGTAAAATTTGCGATTCCAGAATCTGCCATGTTCTTAGTGAGGCGTGTGTCTGTATTATATAACTCCTTATAATTCATAGTGGCTAATATTTTAAGTAATTAGTAAATGAGTAGTTAACATTACATAGTAATGTAGTATAACGCAGTAGCCAATATCGCCATTAGTCTTCTTCTTATCACCCAATTAAGCATGCGTCATCAACAACCTCACGTCAATATCTTCTGTCCTTTGCTGTCCTTTGCTGTCCTCAGCAGCTCCTTCACTTTCCTTCCTATATTATTCATCCACGTATCTAATTCTCTTCCTCGTGTGTGTGTGTGTGTGTTTGTGTGTGTGTGTGTGTGTTTGTTGTTGTTGTTGTTGTTGTTGTTGTTGTTGTTGTTGTTGTTGTTGTTGTTGTTGTTGTTGTTGTTGTTGTGTCCCTCGATTTCATTTGCCCCATGAGTTCAAGAGGAAGGATTTTTCTAATTACACCATGAATAGGCAGTCTCGGTACATATGTCATATCAAGAGGCAGCCTCTTTTCCTCACCTCGTTTACTCACTGGAATCTCTGGTTGAGTCCATGTTGGTGATTCTGCCAAGTCATTGTAGTCGTCTATTCTGTGAAGACATCGATTAATCAATGTGAATAGTTCATTAGTAATTGTCGGAGACGTTTTCCGTGTTTCTAATTCATACTCATCTCATCATGTTCCTCTTGTAAAGTGCGGTGTCGAGGTAAAGTATAAACAGTGTTAGAGTGCCCGCTTATGGGCTTCATGTGTCGATATTCCCATGGACTCTGTTATTCCCTGCGTCCATCGTTTACGTGGTTGGCCTGTTCCTCTGTTTCCCTCTGGTCTGTACATCATTGCTTGTTGTTGTGCTTGTTACCACTGTTAGTTGGTAACCTACTTGCATGTCCAAACCATTTGACTTGCTGCTTTCTAACAAAATCTAGCGCAGCTGTAACCCCCACCTTAGTCCTGATTTCTTCAATTCTGATCTTATCTCTTCTTGATACATTGAGTTGGCTCTACATTTGATTTATTTTGATATCCACATATTACTTAGTAATATGAAGGCAATTCTTATTTTCTGTATTAAAATAACATATATCTTTACCTGTTTCCCCAACGTTTATTACATTGCTATCTAAATAAGAGTGTTATTTCACCTACTGCATGGAGGTTTTATCTGGACAGACACACAGACACACAGACACACACACACACACACACACATACACAGAGACACAGACACACACACACATATATATATCATCTGCTGGAGTTATTATCAGTATCTGTGTTTTCCCTTATATCGCATCTAATTTCTTGTGTGGCACAGTAGGGCAATGTTGTCTGTTAAGTTTAGATATCCAGCTGCTCTATATCAGTATATTGAATTATATATTCTGTGACATTCAATAAACACAGTATTTTGTCTAGCCCTGTTTTGTCTGCCGCTTCTGTGGCTAAGAGGTTACGAATACAATTCGTAATCCGGCATACCACGTTCGAAACAAAGCTGCGGGATATGTGGAAGCAGAGCGCCCTGCGTTGATTTCCATACAATGATATGAGTGCCGGTCGTTCAGAAAGCAATGGCAAATAACTGAACGTAAAATTGCCCAGGAATAACAGGCAGCCAAAAAATGCTGGAGTTGACTTTAAAGGATATGCAACTAACTGTTTATTCGCCTAGCAACAAAATTGTCATCTGATCAGAGGTGAGAGTCACTCAGGGGGACTCCCTATTGAGTGTGTGTATAGCCGTGCATGTGTGCTAGCGAAGTTGATAGGGAACTGCACTGATAATTTCACGAGCACGGTCTGATGAGGGTCCAATGGAAGACGGAAGAATTGATGCCCTTATTCACCGTACATTCGGGTCTACAAAATGTCATGACCATATCACATCAGAGGCGCATAGCAGGAAACTGCTTGGGAACAAATGTAAATGGTGTGTGTGTGTTTCTGTATTGCCAGTTATGCTACCTGGACAACAAGAAACTTCAGCTCATGACCGGATTTCTCATGTGGACCTGCACAGAAGGCGGTGATGAGAAGCGCTGGCTGGTGTGGCACTTGGGCCTTGGCTTTGGTTTATGGTGGACCTCTCAGTTGTGGATCACTCGCTACATTTGGACACCTAAATCACCGCGCCTGGCATTTACAGAAAGGTACTCAATGTGTCTGTCGGTGTTCAATTGCATGTTGTTGTTTTTGCTACGGCATCCGTACCACTGCTGGTGTGTGGGCGTGTATGTGTGTGTGTGTGTGTGTGTGTGTGTGTGTGTGAGTGTGTGTGTGTGTGTGTGAAGGGAGGGAGAGAGAGAGAGATTTTTCCAGACTTAAATATAAAGAACACTTGCCTAAGCATTTGCCTCGCAGTGTACAGTCTAGGATGTGTTTAACTCCCCCCCCCCCCCCCCTTTCCACTCAGCCTTACCGAGGATCGAACTATTGCCACACTATATGTGAGGTCTACACTGTGATTCCTCGGCCACCGGCACCTTTTGATTTGATATTTGTAACTGCCATATTCTGTTATCGTTAGATGGATTTTGACACCACGGGGCCGCAGTGGCGTATTGGTTAGTGCACTTAATCTGCAAGACAATGGTCCGGGTTCAATCATTGGCAGAGGCAGGATAATTTGTCCACAATGAATTCGTCTCTAGGGTCGACCAGCCGCATACAAAATGACACACATTTTAATTTTCTTGGAATTGTCGGGACAAGGAAGGAAGCGAGGAAGGGAACATGCCATACACCTCATATATAGAAGTTTAGACTACGCGAGGCCTAATCCTCCACATCCCAACTGCAATATCTGCTAAGGGATTACCTTTCCTGTTACACGCTTCCTATATGACAATGTTATCAAAACCGTGCTTTAATGGACAGTCAAAGCTGTCATTCTAAGAGAAGATTTGTAAATTTGCAGCAAATTTCAAGGCTGCACCCTTACATATTAGCCCTTTGTATACTAAGAAATAGCACAAATTTACATAAACTGATCGATTAAATTTAGCATTTTCGTACGTTGTAATGTTTATTAAGTTATAAACGTTCATTAAGCAGTAATGTTCATTAAGCTTTAATGTTTATTAAACTGTAATATTCATGAAGCTGTAATGCATGATTTTATTACACCAGGCTCTTTCTGCTGCCGCAGTATTGTGGAGCTCTCATAGAACAGTCCTTACTGCTCAATCGTCGACGGAACGACAAAGAGAGAATACTGAAGGTAACTCGTCTTCTCTCTCCATAGAGTCTTTGAATGTCAGTCAATATCTCCAATTCCGCGTGCTTCTTTGGTGACCTCAGGAGTTCCAGAATTTTAAATTACTTTATCTGTTCAGGTTTTAAAAATAAAAAGCACTTCAACAATCAATCTTACATTGGAGAGTTGAATATTTACTTGGTCGTTAGATTATAGTGAAGTCCAACGATATGACATGAACCATATTGGAAATATGACCTTAGACCCATATGTTTTCATTTCAAAATTACATCGAACACCCTGATGTTCCGTCTCTCCTGTTATGGGATAAAGGGTTTCTGTTAATAGTTCAAATAATATCTGTGTTTGTTTAATCGAAAGGCACTTAGGAGGTCAATATAGTCAATAGTATTACGTCACACTTTTCCAGAATTCTTGTAATCATTAGACATTAACTAATACTTGGGGGGTTCCCAGACCAATATGGATCGAAAAATGTGTAACTCGGTTTCTAACGGAAATTGAACCCAGTATTTCTGAATTGCTAGGTTTAACCACAACACTAACACGCTCCCTGTGAGTTGAGATAATTGCTACTTCTTTATTTTCTCTACCCCAACACTGTTTTTCAGTTTAGGAATAGCTTTCAGGACGAGGCCTTTGTGTCGACCGCGCTAGACTTGAACATGAAGATAAATAATTCGTGTCTGTTTTGTTTTATTGTTTTCTTTTCGCTTGCGTTGTCCATAATTAAACAAATGGGAGCACGGAATGCAGGGGTAAAGGAAACAAGAAGTCGTCAAAGAAATAACTTCATGGCAAAGACATGTTTGGCCTCTGGGGGAATCGGGTCTTTGCAGACCTGGAGAGAACTGATAAGAAAAGAGGGCAATGGTGGGACATAATCAGGCAACTTCAACAACAGTGTTTGGATTGAACAGCCTGAGGATGATCATGTTTAAATCATAAACAGGGATGTGCAGTTGGCGAAGGGTGGAGTCCTGAACTAAACTGAGATTTAAGTTAGTTGTATATCCTTTACATGTCGCGCAATCGTTTACATGACGTCGCAGTCAACCACAGCATGCTTTGGCTGTGTGTGATTTCTTGGCAAGTTTACATTTATTAGTTTGCCATTGCTTTCTGAACGGCCGGCACTCATACCATTGTATGAAAACCAGCGCAAAGCGGTCTAAGCTGAGTTGACAACTGTCAATGTAGTTAAAACCTACGCCATTCTCCAACTATATATGCATATTTTTGCATGTGAAAATGTATGAATACATTAGGTAGACAGTTTAGCATATATATAGTTTTACCTATATAGGTCTAAGTATATTTTAATCATAAAGTTACGCATACGTCTGCTGTTATAGAATACTGAAGTACGTATATTTTGTATATCCATCCTTGACAACAGGAAATGCCCCTACCCGATGACATCAGCATGGACAGTTCTAGCACGGATGCCACAATGAGGAGACAGAGAGACAATGTTGTCCCAAAGATCTACATCTGCGCTACCATGTGGCACGAGACGGAGCGCGAGATGACAGAATTACTCATGTCCGTGTTCAGGTAAATTCTTTTCCCCCCTGTTTTCTTATTTATGTAACTTTCACGCACTCTCGTGAATTCTCTTCCTTCTCGTATCTTTCAAGTTCTCTCTTTTATCTGATCCCTCCCCCTTGCTATATGGGTTTCGATTCTTGAATTAGCTACCAAACCATTGTTCGTATAATGTTAGTTATTACTATTATTTATTCTATAAAGTAAACATGCACAATCGATGTTTTATCTAACCGTTAATATCTGCAATGGGTTGAAATAAGTAATTCCAAAATGTAACTCCATTTAAAAAAATTAATATATAAAACTGTTTGTGCCATCACTTATAAATATACGTTCTTGATTGTTTCATCTGGATAACTCTGTCACTTTCTGTTATGCTGTTATTAGGTTAATATATTTCACTGATTGTTTTATTATTTATTTAATGCATACGCCGGCCATTTTCATGATTTCCCTAATACGCTTGGTTGCGTATTTTAGGATTTGGTGAAACTTTAGTGCTTGTTTCGTGATTCATCATCGTCATTATGTCTCCTGGAAAGTGGCTTAGACCAGGGGTGGCCAACCTTTTCAGTAGGCGGGCCAAATTTCAGAAATAATATTTCCTACCGGGCCACGCACCTATTTTTAAAAAAAAATTAAAGTAAAATAGCAAGCGTGCTACAGCTTCGACCACATCGTCGTTTCCCACTCCGTGGGCCGCAACATGACTACCGGCGGGTAGCATGCGGCCCGCGGGCCTCGTGACTTTCATGTCTCACCAGAGATCTCTATCTTTGGTGTTGTGGATAAATTCTACTGATGATATTCCTCCATGCATCGTCTTGACAAACAAGCATCATTTCTATCGATCCTCCATGCATCGTCTTGACAAACAAGCATCATCTCTATCGATCTCTTCTATCACTGATCTGTCCAGTCATCACGATGTTCTCCAATATCCTTCGTCTCATATGACCAGAAAACACTTGATTTTCATGACTGCTGAATGTAAGTGCCTGATTATATAATGATTTGTTACATGTAGCTGAAAATTTTTTTACGATCATTGGTGTGCATGTCATTGATTGTTTTACATGTTAGTGGATGAGTGTTACTGCTTACTTAATGTATATGTTAGCGTATTTATGATTGGATGAATGTACGTCACGCTTGTTTTATGAATGATACATTTAACAGAACGAGCATGCCGTGAACTATGTTTGTAGATGTGCGCTATATTATCAATCCAATATATATTCCAGACTTGATATTGATCAAAGCGCCAGGAAAAACGCACAGGACTACTTTAATGTCCAAGATCCTGATTTCTACGAGTTTGAAGGTAATAAGTGTTCCTGTCTATTAGTTCCTCTTTAGTTCCTCCTGAACCACATACTTCAGCGTAGTTCTCTTTCAGCCACATGCTTTCACTTAAATTGATTATTTTTCTTCACGTGTCTCGTATGGAGCAGAGATCAGCGAATGACACTTTCCAACCCTCTCCGTCATCTCATATTTTGAAAATGTTGAAATCATCATCATCATCATCATCTTCCACTTCTGCCGTCAAGCGACGTGGGGAGGAATAATTTGCGTTCCAGCGCCCGGTGGGCGGCACTGGATAGTGTCATTCCGTGTGGTTGTACAATGTCTCTGATGTCGTCAATCCATTTTCTTCTTGGACGTCCTCGTGGTCTCGTCACAGATGATCTTTGATGTAAGGCCAGTGATGGTAGTTGCTGATGTTGCATTCTAACGACATGGCCAAACCACTTAATCTTCTGTTTTTCAATAAATGTGGCACAAGGTGTTGATCCCACAGTCTGTCTGATAATAGCATTTTTTACTCGGTCTCGGATTGTTAAGTTGGCAGCTCTCCTCAGGCATCTCTTTTCGGAGGTGTTGATTTTGAGAAGATGTAATTTGGACAAAGTCCAGGTTTGAGATTGGTAGCAGAGGGTTGGTGTGAATATGCTGTTTACTATCTGTCGTTTTGCGGACATGGGTATGTTTGGATGTTTCAGTAAGGGTGATAGTTGATATGTAAGTGCACTAGCTTTTTGACATCTGAATTCAATTTCTCTGTCCAATCTGCCATCTTCTGTGACCATACTTCCAAGGTATTTGAATTCTTTAACTTGTTTCAGAGTTGTGCTATTTATCTGTATACTTAGTGGGCTTGGCGATCTGCTAACTTGCATTACTTCGGTTTTGGCTGTGTTTATACTCATATTGTATCTGCTGCAAGTTGAACTCAGATTAGTAATATGATTTTGTAGTCTGCCCTCATCGCTGTAAAACAGGCACTGATCGTCTGCAAATATAAGTTCATTTATTCCCTGTGGGTCAGTTGTTTCATCTGGAGAAATGAGTTCTAAATTTTCGGAATCTGTTCTGTCGAGACTTGCTGCTTTGGAAATTCTGTCCATGTAGATATTGAATAGCAGGGGAGAGAGCACACATCCCTGCCTCACTCCTGTATTGACTGAACATATCTGATATACCTTCTTGTGTTCTTACTGCGCTTCGGCTAGAGTGGTACATGGCTATGATGTTTTTTAGCAGTTGCCTTTGTATCCCATAGTCTTCAATGATGGTCCATAATTTAATGTTGAAATCGCTGACACTATTTTTGTTTTCCAGTTGCTTCGGCTTTCCACAAACATTTATTGTATCTTCCTTGTCGCGTTTGCTTAGCATCTTCTCACATCGAGCGAATTTCTTTATTATATTTATGTAACTCAACTATTTTGTGTTCCCCTTATTGTACTGATGATGTATATGGTAACTGCTGCAGTTCTTAATGCCCCGCTGTTTTCTTCTTCTGTGACTTCTATAAGAATAAGAAGAATCAATCCAGAACCAACAGCCTTGGCCGCTAATAGATGTTTCATGAAAGGAAACGGAACATCTGTCCCATTTGTCAGGGGTGCAGAGAAGAAGTCTACTGATAACTTATAAGAGCAATTATAACTCTCAGTTGACTGGCTAATTCTCATTGCATCTAAATATTTGCAGAAGCAATAACATATTTAATAATTATTATCGCTCTCTCTCTCTCTCTCTCTCTCTCTCTCTCTCTCTCTCTCTCTCTCTCTCTCTCTCTCTCTCTCTCTCTCTCTCTCACTCTCACTCTCCTCCCTCTCTCTTCCTTCTCTCTCTCTCTCTCTCTCTCTCTCTCTCTCTCTTGCATTTTATCCCTAGTGGAGTATAGGTTCTCAACTATCTCCCTCCTAATCTCTCTATTATCTCTTGCAGTTCTTGTCACGTCTTTCCATTGTATTCGCATCTCTACAGAATTCCCCACCTAACTTCACTCTTCTTCTAGAGAAAGAACCTACTTTCTTCTTGGATGGCTGAATTATTGTTCATTTCATGTCTTCAGACCTGTTCATTTTTAATTGAATTTCTCAGCTAATGTTTTCTCCAGGGTTAGGTAGCAGGCATCCAACTTCATTTATTGCCTTTCACACCGCACATTACAGTGTTACTATTCTTTTCTTCAGTTATGGGTTTCAGTAACGCACTAGTTGCAATTGAGAAGGAATTAGCCCCTTTTTATTATGTGGCCATCTCCGCTGTCTGTGAACGTTATAAAAGCAACTTGACAAATGCCGAAATAATTACATTATAAGGCCAACTATACACAATCTGTTTTCTTCTGCAACAAAACCCTTGTACAACAAATATATTAATGAAGTAAGTTCATTATCAAACTGGTATGTCAGAATCAGCAATGTCGAACTAAACAAGTTACAGTGAATCTAGTGGTGATAAAATTTCTTCGGCTCTTGGTGAGATTTGCAATTTGAAAGCGTGTTAATGTCATATATGGAAATTCTTCTGTCCGGAATTTACAAGGCAAAAGAAAAATCAAGGATTTTTAAAACGTTTCCAGAGTTAGAGACACTTGATTAACATGGGGAAAGACATGGCAGGAACAATCACAGGAAGTAAAGGATAGGATGAACGAACGAACGAACGAACAAACTTTATTTTCAAAGGGTTAAGAATTGGGCACGCAGGCCCATCTAACATTCTGCCCTTCTATCACTCTCTTTCATACATTATTTCATTCACACATCATTCAAGGCTAACAGAGAACAACAACAATATAAAGGATATGCATTATAAAGGCATGGGCAAAATGCGAACATCAAAACTACACGACACAGTAATATTAGATAATGGTCTGACACTTGTTGTTAGCCATGTGGAATATACTGGCCTACCAAAAGGGGACTGGCTGTTATACTAGGGTTTTGTTATTATTATTATTATCTCTATTATTAAGGGGGAAGGTAATCCATATTGAGATAGTGTTCGAATAATTTGCGATTATATGAATAGGGATTGGTGATGTCTTTGATTTCTTGTGGAAGATTGTTCCACAGCTGAGCTGCAGAGTACGTTAAGCTTGTTTTGTATAAGTCAATCCTAGGCTTCGGAATGTGTAATATATTTAAACGTTTACTGTGTCTAGCATTATATTTAAACAATGGCCAAAGGTAATTTGGGGCATTCTGGTGCAGGATTTTGTGAATTAGTTTAGCTTTATTGAAAAGCAGGCGTTTACGGAGTGGTAGTAACTGAAGGCGTTTATACAGGCTAGGATTGTCAGTTAAATGTTTGCTATAAATTAGACTCATGGCCCGTTTCTGGAGTGAGTAAAGTCGCTTGGTGTTTGAATTAGAACAACCGTCCCAGATCGTAGAGCAGTAGTCAAAGTGTGTCTGTATATGAGAAGTATAGAATAGTTTCCTTGTGTCCTCATCAAGGAAGTTTTTTTAATTTTGGCGAGTTGGTAGACTTTTTTCGCTGTTTGTTTAATGAGCACTTGAACGTGGGAATTAAAGGTTAGGTTTCTATCAATGATTAGGCCTAATGTTTTGTGCTCAATTACACTTTCTACTGGCATGTTATCGATGTGAAGTTGAAGTGTTGTGTGTGAGCTTAGAGTCTGAAGTCTTTGTCTGGTTGTTAATAACATTGATTTTGTTTTAGTGATGTTAATTTGCATACGGTTTGAATAGCTCCACCTAACTACATTATTTAATTCTTGTTGTAAAGACGACTCAAGTAAAATACAGTTTTCAGCGTTTGTGTACACTGTACAGTCGTCTGCAAATAGATCGCAGGATGACGAAAGATGCAAAGGTAGATCGTTAATATATATGGCAAATAGTAGAGGGCCAAGAATAGAGCCTTGCGGTACTCCAATATTGAAGGTAGTGGTTTGAGACAGACTTGATGTGAGATGGTTTAGGGCCTGAAAGTAGCAGCAGTAGCAGCAGTAGCAGCAGCAGATGAAGAAGAAGAAGAAGCTGAAGAAGAAGAAGAAGAAGAAGAAGAAGAAGAAGAAGAAGAAGAAGAAGAAGAAGAAGAAGAAGAAGAAGAAGAAGAAGAAGAAGAAGAAGAAGAAGAAGAAGAAGAAGAAGAAGAAGAAGAAGAAGAAGAAGAAGAAGAAGAACAGCAACAGCAACAGCAACAACAACAATAACAACAACAACAACGACGACGACGACGACAATAACAACAACAGTGAGAAGAATAAGCAAAAGAAGAAGAAAAACAAGAGTAATAGAGGAAGAAAAATAAAAACAACAGTAACAAGAATAACCTCACTATGTCATAATTTCTATTTAGTACAGACAGTATCCGGGTTGGAATAGTTATTAGTGCAATTATCTTCGAAGAGAGTGGTCTCTGTTCAATCTCCAGCAGTCGGGATTATTTTTGTCCGACCTGTACGACTCTAGGGTCAAACCTGTCTAAAACAATGGGTACCAAACAATAAACAATGTTTACAATGGTCAGAGACGAGGAAGAGAATTGGCTACTTCACCGCGTATGTGGGGTATAATATGTGAAGGCCTAGCATTTCACAGCTCAACTACAGCATCTGCTATACGACTGTCACTTTTACCTACTGCCTGAGAAGCTCTACATGTACGAGTAGATATATCTTATTGTGTGTTTGCAGCTCACATCTTTGTAGATGATGCCATGGATTTCAACAGCAATGGAGACTGGATGCCGAATGCATTTGTGAAACAGTTGGTGTCAGTTATAGACAGTGCTGCCAGGTAAGTTACTGACATGTTCTTGTCCCTGTACCCGTTGATGCGTGTCTCCAGATCTGCTTTTGGAATCTCTTCATCAGCGTCGTAGTTAATTTGATGTTCGCAGTTTTACATAATCTTCTGCGCGTTGTAATTGTTTTGATTACAGTTGTGTTGAGAGATTGGTGTGTGTAAAAGTGTGTGTGTGAGTGGGTGGGTGGGTGGGTGGGCGGGGGGTTGCTTTCGCACGCCTAAAATATCCTCTTTTATGTTAGTTTAGTAATTATATGTATAAGGAAAAGAGAGAGAGAGAGAGAGAGAGAGAGAGAGAGAGAGAGAGAGGGGGGGGGGGGCGAGGGGGGTAGGGCAGGGAAGGAGAGGGCAAGGACATGATCATATTCGTAGTGCATTCTTTTATGAATTGGAGTACTCGCGCTGTAGTAGTCTTGGTAATAATAGCAGCAGCAGTACTAGTAATTGTTGTAGTTTAGTAGTAGCAGTAGCAGCAGCAGCAGCAGCAGCAGTAGTAGTAGTAGTAGTAGTAGTAGTAGTAGTAGTAGTAGTAGTAGTAGTAGTAGTAGTATTAATAGTAGTAGTAGTAGTTGTAGTAGTAATAGTAGTAATAGTAGTAGTAGTAGTAGTAGTAGTAGTAGTAGTAGTAGTAGTAGTAGTAGTAGTAGTAGTAGTAATAGGAGTAGTAGTAGTAGTAGTAGTAGTAGTAGTAGTAGTAGTAGTAGTAGTAGTAGTAGTAGTAGTAGTAGTAGTAGTGGTGGTAGTAGTAGTAGTATTAGTAGTAGTAGTAGTAGTAGTAGTAGTAGTAGTAGTAGTAGTAGTAGTAGTAGTAGTAGTAGTAGTAGTAGTAGTAGTAGTAGTAGTAGTATTAATAGTAGTAGTAGTAGTAGTAGTAGTAGTAGTAGTAGTAGTAGTAGTAGTAGTAGTAGTAGTTGTTGTTGTTGCCCTTGTTTTTGTTGCATAATTTGACTTACTAGGTAACATTCATAGTTAAATATGAGATTCAACATTATTGTGTGATGTATATATGTTTAGCAGCGATATTTAATTACAAGGCAAGCAACTCTTGTGGCATGCACATGTATACAACACATCTTGCATAATACTAAATTCTCCCATAATCAAATGGAGATGCCTCCGGTAAATGTGTTGAAGTACAACGAATATAAGTAGGCGCATTGGTGTTATGGTTAGGACATTATACTGAAAAACGCGTGAGCGCTGTCGGACGAGGTTTCGGTGTCAGTTCTCGTTGTTCGCTAAGGGAGGGAAAGCTTGAAAGACTGGCCACCTATTACTCGGCGCACTCAGGCCTGCAAATTTATGGTGATCTTAACGATTCAATACTCACACCTGGTTCCAACTACTGGGCCTATATACATGTTTTTTTGTTTTTTTTTTACAATGAGAGTTAGCTTTACAAGGATACGATTACAAATAGTGGAGAATATTGCTACAAAAAGTCTTCATCGAGGAACAAACAAAATGAAACAATGACAGAAATAGCTGTGATTATTCTTCTATTATGAGGTTGTTCAAAACATCTTGCTTCATTTTGAATTGTTCAATATAAGCAATGAGATGAAAAATGTATGTCGCAGTATCTGTGTCTATTTATTGTTCTTGTGCTTACGAAGGCTTCATCCTCGACGTCCTTTTGTCATTTGGGATTTTGTTCTAGTAAAGTTTACAAATTCCGCTTCACGGTTTTGCTGATTTATTCAAAACAAGCAGGACACCGCAACCCTGTAGTGGTTTGACTTACGTGTCTGTGTTGATATTACTGGATCGAATTTCCCTGACTGCAGTTTTTTGACATGCATTGCAATAAAATATGTCGCTGTCTTATGGAATGGAAACAATAGTCAGAAATCAGTTGGAATCAACACTTCAAAAGACTGTGATGAATAGTGCACAGAGTCCGTAGCGTTTCAGACTCCTTAAGTAACATTTGGAAGGATCTTCAACAGCCTGGATTTTTAACAGCATGGATCTTCAAAATCATGAAGCAATAGTACTGGTAACCCAGTTTACCCAACGAACGTGTCACTGGAAGAATCGAAATGGCAGCTGTAAAATTAATTAAAATCAAGCGCACTTTTATGGATATCAAAAGTGCTTGCACTGCATAGCTGTGTGATCACATGACCAGGTCTGCACATATGACAGGCTCTGAAGCCTGAGGTCATGAAGTTGACACAATCGGATGCCTAGTGTTCAGAGTGCATTCAATAACACGCCAAGTAAACAGTGATCTCAATAGGGTCTCCTTATTTGCTCATCCGAAAGGCGGCTTTTGTACGGACAGGAAAGGGCTGCCAACACTGAGTCTCGGGACTGTTTGACGATTTGATTTCGGTTGTAGCACTTGTCCTTAGGGGCAATTTTGAGTATTTTTGTTCAAGCTGACTTGGTTTTCAGAGGACGAAACGTAAAGGTAGTCCCATTTTAGATATTGCCGCTGTGGTGTGAAGTTTGAGGCCCTTATGTATTCTATGCCCTATACTTTACACACATCATTTGATGTAGGCTGACCTGTTCCCTTCCTTATCCTCTGTTTTTATGTTTAACTGATACCAGCTGTTTTACAAATAGATTCGGCATCCGATCTCCATTGCTGTTGAAATCCACGGCATCATCTGCAAAGATGTGAGCTGCAAATACACAATAACATATATCTACTCATATATGTGCAGCTTCTCAGGCAATGGGTAAAAAGACAGTCCTATAGCAGATGCTGTAGTTGAGATGTGAATTGTTAGACCTTCACATATTATAGGCCACATATGGGGTGAAGTTGCCGGTTCTCTTCTTCTCTATAGACATATTATGACTCCGTTCAGTCTGTTATGTAGGAGTCTTTATGTTGTTTCTTTTTCGCTTTGAACTTTCGAAACTGGGTTGCTCCCTATGTTTCATTATTTTCTGTATTTCCCTAGTGTTGATTTCTATTTTGTTTGAGTCATTCCTTCCTGTTGGTTACCTCTGGCTTTGTTAAATGGCTTCGTCTTAAAGGGTGTTTCTCTCTTCCATAATTTCTTTCTGTTTGTAACTGGTGTTTCAGTTTTTCAGTCTTGGCAAGGACTAGACCTTGAAAGATCTCACCAGTCGTTTCAGTCCCCCCCCCCCCCCCCCCCCACCCCCCTACTTCAAATCGTGTCTGTCTACCTTTGGCGCCTTCGTTCTGGTCTAACCTCTGAGTAAACTCTGAAAATTGCCCGGTAGCCATTATTCTGAGCCTGATTTTCAGAGTAGGTAAGTAAGTAAAGAACTCTTTTCCACACCTTAGTTTTAGTAGGCATATGGTGTTAAACCCATATTCTTATAGACCAAATGGCACTCAGTGGTGATTGTGCTTAGTATCAATCCGGTAGCCTTTAATTCCTAAGGCATTTCATGGCACCCATTTTAGGCTGTGTAGGCCTGGGAACGCAGATCTATTTTCTAAATCCACCATGATGCGGATTCGCCAAGTTATTACAGTAGGAGTTAGAAATTAAATGGGAAAGCCAAAAAGAAAGCTACAGTGGAAGTGTTGGTAAAGAATTAGATGATCCCAGCAGGTGAACTGCTAGTTAACTTCTCCGGCTTGTACCATCTATTACATTACCCCATTCTGCTCAAGGTTTGATTTTGACATGCTCTGTCCCTGGTTTGTGGGCGCATTGTTGTAGCGGTTACAAAATTACGATGATAGTGAAAGGCGCGCAGTTGGACGAGTGTTCAATGTCAGCTCTCGATGTTTGTTAAGGCAGGGCCACCCATTCTTCCCTGCACTCAGATCTACCAAATGTGCTGGCCTGACACTTCACACACACACATAGCAGATTCCTGTCGCGAGACATTTTGTTTTTAAAACGAGCGATTTGGTGTAGAGGTTAGGGCGTTACGTAGAAACAGGAATGAGTGCGGTAGGACGAGGGTTCGATGTAAACTCTCGACGTTCGCTATGGGAGAGAAAAACTGGCGACCTATTCTCCCTCCGTGCACTTAAGCCTACAAAATGTGACGTGTGTGTATAGTAGTTATTTCTGTAACCTGCTACAGTGTATTCCACTTCCTTTAACGCCTTATTCCACGACAGTTATTCTTTAAAACCACCTGTGACGCAGGAAGTTAGTACTTTGAATGAATAGGTGCTACCAGCGTAGACAGCAGTGGAGTTGATCACTGTTGATATTATCCTTGTATGACCTGTGTTGTGAGAGGGGATTCGTGGGTGTTTCTGTGTGCAGTTAAAGTGATCCTTTATAAACAAAAACCAGAGAATGACTTCTGAACTTCTTCTTCTTCTTTTCCATCGTCTTATTCTTCTTCTGCTTCGTCATCTTCTTCTTTTCTCCTTCCTTCCTTGCTTCCTTCCTTGCTTCATCCTTTCCTTCCTTCGTTTGATTGCTTCTTTACTTCCTTTCTCTCCTCATCTTTATCTTCTTCCTCTTCTTCTTCTTATGCTGCTGCTGCCGCTGCCGCTGCCACTGCCGCTGCAGCCACTGCTGCTACTTCTGTTTCTGGTGAATTGTCTAGCTAATTTTGGATTCAAGCTTACATTTCCCACATATCATATGTTACTGTCAGCAATGGATGCCTTTGATAGACATGATGTTTGGCAAATCTCTCTAGCGGCATTCACGAGTCAGAGATCAGTCTGTCTGCCCCAGTCAAGATTCCAACACCGTATGGTGGCCGCCTGGTCTGGAAGCTGCCTGGGGAGAACCTTCTAATTGCTCATATCAAGGATAAGAACAAGATCAGGCACAAGAAGCGATGGTCACAGGTGAGACTTATGTTGCTAGTTGAGCATTCAGTCATAGTCAATGTACAGTCAAGAGCCCTGTTGCCCGATTTAGGCTCTTATAGCACGTTCTGCTAGCCACATATTTTATAGACCAAATGACGCTCGGTGGTTGGTTGGTTAGTACCACGTCGGCCGACTTTACCTCCTCAAACATTTATTATGACTAATTTTAGGCTCGGTACACATGGGAGCCAAGTTCAATTTTCGAAATCTGGCCTGGTATCGTTAAGTTTCTCTACCCTAGATTTCTAAACAAAAGCAAACGTAACATAAAAAAGTACTGCTTTGCTTACGTGATAAATTGAAGTTGCAAAAGTTGTTTCCCCACTTGTAAAGATAACAAATGTTAAATATTAACACCAGTTACTTCCCTTGAACAGATAGAAAATAAACAATGTTGGCGCCAGTTACGTCCCTAATAAGCACTGTTGCCTTTCTTAGCGACATATCTCGGTGTGAGAAGAAAATGGGAAAAGGGGCACAGTAATTACATATGTCGTTGTATCTTATAATACTCAGTGTGTAAAAATAGCGAACACTCATCAAGATGCCCAGTATTTTCGTCACTAAGCGGAAACAAACGTTCATGCTAAATGAATTGTTCAGTACTGTTTATAAGTGTTGTTTTAACTAATGATCTATGTGTATATGACAGTACAATTTGCTATAAAATCACACATAACAACCATAAGCAAAATACAACTGAAATATATAAGGATATCAAATGAAGAGGTTAAACTGATAAATTATCCTTATGTGGGAAAACAATATACAAGAGAGAATATATGTATTTGATAACCAAAACAGTTGACAAACTTCTTAATATTATTCTGCCTGTCAGTTCCTCTTTCGTGAGGAGTGCACCGCACCTAGTTACTCACCACAGAGATCAAACTGTCCGCCTTCGGCGTGTATGTGTGTAAGGTGTGTTTCTTCTAAATGGATTCCATCCAAGGGAACTTACTCCAACTTGAGCACGAAACCTACAGTTTTTCGCACTCAACAGAGAAGGCTAGGAATCCGATCCTACTACTCTAGAGATCAGAGAGGTGTGCGTTATTAGATGTCATTATTTCTTGTACATATTCCCAGTGCTTTGATGAGATCAAACCCCGCAGAAGAAAAGTTGAGTTGAACTGAGCTAAGAAACGACATCACTGCACTCAGGACATTCCAACACGCATTTCGTCCCCTCGTTCAATAGTCAGCGAAGAGACATACTGCTAATGGTTTCAACTGTTATCTGATTGAAAGTTTTCCTGGTGTTCCCTCTCAGTTTTGAGATTCGCCCAGAGCCCCTGCCGATCACCCGCCATATCATTCTCTCCACATACGAGTGCCCAATCTGTTCCACCGCCCGACCTCCTCTCTCTTGTCCATAGGTAATCTACCACAGAGAGGTGCATTTCCTGCCAGCCTATCAACCGGTTCATTCCGACGCACTCCTGCATCACCAGGGCAGAAAATCCATACAATTCAGAAACTCTAAAGCGAGTCAAGCCATTCTACACGAAGCATTCCTTTCTCCACATTACTAAGCATTCTCCATGAGTCTGTAATGAATACAATGGATGTTGCAGTGGTCTCCACCAACCATCGGAATGTTGCTGTTACTGCTCCCATCTCCATTGTCATGTTGGAGGTTGTAGTCTCATATGCCAGATTCTCGTTTTTCAACCATCGTCCATTAGCCTTCACGATGTCAACGAAAAGAAGAAAAGAAAAGAAGAAGCAGTGACGAAAGAAGAACAACAACATGACGCAGCATTAATGTAGTAAATGTGTGTTCTCGCTGGCAAGTCTAATTATTATGGGATCGGTCCCGATTAGGCTCGGATTTGTTGTAATTTTGTGGCTTCTGGGATCATTAGAGCCTCCAATAATTATATAATTATAAGTGTTGCATGGAAGTTTTTCTTGAAGGTAAGGCGACAGGCGAGGTACTGATCACTTCACCTTTGGATCACGGTTTGGTCCAGAATATATGGACCTAGCGCCATATTGTCCATATTCCAGGATGGCATAAACACATATTCAAGTCCTGGTCAATGTCCTAGCCCATAGCGTCTCTCGAAACAGTTAACTATGTCAACGTTGGTACTATTAAAGCTAAACATTCTAACACTAACGCGTTATCGATGTCGATAGGAAACTGGGCTGAAAATGCCATGAGCACGGTCGGACGAGGCTTCGTCGTCTGCTAAGTGAGGTAAAGATTAACTACCTAATTCTATGGATCAGCAAACCAATGCTGAAACTCTGCCTATCTGAGCTTCCATCCTAGTCCAGTTGCGAACCAAAGCTTATGGCTTGGTCTTGAGGCCTGGTCTGCCCTGCGATGACATTTAGTCTTTAGGTTACATGTTCTCACACTAGGATAAGGTTTGTACCCTTCCAATAGCGCTCCTAGGTTCAAAGAGTCCTTTTACATGACGTTGATATCAACCCAAGCTGTTTGTGATTTGGTAGACGAACAAATACATCCATACGACAAGAACTGAATATTGAGGGAGGTTGGCTACTAAAGGCGAAACGTCACGAAAGTTTGGAGAAAACAATAATGGAGGGGTATATGCCCGGGAATAGAGGAAGAGGAAGGCTAAAGAAAAGTTGGGTGCAGGATGTGGCGGATGATTTTCAGATAGGTGTATCGGAAGCGGGACATTTTGCTTATGATCGAGAGGTTTTCCGGAAGGTTGTTATGGGAGCGAGGTTCTGCAAAGGACATGCTATTGAATGAATGAATGAATGAATGAATGAATGAATGAATGAATGAATGAATGAATGAATGAATGAATGAATGAATGAATGCGTCTGCCATTAATATCTGATCGGATCTTTTCGTTCAGGTGATGTACATGTACTATCTGCTGGGCTATCGTCTACTGGGCCAGCAAGACGATTCGCTCAACACCTCAACTGTAGAAAAAGATGGCAAATGGAATAACACGTCCAACCATTTTGTCAAAGGAAACCTCTTCAAATATATTCCCGAGCGGGTTCTGGTGCAGGTGGGTACAAACTGTGCGTTAGTAAGTGTAACATTGACTTTGTTAATACCCATGTCAGTATATTAACCTAACCGCTATATGTATGGGTTCCTTCAGTGTGATTCTACTTCCGGAATATGCATGTGTATAATTTAGTTCAACGTATTTGTTTTGTCTCATTTGATCCCACTCGTGACCTTGTATGATGTCTTTTCACTAGTTTTCTTTGTCTGATTTAGTTCCACTCTTATGCTTTGTCTGATTTAGTTCTAATTCTGTGCTTTATCTGATTTAGTTCTAATCGTGTGTTTTATCTGATCTAGTTCTAATTGTGTGTTTTGTCTGATTCAATTCTCTTGACTTTTGATTTAATTCTAATTGTATGCTTTGTTTGCTTCGACTTTGATTTACTGCTAATTGCATGCTTTACTTGATTTAGTTCCACTCTTATACTTTGATTTAGTTCTACTCTTATACTTTATCTGATGTAGTTCCACTCGTATGCTGCATTTGATTTAGTTATAATGGTATTCTTAGATTTAGTTCCACTCTTATGTTTTGAATGATTCAGTTCCACTCTTATGTTCTGCATGCTTCAGTTCCACTCTTACACGTTGTTAAATTGTATTCCGCTTACATGCTTTGCCTTGATGTAGTTCTATTTATATGCTTCATCAAATTGAGGCCCACTTTTATACTGTGTCTGATTTAATTCGAGCTGGTGATTGTGTTCTATGAAGTATACTGTGGATTTTACGATCACATTTTTCTTTAAAACAATATATACTTACAAAAATGATTATCAGAGTGGTAAGGACAGCTTCCTGGGGTGGTGGAGAAATCCAGGGGCCGATCAAGTTTATAATTTGTACTAGAGATAGTTGAATCTCTTTTATAGACGTCCAAATCAACACAAGCATTTTGACTGTTTTTCTAGGCAATTTTACGTTCAGTATTTAACCATTGCTTTCTGAACGACAGACGATCATACCATTGCTAAAATCAATGCCATGCGATGTGCTTCCAAATCCCAGCGGCTGATTTCAATCCAAGAAAACGGGATTGTGAAACTGCGTTCACCTCCCCCTAAGCCACCGGCGCCATCAGGAACAGAGTTAGTACTGTTTATTTACCCGCTTCGTGGCGAAGAAGTTACGGGCGCATTTCGTAATCCCACATACCGCGTTCGAAACACAGCTGCAGGCGATTTGATAGCAGACCGCCTTGCGTTGTTTTTTAATAAAATGGTATAGGTGCCCGTTGTCCAGAAAGCAATGGCAAACTACTGAACGTAAACTTGTCAAGAGATCACAAACAGCAAACAAAAAATGCTGGGGTTAACTGAGACGTCCTATGAGGGATGTGCAACTAACTAACTTTAACCATTTTTTAAGATGTTAAAATATTAGGTCAATAATGGAAGTACGAGCAACATAATCATAATGTAAAATTCTTCTTCTTTTGCTACTGTTATTTTTTATCTCGCAATGGAACATAAGCCATCAGCCGACTCATGCTAAGTTCGTCTTTTGCTGCCTTCCTCAGTCTGCCTCTCCATATTGTTCATCTCGGTCCTAATTCTCTACACCGGGTGTTTTATCATCATCATCCAGTGCCTTGCCGGCTGTCGTGGGCAATCATGCCTCTCCACAAATTACGATCTCCGACGTTATGGGTCAGTTCGTGTTTTGACTCCCTTCTGTGCCATGACACAAGACTGTCAAGAACCTTCTCGCGCTGTCTTCCTTTATCTTTCTTACCGCAAATCTTTCCGGCTGTCGCGACATGTTTTTTGTCGCCCTTTATTGTATTTTCCCTGTGGGTTCCAGAGACAGGACTTTCTAGTTATACTCATGTTTTCTCAGTTTATCTTTAAACCAGCGCCGCCGTTCCTTCCTGGCTTTTTGATTTACCGGAGTTTAATTAGTTTGGTCCATAAGCTTCATATTGGTGATTATGTTATACCATTTTAGTCCGTCTATTCTGGGCTGGAACCATCTAATGAATGGTTGTAGTTTTATTGGTAATTGTTTAGCCGTTTTCTTGGTGTGTGATCCCCACTGATTTGACGTTATTGTAAAATATTCTCATTTTGCTTGTGGATATAATTTCTTTTGACATCTACACATTTCCTAGTGCTATGAAGGATCCTCTTGCTTTTTGCATTCTTATTTTAATATTTCGTTCTGTTCTCAATAAACTTGTACACATTGCTACTTAGATATGTAATGATTCTACCTCTTGAAGTCTGATTTCGCCAATGAAAATCTGGTTATCATTTGTTTGATTTAATCTATAATGCATTGTTAGGTCTAATTGTTGTAACCACCCATCAAGCGTGTTTAATATAGCTTGCAGTGTAATTCGTGTGTGGGACAGGAAGATAATGACGCCAGTGAGGTCCGTATCATTCAGATCATAACAGAAAAGTAACTTAGTGCAGGTTCCTTTTACACTACCTAAAACGCATTTAGTCATATGGTGCTAAACGCATTGGACTGTTTATCAGCGACATGCTAGCAAATTAAACCACTTCCCCACAGTTTGCCTTAGGACGCTATTGAAGATTAAATGGCAAGACAAGATCCCAGACACTGAAGTTCTAGAAAGAGCGTCCATGCCCAGTATCCACACTCTACTAATGAAAAATCAGATTCGCTGGGCTGGTCACTTAACTCGTATGCCAGATCACAGGCTCCCTAAACACATTTTTTTTTAACGGCGAGCTGCGTTGTGGTAGACGCTCTCAAGGCGGCCAGTGGAAACGCTTCAAAGACACTCTGAAAATCTAACTGACAGCTTTTCGAATTCATTCTGACACCTGGGAGACTGCTGCTAAAGACCGTAATTCGTGGCGTACATCATTATATCAGGGTGCAGTCACTTTTGAAGCAACCAGGACTGCAAGAGCTGTGAAGAAAAGGCTGGACAGAAAAACTACTGCAGGAGATCCTCCTCCTGGAACGTCAAGCATTCTTTGCCCACATTGTTAAAGAACATTTCGAGCCAAAATAGGCCTTATCAGCCATCTTAGAACTCACGGCTCCATACTTTCAACCCCACTGGATCAAATGAATGGTCATCATCATTCTTGATGGACAAACAACACAAATTGTATTGGCACCTTTCCGTCTTGACAGACGATAGTTTGGTACATTGTGCTTCAAAAAGGCTTAATAACTACGATCCATGGCGGTGGCGAGTGTGGCTGATAAGGCAAATTCGTGCTGCAAATGTTTGTCCACAGTGGATGCATGTGAAAACATGGTCATTTCCATCATCATGCACGAGTGAGGCTGATAAGGCCAATTTGTGCTGCACACGTTTGTCCACAATGGATGCATGTGAAAACATGGTCATTTCCACCATCATTCACCATCTTACGTCTCTCACGCTCTGTGTGTGCCTTATCTGCAATCATTTTCTCCTTTGTCTTTATTCCATTTCTGATAGTTCCTATCCATGCAACACGTTCAGCGGCGACATGCTCCCAATGTGCATTATCAATGCCTGTATCAATCATGTCCCGCTTACACACATCTTTGTATCGTAGTAGAGGCCGACCCTGAGATCTCCTACCCATTTGTAATTCACCAAGAAAGATGTCCTTTGGTATTCTACCATCATCCATCCTCCTAACATGTCCTATCCATCTAAGTCTACGAAGACTGAGCATGGAACACACCGTCACACAACCTGATCTTTCCAATACTTCAGTATTTGTGATTTCGTCTTGCCACGTAATACCAAGAATTCTTCGCAGACACCGCATATGAAAGCTGTTTAAACGTTTCTTTTGGTGTGAGTAAGTTGTCCATGTTTCTTTGCCATAAAGAAGAGTACTAAGGACACAAGCTTAGTAGACGAGAACTTTTGTTTTTGCAGTAAGCTTCCTGTTCTCCCAGACTCTTTTTGCTAACATGTTCATTGTTGTTGCTGCCTTACCAATCCTGATGTTGATTTCCTGCTCTAGGGATAATTTACTATTTACCTCTGACCCTAGATATGTAAAATGGTTTACTATCTCCAATTCGGTGTCGTCAATAAAGATTGATGGTACCCCGTGTGCTCCTTGTGACATAATATGTCTTCTTCAGAGTGGGTCGTAATTGCAGCATCATCCGCAAAAAGCAACTCTCTGATTAGTACCCTCCTAATTTTGGTCTTGGCCTTCAATCTCTGAGCATTATAGAGGCCGCCATCTGAGCGTGAATGAATGTATATGCCGCCATCCTGATCACGAAAGGCATATTTCAGTAGAAGTTAAAGGTATATCCCAAAGAGGGTGGGGGATAGTACACAACCTTGCTGAAATCCACTCTTTATTTCAAACTCTTCTGAAGTTGCACCATGAAACTTGATTATACCCTTCATGTCTCCACAATGGACAGAAGAGTTGGTGGGCAGCCAATCTTCATTAGTTCTTTGAACAGACCTTCACGACTGACCAAATCAGATGCCTCTGTGAGGTCGATGAAGGCAATAAACAGTGGTTGATTTTGTTCCCGGCATTTTTCTTGCATTTGTCGCAATGAGAATATCACATCAATGGTAGTCCGGTTCTGTCGGAAGACGGACTGTGATTCGAGGTAGACTTGATCTCCCAGGACTTGACGTTTGCGCACAATAATTCTGGCAAATACTTTCTCAGCATTACACAGAAGTGAGATACCCCTATAGTTGTTACAGTCGCTCCGATCAGCCTTGTTCGTGTACAGCGTTATGATGCTTGGACCTTTGCAATACTGCGGGACTTGTCCTTCTCGCCAGCATAACTCTATTAGCTGGTGGATCTGTAGTGTAGTGTGTCTTGCCCACTCCTGATTACCTCTATTGGAATCCCATCCTTACCTGGAACCTTGCCAGATGCAAGTTCATTTATAGCACATTTAACTTCTGTTATGGTGGGAAGTATGTCCAGGTAGTCAAGAGTTGGCTGGGCCTCTATGGCGTTGAGGGCATCATCCGCTAGCTTGGTCTCACTTGAGTAAAGCTCTAAATAGTTCTCTACCCATCTATCCACCTGCTGTTTCTTATCAGTGATGATTTCTCCAGTCAAGGTTTTCAGCGGTGCACTTCTTTTGATCATTGGACCACAGGCTTTCTTTATCCCTTCAAACATGCTTCTGGTGTTTCCCTTATCGCTTGCGATTTGAATGGACTCGTATAACTTGATCCAATAATCATTCGCACACTGCCTGGCAGCCTTTTGCACATCCTTCCTAGCTTGCTTCAGCTCACTGAGTGTTACGCGTTGTTCTTTCCTTGTTTTTTAAGAGTGCTGTCTTCTTTTTATCAACCAAGGGCTGCAGTATCTGGCTGTTTGCCGCAAACCAGTCCTGCCTCTTATCATCCACAGTGCCGTAAACCCCTACCTCTGTTTTATAAAAAGTTTCCTTAAGTTTACTCCACTTTTCACTTACTGTACAATTTTCTGATGTATCAGTGAAAGCGTCTTCATGTTTCTGTTGAAACTCAAAACACTTTCCAGGATCGTGAGTGTTAATAATATTAATCTTATGGCTAGATGTGTGTTTAGCTGTGTAGATTCTCTTTGGTCTCAGTCTAACCCTTACAACAACCAAAGAATGTTCCGTATCACAGTCAGCACTGTGGAACTTCGAGTTAATGATGTATGGTTCAGATGTTGTACCGTGTGATAATGAAGTCCAGTTGATGCCAATGGCCAGATCGTGGGTGTTTCCATGCGACCTTATGAAGCTCTTTTGTTTAAAAAAAAGGAGTTTGTAATACATAGGTCATTTCTAGTGCAATGCTCCAGAAGCCTTTGCCCATTTTCATTCATGCGATCGATGTTATATTTTCCAAGGCACACTGGCCATGACCTCGAGTCCTTGCCCACACGAGCATTGAAATCACCGAGCATACTAATGTAGTCGGATTTTTTAACTGCCTTGATCACAGAGTCTAGCTACTCATAGAACGTATCCTTCACATTATCAGAGGAAGCGAGTGTCGATGCTTATGCAGTGATAATAGTGGCAAAACCACAAGAGGTTGCCAAGCGCAGGGATAACAGTCTTTCATTACCTCCAGCTTTATATCAATCATTCCCAGTAGCGAATTCTTCACTGCAAAGCCCACACCATGTTGCCTTTTTTTCTGCCTGCCCACTACCCTTCCCAAAAAAAGGTGTAATTGTTTTCCCTGAGTGACCCTTCCTCAGCGAGGCGAGTCTCCTGCAGGCCAGCAATATCAATGCTAAGACGATTGAGTTCAGCATCAATCACAGCCGTTTTTCTCATATCGTCAATATTTGTCAAGTAGGTGGAAAATCCTGGACACAGTATTTACGTTCCAGGTTGCAAGCCGTAGCTTGGGGTTTCTATATTTCTTTGTATTAGTACCTGGTGCACTGGTTTTACAGCCTACGATGCAGATTTTGTCCTAGCCCCAAGCACCCACTGAAGCAGGCAGGCTGTGGCGGATCAGCACCCAATTGACCAGGGGCTGCCCTGCTTGAGGCGAGCTGATCAGTGACACCTGTAGGTGTCTCCCATTGTCCAAGGCAATGCGTGGCGCCCCATATCTATGCTAATTGACAAGGACTTATAACCCGTAACAGTTACATCTCGCTTTGATTCCCGAGACCGGTTAAGACCTGGGATGGAGTTATTGCCTCTCCATAGCACAAAGCCTGGGCTAAAATGTAGAGGCCATGTGTTGCCGTGCAGCCCTCTCTCGGCCTGCCTAGTTCACTCCAGAGGAAAGGTAACACTATACATCCGGAACAAAACAAACTGCAGAAGCTGCCGGATCAGCAAAGCAATGCTCTAGCAGTCCGCCTGTCGGAGTTTCGATCCTAGACCAGTTGCCAACCAAGGCTTAGGGCCTGGTCTGCCCTGCCATGACATTTTGTCTTTAGGTTGTATTTCCTCGCACCAGGATAAGGATTGCACCATCCCAATTGCGCTCTTCCGCCCGAAGTCATTGGCCGCAATGTGGGGTGTCGGGTTTGGTAAGCGCCGCCCACCATTCGGCGCTAACAGAGAGCAGGTAGTACCGTCTAATGTCATACGGTAGCTCAGTCATATCTGACTAGGACCTGACCACACACAAACAATGCTAGACGCATATGTAGAGACCAACAGGCACTCAATGGTTGAAGTGGTCAGTATCTCCCTGACCGCTTTTATCTCCCAAGACATTTCCTCGTACCCATTTTAGGCTGGGACCACCTGGGAGTCCAGGTCATTTTTAAACAAACATTCGAATGCCGATCAACAAGGCCCTCAGTCGAACGTCTGGATACAACTCTACCTAGTAGCCACAACGCTACCTCAGCTCCCTAAGATAATAATAATAATAATAATAATAATAATAATAATAATAATAATAATAATAATCTTCTTCTTCTTCTTCAGCGTTCCGAGCCATTGAGGTTCTTTGCTGCAAATACAATCTGTCTCCATTCGTCTCTCTGGTGGACCTTCTCCTGCCAGTCGTTGATTCCAAGTGCTTGTAGGTCTGTACATATATTATCTCTCCACCGCCTTCTTGGTCTACCTCGGGGTATTCGGTCATTTATTTCCTGAGTGTAAGCGAGTTTTGTTTCCCTATTATCTTCCATTCTTTCTATATGCCCCAGCCATTGTAGTCTATTAGCCTTCATGATACCAGTGATTAGCGGGGACTTAAACAAATCATAATTATTATTATTATTATTATTATTATTATTATTATTATTATTATTATTATTATTATTTTCATATCCTTGTTTACGGGACATCGATGTACACACCAGATTTTACTGCTGTTGTTGATTACTTGACAAGTTTACGTTCAGTAATTTGCCATTGCTTTCTGAACAACCGGTGCCCATAAAAACTCGTTAAAACTCAGCGCAACGCGGTCTGCTGCCAAATCGGTTGCAGTTGTGTTTCCACAGCGGGTAAGCGGGCTTACGAATCACGTCCGTAACCTCTTAGCCACGGAGACCATTACTATTATTACTATTATTATATTATTTAGTCTTGTCTATAGAGTTGATAATATAATGTATAAATATAGCAACAGTCTGTAGACAGCAGACACTAACTTATGTGTAATGTATCCACTGATATTGACATACAGGCGGAGAATACGTTCATCCTTGCTCTGGATGGAGACGTCGACTTCAAGCCCCATGCCGTTCAGCTTCTTGTGGATAGGATGAAAAAGAACAAAAAAGTCGGAGCTGCCTGTGGTCGCATCCATCCTATTGGTGCAGGTAATCATGTTACACTGTGTGTTACCTAAAAATTTAGCCCGTGCCCCCCTTCACCATATGTTTAGAACGTAATTCCCCCCTTTCATATTTCCAACCTAAAAATCTCGCCCCCGCCCCTATACAGTATACGTAATAATGGAAGCTAACTTTAATAGCACATACTAAAACAAGTCTAGACGTCCGCATAAAACATGATTTGTGGGTCTACTTACTTTATAAATTGCATTTTAGAAGGGTGAGACGTACAGAACCGTACAGTATGAAGGGAAAAACAATATCAAATAATCGGTTCTTGTGTTAACGCGATCTTGAAATAATCTTAATTCCACCCCCCCCCCCCCCTCCCTTGGAAACCCTAATATTCCCCCTGGGGGGAATTCCCCACCGGTTGAGAACCACTGGTCTACAGGAAGCAAACGCTACACGAATGCAGGCTTTTGGGGTACATTCCCCGCGAAGGAGGAACCAAGAAGAAGAATTCAGATAGAAAATAACAGGAATTATGCATTTCTTCCAATAACTGCACAATATAAGTCTACATTTGCTTGATGTGTATCTTGTGTTTATTTCAAGGAGCCCTGGTTTGGTATCAAGTCTTCGAGTACGCCATCGGTCACTGGCTGCAGAAAGCTGCTGAGCATATGCTTGGATGTGTCCTCTGTAGCCCTGGATGTTTCAGCTTATTCAGGGGATCGGCACTCATGGATGATAACGTGATGAGGACATATGCCACCAGGTCGTCAGAAGCCAGGCATTATCTGCAGTACGATCAAGGTAACTTCAATACACTCTCTGATGTTTCATAAGAAGACAGGATTATTCCTTTTGCATATTTTGTGTCGCCGGTCTCCCTGGCCTAGGTGTTAAACGACTTTCTCCGTAATCCCGTTTATCCACTTAGGGTAACGCAGCGCGGGAGAATTGGACGCGGTTCTCGCCGCGTTGGTAACTTACGGGATAAGTGAGCCGGCCGCTCAGAAAGCAATGGCAAACTACTGAGCGTAATCTTGCCAAGAAATCAACTACAGCGGTAAAATGGTGTTGACTGCGATGTCCTGTAAAGGATATGCGGGAAAAAACATTTGTTTCACAAACCTGTCCTCAAAGAACTTTGAGGAACTATCCGAATCAGTTATAGGGACTTATAGAACCACTGGCACAGCAGAAGATGATTAAAGTAATAATAACTTATTTGTTAAAGGCCTGAACCAACAACTACTGAAGCTTTAAGAATTGGGCAAGCAGGCCTGTCTAACATTCTACCTTTCGTATCTCTCTTCACACACTTAGTTTTATTATCACATCTATTATAATGATACTGTTAAACAACAATAATATATGTCTTATGAACGAATGGGAAATGTTTAAATATCTCCTACGACAGCATACAATTGTAAACTAATTATTATTATTAGTTAGTTAGTTAGTTTCATATCCTTTACAAGATGTTTGCAGTCAACACAAGCATTTTTTTGCTGTTGATGATATCTTGGCAAGGTTACGTTTAGTACTTTGCCATTGCTTTCTGACGACCGGCACCCGCACCATTTCGTAAACAACCAGCGCAACGCGGGCTGCTGCCAAATCTCGCGCAGCTGTGTTTCGCACGCGGGTATACGGGATCACGATCCGTGCCCGTAACGCCTTCGCCACGGAGACTGGCAATTATTATTATAGGAATGGTAATAATGCCAAGGGACATATGTTGTAAAACAGGCTTGAAAAATGCTTAGTAAGAAATATTAGCTATATTCTATGGGACATTCTGTGAAATCTAAACTTTTTCGCTCCCTGACCTGCATTCACTTCTCAGCTGCTAGATACATTTAAGGTGAGGCGATTCTATGCGAAGCACGGCTTTTGTTGACATGAAGTGTTATACCTTCGTGTATGATAGGCTCTGACATTACGGTAATGTCACGTATAAGTGTTCAACTTCGTTCCTCGCCACCGTTTCTGTTCTGGACAATCTGTGGTCAAACGAGGAATGTATTGCAAAGCTCTCTAACATCATCATCATCATCATCATCAGCATCAGCATCAGCATCAGCATCAGCATCATCTTCCTCTTCTGCCATCAAGCGTCGTGGGGAGGAATAATTTGTGGGTGGGCGGCACTAGATAGTGTCATTCCGTGTGATTGTACAATGTCTTTGATGTCGTCAATCCATTTTCTTCTTGGTCGTCCTCTTGGCCTCGTCGCAGATGATCTTTGATGTAAGGCCAGTGATGGTAGTTGATGGTGTTGCATTCTAACGACATGGCCAAACCACTTAATCTTCTGTCTTTCAATAAATGTGGCACAAGGTGTTGATCCCACCGTCTGTCTGATAACAGCATTTATTACTCGGTCTCGGATTGTTAAGTTGGCAGCTCTCCTCAGGCATCTCATCTCGCAGGTGTTGATTTTGCGAAAGTGTGATTTGGATAAAGTCCAAGTTTCAGATTGGTAGCATAGACTTGGTGTGAAAACACTGTTTATTATCTGTCGTTTTGCGGACGTAGGGATAATTGGATATTTCAGTAAAGATGATAGTTGATATGTAAGTGCACTAGCTTTTTGACATCTGATTTCGATTTATCTGTCCAATCTGCCATCTTCTGTGATCACACTTCCAAGATATTTGAATTTTTTAAACTTGTTTCAGGGCTGTGCTATTTATCTGTATACTTAGTGGACCAGGAGATCTGCTAACTTGCATTACTTCGGTTTTGGCTCTGTGTTTATATTCATATTGTATCTGCTACATGTTGAACTCCGATTATTAATATGATTTTGTAGTCTGCCCTCATCGCTGTAAAACAGGCACTAATCGTCTGCAAACAGAAGTTCATTTATTTCCTGTGAATCAGTTGTTTCATCTGGAGTAAAGAGTTCTAAATTTTCTGAATCTGTTCTGTCAAGGCTTGCTTCTTTGGATATTCTGTCCATGTAGATATTAAACAGCAAAGGAGAGAGCACACATCCCTGTCTCACTCCTGTATTGATTGTGAACATATCTTATATACCTTCTTGTGTTCTTACTGCACTTCGGCTCAAGTGATACATGGCTATGATGTTTCCTAGCAATTGTCCTTGTATCCTATAGTCTTCAAGAATAGTCCATAATTTGTATCTGTCTACTCTCTCGAAAGCCTTTTCCTGATCTACAAACACAATATTCTGCTGGTCACTATATTCGATAGTTTTTTCACATATTTGTCTAAGTGTAAATAGTGCGTCAGTGCAACTTTTACCTTTCCGAATACCAAATTGTACTTTGCTTAACTGTTGTTCAACTATTGGTCTAGCTCTTTGTTCCAATAGTTTTGCGGACATTTTCCCTATATGGCTCAGGAGTGATATACCTCTGTATGTTTCGCAATCTCTCATATTGCCTTTCTTTTTCCATATTGGTAATATTATTGCCTGCTGACAATCATCTGGAATATTTCTTTCTTCCCGTGCTATATTAAAAAGTCTTGTTAGCCACTTAACTCCTGTTTCCCCACAGACCTGAATAGCTTCTGTGGTTATTCCAGCTGGACCCGGTGATTTGTTTTTAGGATTTTTCTGTATAACTGCTTTGACTTCTGCAGGGATGAAATTTAGTTCTTGTTGTTCATGGCTTTCGGCACAAAAGTGAGGTTTTCTATGTTATGTGTGGGGTTAAGTAGTTCTTGAAAGTATTCTGCCCACCTTGCTAGTCTTTGTTGTGGATTAAATATTGGTATACCTCTTTTGCTGTTTATGATGGTGGTTGGCTTGCAGCATGCATCTCTGTTTCTCATTGTGTTGACAGGTTTCTAAAAGTCTCTAGGGTAGCTCTCTATACCCTTTCATAAATCTGCGAGATGTGCAAGACCTATCTATGTACACTTTACACAGCTGCAACTATGTTAGAATGATAGTTGTTGGAAAAGAATCCCATTAGTTCTGGAGACTAAAGAAGGAACCAGTCTGTTGGTATCCTTAACTCTAATTAGTAAAGTATCTTGGCTCCACAGAGTAGAATCATATTAACATACACATAATCTGTGTGTGCATTCTTACCTCTGTATTGTAATTACACGAAAGATTCCCTGTTAAATTACGCAATCCTTCAATGGATAGATCACTCCTCATATTTATGTCAAGCCCAATTATGTGAACCTGACTACACCTAAAAAAACTGAAGAGTTAAGATTGAATTAAGAAGTTAATTATCTCTGATATGGAACAAACCATACATTGCATGCCAAAATGGCAAACAAATGAAACAAATTACAATATTAACATGTTAAAAAATGTTAAAGACGAAATTATCGACATCAGTGTGCCGGGTTTTGCCCCATCTGACTCTTTCTCTCTCAGCAGAACGGCAATTCACCCGCCGTGAGTATCGCACAAAGATCAAACTCCGAAGCTCCAGCGATGACCCCACCCCTCTCTCCATGAATCTCGGGGGAAATGCTCTCGTAGTCTGAAAGAGGCAGTTAAAAAACGAACTCATGAACTTCACAGCGCTAGACTGGCGGTTATATTATTCCGCCACGGAGACCCTCTCCCCCTAAAACTGCAATATTGTTTGCATTAAACTCTTATTTCATACTTGAGAAGACATGAGCTTGAGAGCTGTCCAATTTACATTTATGATTGCGACTGTAGTGTCTCCAAATATTTAAGTAAAATATTAGCATTCAACGCCTGGATTTTATTGACGTATAAAGGGTAATAGAAAGTACTGTTTTACTTCTGATTCCCGTGAGCTGGCATCAATACGATATGACAGATAACCAAACTTTAATGTTTAACAGAAATGTTATTCTGTAACTCATTTGCTTCGAACTTATTTATACATCTGGACCAACCATAACCTAGTTTAGCTTATATATTCTGCTTCTAAATAAAGACAATACAAACAAAGCAGCTTTTTTCTTCTTTCACCCTTTACCTATCATCAGCACATAGGCTTTAAGCCACCTCCTTCCGGGCTCTCCTATCCCATTCGGTTCCGTCCATGTCCTCTCCAATTATTCATTGCTGTCTCTACTTCTCTTATCCGTTTGTTTTTATGTCTTCCTCTATTTATTTTGCCCTTTGTATTCCAGACACGGGCTGTTCTAGTTATACTATTCTTAGTTGTCTCAATGTCCGGCCTATCCAGCGGCAGTGTCTTTTCTTCACCTCTTGATTCATTGGCATGTGTCTAGTTCTCTCCATTAGCTCCACGTTAGTGGTTTAGGGTTTTGATTTGAAGCCACCTCGTACTAAAGTTGCAAACTAGTCAGTCTTTCAAGAGACATTAATCGTTCATAGGAAACACATAGTGTCTTTTATTAGAAGCAGCGAACTATCAGATTAATACGTATGGCTGCTTTAAACGCCTTACTATCTTATTTATGACATGTCATAACCAGGAGAGGACAGATGGCTGTCGACATTACTGCTAC